>CM035172.1:104752007-104896519 GCA_020205615.1 Panax quinquefolius | reverse complement strand
GGATATAAAAATGCACATATATAAATAATATATATATGTACCGAAGGAACTGAATGAACAAATAATTACAACTACTAACCAAATATGAATATATTGAAATTGGTGATCATACAAGGTACAAATGATTAACAATGTCAAACCGACAACTATAGTCCAAAGAATTCCAAACAAAATAAGGCTGAATCAAATGGTTATAAGGTAACAATTTCATACTGAGCTCAAATACAAATAGCCAAAGGCTAACAAAATACATCGGTACCATGTATTATACAAATCAAATCTGATAGTACGCACGACACATACGTCACTAATCCGCCAAACAAATCGAATCAAATCAAATATTGGGTCGACCCATACGTATCCTGAACAAATATATCAAATGGCCAAAGCTCATACCCAGAGCATACTAAAGGATACGCCGTGGACTAATCACACCGCCACCGAAGGTGTCATGCCCTTGTGTTAAGAGGACATGCATGTGGTACCCCCACAAGTGGTTAGCTCAAGTATACCCTAAGGATCAAACTACAAAATGTAAGCCAAAAGAGTTCAAATCACAAGGCTTACATGTCTCCGAATGATATCGAATCATCAAATACGAACATACCCAATTATTACAAGATATAAATGATCCAAAATAATTCCCGAATGTGAACAAATTATACGAAGAATGATACAAACGAATAAAGTCTCCAAAATATATTGACACGATTAACTAATTCAAAGAGTACAAATACGAATTATATTTGAAAGAGTGTCGCTGAAAAGTACGGAATCCATACCTTATTATAGTACCAAAATAATTCCCCGAATCCAAATATCACCCGCTAAACTCCCTCAATCCGATCTAATAATCAAAATAAAATATAATAGATATAATTAAATTATGAACTCATACAAATTATATTTTTATAAATTCAATAATTTTTAATATACTATATTCAGTTTGTAATCAAAAGATACATTTTAATTATAATAAAAATATTATAATATTATTTATTACTTTCCCTTTTTAAAAATTCTGTATATCTTATATATATATCAAATCTGTAATAATAAAGGTATATATATATCATGAATCAAGTAGCAGATTATACGTGTATATATATATAATACCTTTGAGAAGAAGAATATGGTGAATAAAATTTTAAGATTTTGCTCTCAAACTCTTTTGTAATTCCAGCCACGTTCTCTCGTTCTCCTCCTCGTTCTTCTTCCGCCTCTTTCTTTTATTCTCGCTTATTCGCACAACTCATCAGGCGTAATGAGGTATAACTAGGTTTTACTTATTTATTATTAATAAATATGTTTTATTAATTCTTTTAATTTTATTAGGATTTAAAATTACACAAATATATTTTAGAGCCAATTAATTTTAATGGCCCAATTTAATGTAATATTACTTATTATGGTCTAAATAAATAAACTACAGTTTGACCCAAATATAAGAAAAGTCCAATTAAATATTTTAAAGCTCACTTAAATATTTTATTATTATTCTATCGGGTATTACATTAGGAGTCACCAAACCAAGTCTCAAGGGTGCACATGGTCTGGTAACCTTCCCTAAGCAGCACAAGTAACTTAGCTTCAAATATTTAGGGAGGCAACTAGGTAAAAATGACCAAAAACCCTAAGTTGCTTAAGTCTATAAATTGAAACATAACTCCAGACCAAAGCCACGAATTCTCTAAACCTAGACACTCTTACAAACATACCAAATCAAGCCTGGGTGATAGCAACATCAAATTCAGTAGCCAGAAATTAAAATCAAGCAAGAAAGGTGCAAACCCTAATTTATAGCTAGATCTTTGATGATATGTTCAAGTTGTTGTTTAGATGTTTAAATTTATGTAATAACATGTTAAAAAGTATGCTAAGTTGATAGAACACGTTTTCATAACATCTAGATGCCTCAAATTAATGTTTTAAGCAATCTGGAAGATTTGGAAAAATATGTTTGACAGTCGAATGTCAGAGCCTGTAGATCCATGTATGTTAATAGTTAGGTCTGTTAATTGTGTGTTATTTGTAGTATGACATGAGGTCTTTAATCTGGAAAAGAAAACAAGTTCATTAGAACCATATATTGCAAGATATAGGTGGTCAAAAGTGGTTAACCGGTCATGAAGTTCTGTTTTCTGGGTTACCCAGAAAACTCAACAGGTTGAACCGGCTACTTTGACTAGCCTTTTAATCGTTTTTTTTTTTATGTTATAATGACTTTTTGTAATGAATTAATACCTTGACATACATATTACATATATATGACATTCAATTGCTTAAACAAATCATAGGATTACTGGAATTAATGGTCAAAAGTCGTTGACCGAGCATGACCAAGTTTTCTGGGTTACCTAAAAAACTGATGAACATGAAGAACAGCCTTTGGTTGTACTTTGACCAACATAGATCGAGACCTTAGAATCATACTTTGTCCAACTTAGTGTTCCATATATGTACTTTGACATATATACTACCTACTACAACAAACAAAACACAAATCTATTACACAAATTAACAGATATAGAAGCTACAAAACTGTTGACCACGACCAACATTGCAGGTTACCCGAAACTCAAGAACGACTACCGGCGGTGACTTTGAGCCTCTATAACTTCTTATTATATGTAGATTAAAGCATGAATTTAATCTGATGTTGTACTACTGTATGAGTGCTATAACATCCATACTTGTCCAAACCCATAATCATCAACAGTAGCAAATTAAATAAAGGTCAAAAAGGTCTCTAGGCCACGACCGACTGAAACCCAGAAACTCAAGAACACCTATAGCGACACTTCCTGTCACTATAGGGCTTTAGCGATAGACACTAATTATTTTTTAAGAAATTAATTAATAAAAATTAGAAATAATTAATAAATAAATATAAAAACAGTTTTAAAAATTATTTTAAGTTATTATAATTAACTATTAATATTTTTACATAAATTCAATAAATATTTTATTTTATTAGGATATTATTTATAATTAAGTTATTAATAAAGTAATTAGAATAATTATTAATAAATAATAAATAATTATTAAAAAATAATATTATTGATGTAAAAATCATAATAAATGGTTATAAATTATTTAAAAATAGTAAACAAAGTTTTTATAAAATTCAAAGTAAATATTAATTATTTAGAAATAGAAATAAATGATTTAAAAATCATTTAAGGGATAAATAAATACTTAAAAATTATTATAAGCTTCTAGAAATTATTATAATGGATATTTAAATTATCTAAAAATATAATAAAGCTTATAAATAAAATTTAGTCGATTTATTAATACTCGATAAAGTCTTTGGACACTGAAACCGTATCAAACCTAACCTGAACATATGTAAATTTTATATCTGAGTATTGTTATCAATACTAATGTGTTAGATTTATATGAATGAACATCTTAGGTGTTTATTAACGAATCGGGTAGCAATACTTGACTGATCTTCGCTCAGGCAAGTTCCCTAACCATAATTACTTACGCAAATTTCTCAAACCCTGTTTATTCATTGAACAAGATTTCTATCTTGAATTACTATTGATATGATATACCAAACCTAAACTTAAATTACCACTTATTGTAATGTTATTGATATAACTTCAGCATAACTGAGAAATGAATTGTTTATTCATATGATATTGTTTATTGAGCATAAACTGTTGTGTCAAACTAAATTGTTTTGGTAAGACATCATATACTGAAGTTGTGTATCCCGTAAAGGGATCGATGTTTGGTCAATAATATATTGACATTGGGTGCATGTGAGCACTAGTAGGATGAGATGCATACTCCTAGGATATTGAATAGGTTGATCCCCTATCTCATATCTAAACAAAGTTTTTAAAGTGCGTGTGGCTGAGCGTGAAATAAAAAAAAGTCCAAAAATGGTTGAAAAGAAATTTCCAGAAATGGTAGCAGCTATCAGCTAAATTTTGAATTGTTATACTTTTTCAAATCATATATTGTTATAAATATATAACCTGTTGAGCATGTCATAGCTCACCCTTGCAAATTATTCCTTTGCAGTATTAGATGGTAACCCTGGCATTTCTGGAGTTAATAAAGGGAAGTGTCCTGTTTAGATTAGTTTATTTTACTGTCTAGTGAATGTAATACTTTGTAATAATAAATTCTGTTTGAAGAATCATGTAATCGAACCATAATGATATATATATATATATATATATATATATAATCTTTTATTTTGCAACCGTGTTATCTTTACATATATAAATGTAAATAGAATTTATAATTTAGTTAGAGATCCTTGGGAACTATTTATTTGAGTAAGGGTATTGACAAGATGGACTGTTTATGTTGTTGTTAATACTTTGGATTTGGATAGATAGGTACTATCGATACGATAGTGTAAATTCACATAAAATAGACTATACATCTGAGTGAGGGTATTGGTAATATGGATTGTTCATGTTATTACTAGTACTCTGAATTTCGGATAGATAGATACTATTCACAGATACACTTCATACATCTAAGTGAGGGTATCCAAACAGAACAATAGTTCTCCTAAGAATTGTTATCTATTATGAGATACTGTGAATCTTGGATCTATGGGAATTGCATCTGGTTATAAACGTATAGTCACTCAATTAGATATAAGCATATAATCAGATACCATGGGTGTACAGATTTGAATGCGTTATATATATTGACTAGTAGTAAGCACCATATCGGATACAGTGGGAGTATAGATATGAGGGCGTTACACAAACCAAGTTAATAACTAAAACTGAAATGCAATCAATACTACTACCTACTTAAACAAATGTATATGTAGTAAAATAAATGCAAGAAAAACTATGAAAAGTTTTATTTCCTCCTGGATCAAATATCATTATGTTCAACTCTTCATGTGGTAGATTTTTCCAATAACAAATTCCTAGATCAAAAGGCAATATAATGATCTCGGTCATTTGCAAATAAACCCATGTCATTACACCTGGGTCAAATATCAATATTTGAAACTTGGAATGCCTCACATGCAAATGCTCTTGAATTCCTGGATTAAACACAAAACAAAACCAATCAAAATGTATCTTTTGTGTAATTACTATGAATTCAAAATAAACAAGTTTTAATGCATAGCCTACTAGAACAACAATCAAAATACTTCCCTTTAGACTATCAATGCATTGAACGGAATAGTTTGCACAATGATCCAATCTTTTATGCTCGATGAGTATGATCCCATCCCGTACCTTCACAACAAAATTAACCTTTCTCTTTCCATTGACATTAACACATTTAAGATCAAGTAATTGCATCAATGGAATAAAAAAGCCACATTCACAAGATGAAAATTCAATAGCATATTTATCACGTTCACAAACAAACTCAATATGTGCTAAAGAATTTCCCAAAGTGTTGACAAAAATCGAAATATCATCAAAACATATAATAACTAATTTTCCCATGAAAGAATACAAAATATGATTTAGAAATCCCATGGAAGTATGCAATGCCTTAGCTAATCCAAGTTAACTCATGCAACACACATCGTCGACATGAGCAAGTAAAGTATCGATCCCACGAGAGAAAGTTGTTTAACAAACTACTATTCATTAATTAAATCACTATATTTATATGCTCACACTAAAGATTAAACTTGGTTGATTCTTGAATTGCAAATAACAACTAAAAATAATATAAGCGATATAATAAATGATATTGGAACTAATGGGATTCTAACTTCATTTTTATATTTCATTCAAATCGCCACTATCATGCACGACTTGTTCACATATATCATAGGAAAGTAGCCAAGAGCACTAAAAGAGTATTAGCCATTTTTCAATGCACTAAGACCTACTTACACGACATCCACGGATGATAGACTCTATGTAATCATCAATATAACCAACATCACTATATATATACATGTGAAATTGCAACTATATTGATTTTAAGTTCAAGCTCTTATCTTAACTTATACGGTGAAACAAGTATATGTCTATACAGTTCACGAAATACATAAAGCATATATAACACAACCCTATATACGTATACTATCATGATTACAGTCCATATTTGCATGTTCATTGTCAATTCCATACAAATACTGAAACGAATGGTGATCAAGCATTCATGTATGCAAAACAATCATGACAGACATCCCATATAATATGCAAAACAACCCAGCATTTAAGTGTGCAATCAAACTACATAATAAAATCCGTTAGAATCCCATAATGGAGTTTAGTTCATGACTGAACCAAAAGCCATTATGGGATCAAAGTTAAACATGATCAATAAGCAACAATTGAAAGATGAAAGATGAAACTATCAAACCCAATTGCTGAATACACATCAATATTCAATCCTCATAAGATTCCAGCAAAAACTAATATTAATAATCCGCTCTCGTAGAGAAATCCCAAGAAGGAGTAGAAAAGTAGAGTTATAGCCTCCTTCTACGTTGGAATCCTCTCTAGAGAGTAAAAACCCTAATTACGATGTAAAGATACGTGAAAAACTAATAAAATGTCGAATGATACCCCTGACACCAGTCAGGAATCGTTTTAAATCAAATACAACCTTTAAAATTTGGAAATAAAATAAAAACACATCATGACATCGACACGGACATGCGCGCGCGGCGCTCTTCTAACAAGCATGATAGTCTCGCGGTAGCGAGACTTGCGATAAGTTCATATGTTTGATGATCTGCGCTGCGTGGTGCGCGTAGCGCTCCATAAACTTCTTTCTTCATGTGGCGCGAGACTTGCGATAGCATCAAGATCTGGTTTGGGTGATCGCGGTAGCGCGTTCTTAAAAGGCTATTTTGTTGCTTGCGCGGCGATTGACTTCTGCTGAGGTCTGGTTTCTATTTTCCCTCTACTGCTGCTTTGCTGCTTTGCTCGGTTATGCTCTTTATCTCCTTGCACCAATGCACCTTCATGCCATGCATATCCCATCCTTTTACCTCGTTTCAAGCATCCATTTTGCCTTATGCTCATAACACACACACAAAAGCAGCCGATTTCTCGCACTTATTCACCAAAAGGAGTTTTAAGAGGCGTGCAATGCAAATTAACATGAAATGCACTAAACTAGACTAAAATGTACTTGAGATGGGCATAGTTAGCATGAATTGGTACTCCATAAGTAGGTAAAAATCCTACTTATCAAATACCCCCAAACTTGAACCATTGCTTGCCCTCAAGCAATGCATACTAATGAATAATGAAAGATCTGACTACATTACTATGCACTTAATTCTCACATTGTCCCAACCATTATAGGCATTAGGTCAATTTGCCTCGGTGAAGTTTTTCTAGATTTGAGAATACAAATTCAAACCAAAGCTGAGCATAATGTCATATACTCAAATAATTCACCAATCTTTATCTGAGATGTGTGTGTGTGTGTGTGTTGTGTTAGCCCATGATACTTGATTTAGGTGTAGAATGCTCATGCTATCTTGCTCAAACCGGAAAAATTATAGCATAAATCAAGACTTATGTTTATATATGCGACTTGAACTATTCAACATCTTAAAATAAACTAAGGTTCAACAATGAGTTTATACGCTTTATTCTACTCACGAGGGTGAATTTTCGCTCTTTCTCGCGGTGTTTATTGCTATTTTTTCTTTTCTTTTTTTTTTCTACATGTTGTGCGATGTCTTACTCCATTAGGCACACTGCTACCCCTTAGCGAGCTTTTCGACCAGCGACTCCCGGACCATGAAAGACCTTAGGGCGCTAGGTGTAGAGACAATCCCCTCGAGGCGTACCTACTCAAGTAGCAGGGCCGAAATAAGACTAGCCATGCTATTTCTACTTTTCTTTTCTTTTTTTTTTTTTTTTTTTTATATACGAGATACCCATGTTTTCCCCGAGTTTAAAAATCGATGTTTTATCTGATCTCAAGCCACTTTTCACATATTTCTCTTTTTAAACACATTTTTCCGTCGAAGAAAAAAAACACGTGTTTCTTATACCTACAAGTGCTTGTGAACCCATTTTGTAAACCCAGAGAGCATGTATCTGACATTATGAATTTCGTTGTATAAAAGCGTTATAACTTTCATTTCAAGTTATCCAAAATATTGAGAATTCATTTAAAAACTTCACTTTCATCATGGGTTGACAACATTTTTTTTTTTTCTCTAAGCAAAAGCGTGAGGTAAGTGTGAGGTAAGCAACATGCAACTATGTGCTAAAATGTAAACTAAACATGCACATAAAAATTAAACTAATCATGCAAAACTATATGAATTATGTAAAACTAATAATCATGCAAAACTAATAATAAAAAAAAAAAATACTACTACTACTACCTAATACCCCCAAACTTAAAATATTGATGTCCCGATTGATTGAATGAAGGTAAAAGGTATGAAAACTCCCCTAATTATCGGTGGTGCCACCCTCCTCGGGTGGTGAGTCCGGTGGTGGATATGGTCTTTTGCGGTTCCAAAGCGAGGCCATTCTTGTGTTGTTCCTTGTTGCATGAAGCGCGCTTGGCTAAAGCCCTTGTGAGTCCCGTCATAAATGTGCCCAAATTATCATACATGGCATCGACCTTGCGCGCTCCAACCTTTGGGAGTGTCGATCGCCATTGGTGGTGGTGCAGCGCGTGCGTGGATGGGCCCGCCTCATCTCGTCATTTTGGGGGGTTGTTGTTGTTACGGAAAAATAGGATGAAGGATGAATCTAGTCCGCGTGGATGCGGTACACCACCCTGTCCACTCCTTGAAATTTGCAATAGTAGCATGAGTGATTACATGGTGTGAGTCTTGTGGTGGCTCATTATGCCATTGGATTCCTTGTTGAGTCTGAGAGAGCATGGCTATCAGCGGCGCATGCGGAATAGTCCCATTTCTATTCCACGCATATAATTCATCATGTTTACGTGGATTAACGGCCGATATCGATGTACTTCCTTTGATGATTCCCACAAAATAATCGCCGCTTTCGGTAGGTATGGCATTATAATGAGGTGATGGAATGAGCTTGGCACAAATAAATGAGTTCGAGGCTGGGGCATACCGATTCAATACTGACGACGGAAACGATTTTGGTTTCGTTGTTCCTGTCTTATACTTCCATTTGGTGCCCGGGATACACAAATCAGTAATCACAACTGTGAGATCCGTCTCCAAGTACTCGCCTTCTAACCAATTATCAGACCCGGTAGGAGGTGCATCATATATGTTGAATACTTCTCTACGATCGCGGAAGGGCGATAATTCACTTACCTTTCGAACAATAGTAATGCCTCTTGTTAGCAACTCAGTGGCATTAGCATAAAATTCTCGAACAATCCCCCGGAATGGGCATAGGAGATCTTGAGTTAAACCAACCCAATCTCGTTCGCGTATCATCATCGCCAAAGTTGGCCATCTGTTTTTTTTGCGGTTGGAATCCCGTTCCTTCACAAGAGATTTGGCCATACTCGATAATAATAGTCTTCTGTTGTGCTTCCAAATGACAAATCTGCTCTCGTCAAGACCTCCTCTTCACGGTGATCGGAAGAAAATTGGATGAAGAGGAGAGTGAGATTGCTGCGTGCTCGTTTTGGACCCATGTGGGGATGATAGAGAAATGGGAAGGAATTGTTGATGAATGTTCCTTAGATCTAGGGTTTCACACCCCACAAAAACCCTAAAATTATATGCGGGAGCGTGATGGTTGGGTATGAATTGGGAGAAAAGTTACTTAGCCGTCGAATATAGGAAATATAATAAGATTGGTCTTTTATAGAGGAAGATAAACCCAACTCGAGAAGCATGACTTCGATTTGTGACTTGAAAAAAAAATTTTTTTTCCACGTCTGCGATAGCGCGTGCATTGTAGCTTGACTTATATGAAATCATCTTGGTAGCGTGAATGGCTAGTTTGGTATGCTCTGTTTGTTGTAGCGTGAGCGTGATCGTGGGCTTTATGCATCATGTGCATGACGCGAGATCTGTGTTTTGCGATCTTTGAATGCAATTTGTAGGTGCATCAGAGAGAAATGTGTACTATCCATTGCACTGCAATTCATCAACATAAGCGGCATCGAAGCAGATTTTTATCACATACCTCATTTTATGTAATCCGGATACGCTCCCCCTATATTATTATTATTATGTAAATGTGTTAACTTAGGAAGTAATAAATCAACGAAATAAACAAAAAGTGAAAGAGAAATTTTAGATAAGAAAAATAATGGGTTGCCTCCCATCCAGCGCTAAGTTATAGTCAATTAGCTTGACTGTCTCTGAAGCTCATGTTGAAGAAAGAATTGAGGCGAATTTCTGTCTGTCTACCTCACCACCATAGTAATGTTTTAAACGCTGACCATTCACCTTAAAAGGCTTATCGGGTGACGTATCGAATATTTTGATTGCACCATGGAAAAATAGTTTTCACTTGTGAATGGTCACGACCATCTCGATTTGACTTTCGGGAAAAAGTTTAAGTGCAGGTTATGCAGCCAAAACCCTTTGTCTGGTTCAAATGCTCGCTCAATGATTTTTCGATCATGCCATTTTTTCACTTTCTCCTTATAAAGTTTGAATTCTCGTATGCTGCGATGCGAATTCATCCAACTCATTGAGTTTGGTAAAGGCGTTTTCTCCCGACAATTTGTTAAATCAAAATTTAGCTTTTGAATGGCCCAATATGCTTTATGCTCTAGCTCCATGGGAAGGTGGCAAGCTTTTCCATATCGAAATTTGAAAAGGTGACATTCTAACGGTGTTTTTATCTGTTTGTCCTATAAGCCCATCTTGCATCATCTAGCTTCAACGACCGGTCTTTCGTGTGGGATTTACAACTTTCTCGAATTCTCTTGACCTCTCGATTTGACACTTACCTTGGCCATTCGTTTGTGGGTGGTATCTTTGTAGCGATCGATGCTTCACCCATATTTAGCCAACAAAGTATATAAGCTACTGTTGCAAAAGTAGAGCGCCTTAAATCATGATGATGATAGCCCTTGAGTCCCAAACCTCGTGAAGATACTTTTGTGTAAAAAAATCGAGGACAACCTTAGCATCATTTGTCGGAAGAGCGCCACTTCTACCCATTTTGAGACATAAATCAGCAAGCGAATGTAGAGATTTCGCAAGAGAAAAGAAAACGGCCCCATAAAATCAATTCCCCATACATCAAAAAATTTTGACTTCAAGATTGTATTTAAAGGCATTTCATTCCTTTTAGAGATGTTTCCCATTCGCTGACATTTATCACATTGCTGGACAAAATTGTACGCATCCTTGAAAATTGTCGGCCGGTAGAGAATCCGCTTGTAGTATTTCTTGCATTTGTTCTTTCACCTCCATAGTGTCCGCCATACACAGTAGAGTGACAATCCTGCATAATCCTCTCGGTCTCGCTATATGGAACACACCTGCGTATAACTTGATCAGAACATTGTTTGAACAAATAAGGCTCATCCCATATGTACCATTTGACATCATGCAGAAATTTCTTCTTCTGATAGCCCACCACATCGGAAGGTAGCAATTTACTTACCAAATAGTTCGCATAATCGCAAACCATGGCACTTCCCTTTCACCACAAACAATTTGTTCATCTGGAAAAGATTCATTAATTAACATCTTGTCGTTGTTTCCCTTTCCGGATTCTCAAGTCGCGATAAGTGGTCCGCCACTTGGTTTTGATGCCCTTCACATCCTTGATTTCCAAATCAAATTCTGCGATAGTAAAATCCATCGATCAGCCGAGGCTTTGCATCCTTTTTGCCACTAAATGAGAATAGCGGCGTGATCCGTATACCTTATCACCTTTGTGCCGATCAAATAAGCTCGAAATTTATCAAAGGCGTACACTCTGCTAGTAATTTTTTTCTCGTGGTGGTATAGTTCAGTTCATGCGCATCTGTAAAGGGTCTTTTTGGCATAATAAATAACATGGAACATCTTTTCTTTCCTTTGTCCCAAAGCCCCCCTCTGGCGTAATCAATTGGCATCACACATCGACTCGAATGGCAATTCCCAACTGGGGCGGTAATAATTGGTCTTGATGTTAATTTTCCTTTAGATGCTCGAATGCCGAAACGCAAGCCTTATCGAAGATAAAGCGCATCCTTCTCCAATAAAGCGCATAATGGTTTAGTTATCTTGGAGAAGTCTTTTATAAATCTGCGGTAGAAACACGTGCATGCCCGAAAGCTACGAACACCTTTTCTTTGGCGTAGGTGGTGGCAATTTCTCTATAGTTTCCAACTTTGCCCTATCTACCTCGAGTCCCTTCTTGATACTTTGTGTCCAAGTATGATTCCTTCTGTACCATAAAATGGCATTTTTCCCGATTTAGTACAGATTTGTTTCAACACATCGCTTGACACCATCACAAATTTTTTGAGACAAAGGTCAAACGAGTCTCGGCGAGAAGTCATCCATAAATACTTCCACATTACGCTCTACCATATCGAAAATATAGCCATCATGCATCTACGAAAAGTGGTGGGGGCGTTACTGACCAAAAAAAAGACATCCTTACGAAGGCAAATGTGCCGTATGGACATGTGAAAGTTGTCTTCTCTTGGTCTTACGGAGCTATCATTATTTGATTGTGGGCGAATATCCATCCGATAGACAATAGTATTCATGACACGCTAATCATCGACATCGATCAATGAATGGTAGTGGAAAATGATCTTTCCTTGTAGCTTTTTTAAGCTTGCGGTAGTCCATACAAACTCTCCACCACCATCTTTGTTTCGTGTTGGAATCAACTCGTTGTTCTCATTAGTCACTCTTGTCATACCACCTTTTTTTTTTTTTTACACACTTTGCTTTGGGCTCACCCATGAAATTTGTCGAGATAGGATAGATTATTCTGCATCCAACCATTTTAGTACCTCTTTCTTAACCACTTCTTTCATTATCGGATTAAGTCTCCTTTTTTGCTTTCAATAGATGGTTTACTTTCGTCTTCCATCGAGATTTTATGCATACAAAATGAAAAGGTGATCCCTTTGATATCGCGTATGGTCCATCAATTGATTTGAACTCTCGGAGCACTTCGTAGCAGTTTTTTCTTCACGAAAAGATGTTAATCTGAAGAAATAATCACGGGTAGCTTAGAATCGTATTTAAAAATGCGTACACGAGATGATGCGGAAGTGGTTTCAATTCAAGTTTTGGAGGTGTCTCAGAGATGGTTTTAATTTTACGGTGGTTTCTCTGCTTTTGTCGATGGTTGATAGGTATCTGAGATTTTCGACTTGTGGAGTGGTATCCGGATATTTACAAGTTCATCCAGTTCCTCGTCCTCCACATACGAATTTTCGGCAATTACACTACTCAAAGGTTTAGCAACCACACCGCCTTTGTACTTCATCATTTATGACTTGTTCCACCAACTCGACAAGAAACATTCCTCTTCATCATCTTTGGAAACTTCATAGCTTTGAAAACATTAAAGGTGATTTCTTGATCATGAACACGCATAGTGAGTTCCCCTTACGCACATCTATCGAGTTTTTTCCTGTGGCTAAGAATGGTCTTCCTAATATGATTGGTATATTTTGTCCTCCTCGTAGTCTAGAATGATGAAGTCAATTTGGGAAAATAAACTTGTCCACCTTAACCAACACATCTCAACAATTCCTCGTGGATATGTGATCGATCATCACTAATTGTAATGATATGTTTATGGGCTTTGGATCCGTAATCCCAAGTGATTAAACAACGACAAGGGCATCAAATTTATGCTTGCCCCAAGATCACATAAACACTTACTGAAGTTCAACTTTCCTATGGTACATGGAATTGTGTGAAAGCTGCTGGATCCTTGACTTTGGAGGTAATTTACATTTGAAGCCTTTTGCTTTGCATTCTCTCTGTCAAGGCTCTTGTCTCAAACTCATCTAATCTCCTCTTCCTTGATAATATACCCTTCATAAACTTGGCGTAGCTGGGCATTTGTTCAATGCCTCGGGGAAGGGTATGTTGATCTGGCACTTTTTGAACACCTCCAAGAATTTGCTGAACTATTTATCTTCCCTTTTCTTCATTAATCTCTGCGGATACGGAACCTGAATGTGCATTGGTGGTACTGGACTCTTAACTGTCTCCTCTGAGCCTGCTTTGTCTTTCTCTTCCTGCCGATCCTCAGATTTCTCCAAATTTTCCTGCTCATTGGCTGGTTCCTCTGCCTCTTCAGTGCGCTGCGCGCTCTCCTCGATACATTCTCTGGCGCTTGTGGCGCTGACTTACTGATGGTGATGGTCTTTCCCAGATCTCAATGTAATCGCTTGGCATTGTTCCTTTCCTTCTCTTCTTGGATTCGTCTCCGTGTTACTTGGCAATGAACCCTGGGGCCTGTTAGTAAGCATGTTTGCCCCATACCCCATTTGAGTTTCAGGTTCTTTATAGCCTTTGCTTGGCTCTTGATCATAACCACGTGTTTGCCATGTATTTCATCATCATCTCCTCCACTTGATTTCTTTTCTTCTTTGAGAGGTGCAATTTGGAGTGTGATGTTGTTGTTGTTGTTGTTGAAAATCTGGCGGAAAGGGTGGTGCAGGATTAAAATTTGCATTTGTTGGTTGTGCTGAAATTGATTGTTTGGTTGGCCCGAGCTTTTGATTCCTTGATTATTCGACCAACTAAAATTTGGATGATTTACATTGTTGGGGGGTGGTGGTGAAATGTGCCTTGAAATTGGCCTTGGTCTTTTACGTAGTTGCTCACATCTTGATTTGATTACGGTGATAGCACATTGGTCCGTCGAGTGTGACCCGCTTTAAATCTCACATATGTAGGCAACCGTCTTTACCTTTCCTTGACCAAAGTATCTATCTTCTTTGCCATTTGCCATCATGTCTTTGATAGGTGAGTAATGGCATCAACCTCAACACACTGCAACTTTGGTTTGTGGCATTCGGGATGTAGGATTACGAAAATCATTTGATGCCATTGTCTCGATAAGATCATAGGCTTCCTCATAGTTCTTTGCCCATAATGCACCTCCTGCAATTTGCATCTACAATCGGTCTCATTGCCATCCCAATCCATTATAAAGCGTGTTAATTACCATCAATCGGCATACAAGTGATGTGGGCACTTTTGACATTTCTTTATATCTCTCCCATGCTTCATATAACGATTCAGCCTGTTGTTGCTCAAATTGAGAGATAGTTGTCCTCATCTTTGCGGTCTTAGCCATTGGGAAAAACTTAGCTAAAATTTACGTGCTAAATCCTCCCATGTAGTTATAGATCCCTTTGGCGAGAGAATGAAGCCAACTTTTTGCTTTATCCCTCAATGAAAATGGGAACAACCTTAGTCGAATAGCATCCTCCGTCACTGCACCGTTGTATCTGAATGTATCACAAATTTCAATGAAACTCGATAGATGTTCATTCGGATCATCGTATAGTGACACCCCAAAATGAAGCGTATTACGCACCATTTGAATAGTGCGGTCTTGATCTCGAAGGTATTGGGTTTGCTATCATTTGATACGACTATCTTTGGGGCTGTAGTCCAGTTGATATTGGGCATGGAATACTCTTTCAGAGCCGATGCTCCTCTCTTTGATCTTCTCCTTGTGCCTCATTTGCCATATTGTTGTCGTGTTTTCCAATTATTCTTGTAAATTTCTCGTACACACCGCTTTCCAACCTCTCCGTTTATATTATCACGAGCAGTGTGTATTAACTTCGGGGTTGGTTGGTTGGTGTGTGTATAAAAATTTATCAAATTCTGAAACAAAAAAAAAAAAAAAGCTGAAATGAGATAAGACTAGAATTGTCTAAGTCATACAATATAGCTTAAAACTAATGATAATAATACTAAATTAAGCGCCTTTCCCCGCAATGGCGCCAAAAACTTGTTGCCTTTTTTTACGACTAACAAAAGAGCTCTAACTCATGCTGACATACACATGCGTCAACAAGTAATCTGAGAGCAAGTAAAGTATCGATCCCACGAGAGAAAGTTGTTTAACTTAAACTACTATTCATTAATTAAATCACTATATTTATATGCTCACACTAAAGATTAAACTTGGTTGATTCTTGAATTGCAAATAACAACTAAAAAATAATATAAGCGATATAATAAATGATATTGGAACTAATGGGATTCTAACTTCATTTACTATTTCATTCAATCGCCACTATCATGCACGACTTGTTCACATATCATAGGAAAGTAGCCAAGAGCACTAAAAAGAGTATTAGCCATTTTTCAATGCACTAAGACCTACTTACACAACATCCACGGATGATAGACTCTATGTAATCATCAATATAACCAACATCACTATATATACATGTGAAATTGCAACTATATTGATTTTAAGTTCAAGCTCTTATCTTAACTTATACGGTGAAAGCGGTATATGTCTATACAGTTCACGAAATACATAAGCCATATAACACGACCTATATCGTATACTATCATGATTATAGTCCATATTTGCATGTTCATTGTCAATTCCATACAAATCTTTGAAAGCGAATGGTGATCAAGCATTCATGTATGCAAAACAATCATGACAGACATCCCATATATAATATGCAAAACAACCCGACATTTAAGTATGCAATCAAACTACATAATAAAATCCGTTAGAATCCCATAATGGAGTTTAGTTCATGGTGAACCAAAAGCCATTATGGGATCAAAGTTAAACATGATCAATAAGCAACAATTGAAAGATGAAAGATGAAACTATCAAACCCAATTCTTTGAATACACATCAATATTCAATCCTCATAAGATTCCAGCAAAAACTAATATTAATAATCCGCTCTCGTAGAGAAATCCCAAGAAGGAGTGGAAAAGTAGAGTTATAGCCTCCTTCTACGTTGGAATTCTCGCTAGAGAGTAAAAACCCTAATTACGATGTAAAGATACGTGAAAAACTAATAAAATGTCGAATGATACCCCTGACACCAGTCAGGAATCGTTTTAAATCAATTACAACCTTTAAAATTTGGAAATAAAATAAAACACATCAGCATCAGACATCGCGCGCGGCCGCGCGCTCTGTCAGCATGATAGTCTCGCGGCCGCGAGACTTGCGATGAGTTCATATGTTTAATTTGCTCTCGCTCTTGCAGCGCGCGCTAGCGCTCCATAAACTTGTTGTCTTTCTCGCTGCGGTAGCGAGACTGCGATCGTAGCATCAAGATCTGGGGGGGTAAAATCGATCGGTGTAGCGCGTTCTTAAAGCTTATTTTTTGCTTTTACCTCATTTGTGGCTTGAAATCTGAATGCAGGTCTGGTTTTACTTTTTCCTCTCTGCTGCTGCTTGCTTGCTTGCTCATTATGCTCTATTTCCTTGCACCAATGCACCTTCATGCCATGCATATCCCATCCTTTTACCTCGTTTCAAGCATCCATTTGCCTTATGCTCCAAATCACCACAAAGCAGGCCGATTCTGCACTTATTCACCAAAAGGAGTTTTAAGAGCGTCTGATGCAAATTAACATGAAATGCGGCTAAACTAGACTAAAATGTACTTGAGATGGGCATAGTTAGCATGAATTGGTACTCCATAAGTAGGTAAAATCCTACTTAAAGGAGAATTGATGAACATGATGACGCAATGGCATCACTAATGAAGACTTCTGAATACAAGAATAATAAAATGAAGTTTAGGGCACACTTAGCTAAAGGGATGTTAGAGCATGAAAGGGGAACTAATAACCAACTAAAAGTACAATTTCACCATGCACAAAAGGGCAGGAAGGAAATACAGTCAAGGCTTCTCAAAACATCTCTGGGTACTCGAGATGTTTTCAATGATTTACAGCGCCGAGTAGTTCGATATCCGGTGGAGGAGAAGAAAACTGCTTATCTGATAGATCAATATGTGGTATGCCACATGATCCAGGATTCCTTTGATAATGTTAATGAGTTCTAGAGGGTAGTATAGAAGTCTAAATGCTCTATAATAGTATGAATAAAGGAGCATTTAAAGTTTGTAATATAACTAGTAGTATGTGTAAACTACTAAGTTGTTTTGTATGAATCTTGTGATATATAAATAAAAGATATGTTTATATTATTCAAATTCTTATGTGGATTTTTGTTGTTGTAGAATCATTCCACCAACCATAAGACCCCAACGAGAGATAGATAATGATGAGAATCCTACCCAAAATTTAGTAGAACTTTTGTTAGGTGCTATGAATAAACCCATAACCCAAAACACTTCTTTTAAAGATTTTAAATTAGTTGGTCCACCCGAGTTCAAAGGTACATCTGAACCTGTCGATGCACAAATCTGGATTACTGAAATAAAGAAATTTTTCTTAGTAACCAATGTCAATAATAATTAAAAGACCATTTTTGCAACCTTTTTCTTAAAAGGTGAGGCAAATTACTGGTGCGAATCAACTAAGGGACGGGTAAAACGGAAATAGTGTCATGGGATAGAATCAAAGAGTTGTTCTTTGAAAACTATTTTTCCCAATCTCTGAAGGATCGTATGGAGGTACGATTCCTAGAACTGAAACAAGGAGACCTGGCCGTATCTCAATATACGGCCAAATTTAACGAACTGTCTAGGTTTGCTCCTCACCAAGTAAATACTGAACTTAAAAAGACTCGGAGGTATCAGGAAGGTTTGAAACCACATATACGAAGTAAGTTATCCATTTTCCAACTAAAAACTTTTTTCGAAATACTCGAGAAAGCTTCCATAGCTGAGAGTGAAAATGAGAGTCTCATCAAATTTTATCAGGAAAAGAAGTGTCAAAATGAGAAGGGAAAACCTAAGACCGAACCCAGTTCAGGTGGGTTTAATAATAAATGAAAATGGAATTCTAATTTTTCTAATAACCCGGGAAAGAAGGTAGGTATTAATAACAACAACTTTAGTAATAATAATGTTAAACCTTCTCCTACCTGTGGAGGAAAACATAAAGGGGTATGTTTTAAATGTATAAATAAATGTTACAATTGTGGACAAATGGGACACATTTCTCCACAGTGTCCTCTCCCTAATAAAAATAAATATTTCAATTGTGGTTCGTCGGAATATTTCACAAGGAATTGTCCCAAACCCAAGAACCAGGGAGGAAAGGGGAATAGAATATCGAAGAATAACAATAACCAGTCAACAGTAGATGCAGGTGGAGCTCAGAATCGACAAACCGTGAGAACATTTAATATGTCGGTGAGGGACGTTGTTGCTTCACAGGATGTGGTAACAGGTATCATCCCTATCAACAGTTTAAATGCATATGTGTTATTCGATTCTGGTGCTACTTGTTTCTTTGTGTCTAATAGTTTTTCTAAAAACCTAAATATACCATATGAAAATTTAGACAAACCGTTCTGTGTAGAAATTGCGAACAATGAAAAGATACCGGTTAAGATCATATATAGGGACTGTAGTGTGGAGATAAAGGGTCATAATTTTCTGGTAGATCTTATTCCAATTCAGTTGGGAGAATTTGATGTAATCTTAGGAATGGATTGGTTAGTTAATCATAATACGATGATCGATTTTCATCAAAAACGTATAAACCTTTTGACTGTGTCGATGTAACACCCCCAAATCTCGGTACTTCATTACCTCAAGATTTGGTGTTCACGTAATCAAAACATTCATATCTAACTACCCAATCATAATAAATTAAATAATAAAACCTGCCCATGCAGGATTACTTTAATAAAAACATTATCTCCCAGGTTATCTAACCTTTAAACATCATATAAGTGCGGAAATAAAATTATTACATCACATCATTATTAAAAGTCTATCATCATAACGATAAAACAAAATTACAAGTCTTCATCACTTGTACATTTTTCCCTTTCCTTTGCTAGTTGTAGGTTTATCTACCTTCTCAACCATAGCTGCAATAAGTGTATAAATATGCAAGAGTGAGCAAACAAAGCTCACTTGAAATAAGAATAAATATCTTTACAACATTTGCCAAATAATAGGCTCAATAGAACTGAATGATATGTTCTATTAATATTACAACATTTGCCAAATCATAGGCTCAATAGAGGCCGAATGATATGTTCTATTAACATTCTTAAACATACTACTGAGGGTCTAATGACCACGAACCATGTCCACAGTTATAAGTAATCTTTCAACTTTAACTTTAACAGTCATATGACTATAAGGACTCCACGTACTTAGGGAGATCAATCCTTCGTACAATGTATTGTGCACAACCATTTCAACGCTAAGCGTAAATGTAACGACCATGAATTTTAAACTCCTTATTAATTAAATATGTGATTTAATTTTAACGAGTTAGTTTTGTGAGTTTATTTAAACCTTATGTGGTTATGAGAATTTATGAAATGATTAAAGGGAGTCACTAATAGTTTTTTAAATTAGTGGACTAACCCTAAGAATTTGATATCAAGGATTATTAATAATTAAATATTCAATTGAATATAGTAGCAAGAGTTGAGCATATTGATTAATTGCAATTATGGGAAATTCATTGATAATGTGTTAATTGATAATTATTATGAATAAATAATTATTAATGAGTATGAGATTAATAATTTATAAAATGATTATATGTTTACTTAATTTATTTGTGCAATCATGCATTGTAGTAAACTTTTATTATATGGTAGTTAACTATATATATTTTATATTGTATAAGGTGACACATTAATATGTTTATATAGTAATATATAGACTATATAGTAAGAGTTATTTGCTTTCATATGAGTTTCATATATAATATTGTTATATGTATGTGCACTACTAGATATCTTGTAATTGGGAAATACATTGTATGCCCTTTTAAATTATTATACCCTATGTTATATGAAATAAATTGTGTAGACATATTTTATAACCAAAAGTTTATATTATGCGTAGATATTGTATAAGCCAAATGTTGCATTATAGTATTTGGCAAGTGTTGAGATCTCTTGTCCCAAATTTAGTGGCACAAAGGTATATGAATAGTAACATTAAGCCAAATTACGTATTTTTTTCAAATGCTAGCAATCCTAGCCTAGCTTCATCTCAAATTCATCAAACATAGGGCAATTAATGGATGGGGAGTGGGATTCATGAGTGGAATCACCAACTCTCTCTTAACCCTTGTGCATTCTTGAAATTCAATGGATTGATTTGGGAGGTAATCTCTTTGTCTAGATAATCAATCTTCTATAAATGGGACATCATCCTTCTTTGTTATAATTTGCTGAGAATTAGTTTGGTAGAGTGAGTATAGAGCAGCTAGATTGAGTCACAAAGTTATAATTTCCATTCCCATGCTTCATTTTTGATAAATTATTTAATGGGTTGATTCTTTGAATTAAGCATGAATTGGTTGTTAGTTGATTTGAGTTATGTTTCTTAGTGTTATACATGCTTATAAGTGTGTTGAGTTATGTTAGAAGCAATGTTTTTAAGGATTTTACTTGATGGGTTCTTTGAAGCTATGAACAGAAGTTTAACTTCTTGTCTCTCGATGCAAGCATGCAGTAATGCGCCATAACTTAAAAATCGATTCTGTCTCAAAGGCGTAGGCGTGTTTATGCATACTATTTAGGGTGGTGTTTAAGTGCAGTGTATTCTGCCTGCCCTCGAGAACCGATTCTTTGGTTTTTGTTTGTGATATGTGCTACTAAATTGAAGTTATGACCTATATACATGCCTATAGAGGAGTATAACATGATATGTAAAGCCTTTGTATGTGGTATGAAGTAATCAATTTGGATTAGTAAGAAAGTTGTAGCAAAACTTAAAATTTTAAACACTAACTTTGTAGAAAACTTGTGTTCACAAGTTCTGAACTTACGAGACCATATACATGACTGATTTGGGACCTAAATGAGCATGATATATGTGATCCATAGATATTGTATCCATGACCAATTTGACAAGCTTTGTGCTAGAACTTGGTTTGAAAAGAAAAGCTTAGTTAAGACTAATGAACATGAACGCTAAAAGATTTAGATTCTGATCTTGAAAGGAGGTTAACATAACTTAACTCCTCATGATATGAGTTCTAAAGTTTTCTTGTATGTGTATATTGCATCATTCATGCTAAAAAGATTTCAAAGACAACCTTGGACATATTTTCAAACATAAGTTGCATATTATGTGAGTACTTAGATACTAAAGTAGTAAGATGTCATGCTATGACTATAATACTCCTATGCATGATACATATGTACTGAGCATGATGGTTACATGATTTTTATGTTAATGACATATAAATTGGAAGTTAAAACTTGAAGTAATGAACTCAAGTATGATCATGTGTTATATGTGAAACTCTAGCATGTATGTATATTAAATGGTATGTGTGATTAGTGTGTTAGAGTTGAATTTGAAGTCGAGAGCACTGACTTTAAACACAGTGCGGCGAGGGCCGTCTCATTCTGTCGTCCCCTAGGCACAGGACGGTAGCAATTGCTGTAAATCTGCTGATTTTGCAGATTCTATTTACGGTTACGAAATTTTCTGGCATGCTTACATGTTTTCTTTATCTTATATTATGTGACCAATGTGCCATATAATGTGTTGAGAAGCATGCTATGTGATGGATTGATTCTTTAAGTGTGAACTCTTCTTAGTTTACACGTACTAATTGAAAGACCGACTTGTTAATGTTAGGTCGTTTCAACGCAAGTAGTTAAAGCTAGTATTATATTGTAGCTGAGCAAACAGGCAAGTATCCTAAACCCTTGCATTACTTTAAGTAACACATATCGTAAGCAAGTATCCTAAACCCTTGCATTACTTTAAGTAACACATATCGTAAGCAAGTATCCTAAACCCTTCCATTACTTTAATTGACGCATATCGTAAGCAAGTTCCTTAATTCTTACTCTTTTATTTGAGGAAGTATCCTAAACTCTTGTTTTACTTTATTCAACGGATATCGTAAGCAAGTACCTAAACCTTACGCACTACCTTTATTTTGTGCAAATAGGTATATGTTTATGCAATTTCTTTGAACCCTACTTTTATTGAGCAAGTTTCTTAAACCATACTTTTGTTAAGCAAGTTTCCCTGAACTTACCCTAAATTATATTGAGCAGGTTATTGTTGAATTGAAAGTTATTCATTTAAGCTTGAACTTTATTTCCAAGAATGATTATTAAGTGGGTTAATTACCTTACAATTATTCCACATCGATATTATCGACATTCGCACTTAGTGCACTTGAATTCGTACAGTCTTGGACTTGTACTTCATTTAAAGTTCTATAATTCGTGAACTGTGTCAGATAGAGTCTGAACCTTTGTTCGGTCAGACAAATATATGAAATTTTATAAAAGCAATCCCAACCAATTGATGGTAAGGATTATTAGACTGAATGAACACCCCTCTTATGATAGGGGAGTACCCCAGGTATCTAATATAAGATATAAAAGAATATATTTAAATGTTATGCATATACATGGTGTACGCGAGGCTGATCCCCTCAAATACTTATACGTAGCCGATAACCAAAGGGATTGATTAATTATTGATTCCATTGGAGTGTTATAGTTCAAAGTCTACTTGACTAGCAGTTATTCTAAAAGAAAATCATTGTCTTTGCTTCTAATATTCATATTGTTGAATCCTTCATATATTCATATTATTTAATTTCTTGTCAGATATTTTCCTTTCATCATGATATTTCCTTATTGTTGTATTTAAACTTGTTGAGCAAACTTGTTGCTCATCCTTGCTATATCATGAATATATTGCAGCTAAGCCCGAGACCTCAGGGAATGACTAGGGTAAAGGGAAGATGTAGACTAGTGGCAAGAAGCAGATTTACTTGTGCTTAATTTAAATTATTGTTATGTAATATGAACCCTAATATTTACTTTAGGGTATGTTTGTAAGAATATTTTAAGGTTATCGAATCTTGGGACTAGTAACACCTTTTGAATGAACGACGTACGTTTATTATTTTCCGCATTTTAGTTGTCGTATGTTGTTTAGAGGTGGATGTTTGTACTTTATAGTGATAATCAGGCAGGGTGAGGAGGACCGATTGGAAATGTCACGATAAACCCCTAAACATAGGGTTGTTCATCTCGATTATTTAGAGTCTGATGCGCACCAAAGAAAGTTTGGTTTGGATAAGCTTTCAAGGGTAATTGAAGTTTAATGATCATCAACTAGGGAACTAGTTGAATCAACAATGCTTGATAACACAATAGTTGTTTAATAACAACATAACTCAGAACATTTGAGAATCATAAATGAACTAATTATACATATCAAACTCATGCTTGAAATAACTATAGAGCATAAGCATTCAATAAAATGAATAAAATGGTTAACCTTTGCTTGAACAGTAAAATAAGTTAAGGTTCGAGTCTTATAATCATTGGAAATGAAATTCCTGAAGGTACATTTAACTGATAGCAAGTTGGAAACTAAAAACTTGCCCAACAAGGTATTAACTCATGCAAAGAATTAAAACAGTTCAATAATAGAGACGAGAGTTCAAAAACTAAATTTCATTATACAATAATAGAACTTAAGAAACTTGCTTAACTGTAAACAAGTTAGAATGAATCAATCAAATAAGAATTTCCAATAACATTAGAGTTAGAGTTTGCTCGAATGAATTTTAGAAACAATTGACTTATTCAATAACAGTTAAGATACAAAGCTTACTCAATCAAAAGAATGAAGTTACACAATATAATAATAGAACTAACTCAACGAAAGTGTAGAGTTAGAAAACTTGCTCAATGTAAAAAGAAAGTTTAGAAACTTGCCTCGAGCGTAAGCTACAATATTAAACTCACGTTCACCTACACATTGGTTTAGAATCACATTGTCTATTAGATATGCTAACATACCATAACATATACATTTCTAGCTAAGATTATCATCTTAGCACAAGTCTTATGCTACTATATATATTTCAGAATTCCCAAGTGTTAACATCACAACACCTATCTAACATTCACTGTATAAACTAAGTTATCATACAATGCGTCCGTAACCTACTAATCACTTTTACAACTTTGAATTCATAATACATATAACACAACTCTGTTTTAGCCTTGTTGTTACATGTTGGACACATTACCATAACCTTTAGTTAAGCTACAAAGAACGACCAAAGTCTGCAGAATTAGCAGACTTCAGTGTCTGGAAATGGACACTGGCATGGCCGCCTTGATTTTATCTTGGGATGCGGCGGTACGTGCAGCCTTAAAGGGTCGCTTTGCTTTCGATCGATGTGATAACTGAGAACTTCTTTTTGCAGACAGAGCTTCGGCACTTTTCTTAAGCCAATTAACACGAATTTTACCCACCAAACAGTGATAATAACACGTAAGATAAATATAATAGTATCATAAACATGTTTGCTAACATTTACAACCAATTAGCACAATTTATCAACAACTAGAACTATTTTAATTCCTCAATTTTCATATTTTTCATAAAAACTCAATGTTCTTGACATTCATCCTAAAAATCATCACTGTGAATTCAATACATGATCAAATCATCTCATTCAAATTACGTTATATTCGTATCTCAATGAACTAACATATACAAGCATCAATCTACAGTTTAACATAAGAATTGACCATCTAAATTGGTACTTACCTAAGCCATACAAAGAATACATATACTGACAAATTTTCTTCCTACTATCAAACGAATTTAGCATCCAATTCTCTTGTTTAAACATAAACTCTATCATTATAGCATGTATAATCACCATAGCTAAATTACATAACAAAATTCGGAAGAAATATAATTCACAGAGCATAGCAAAACTTTGTCGTAGTACACATATGTAGACATATACATATATATATATTAGGGTTGTATAAGAAATACCTTCAACTAGTGTGATAATTCCTTGCAATTGCAGACAACCCTTCTCAATTTCTCTCAAGTTTTCTCTCAATTCTCTCAAGCTCTCTGAACTCTCAATGTTCTGCTCTCTTAGGCTTAGCCAATATAGACACATAATACGTAAAAGAAAAAATAACACCTTAATACGCATACTAATGATATTAACAGTTATAATATAAACGTATATAATATAAATATATTATTTTATTTGTTTTATTATTATTTATTTTATTTAATTTCAAAAACTAGAAATCTCAAAAGCCATTAGGCTTGTTTGGCAAAACCCTTTAAATTTAAAGAATTAATATATTAAGCCTTGTTTGTTAAAAACTAAATTAAATTACTTTAATGTATTTTAATAACTCCTTGTAATATAATTATTTGTCACACTATATTTAATCAAGTTTTCATATTTAATTTAATTAATTCAAATCATAATTAATTAAATAAATCCTTTAATCACATAACACAATACAAATAACTAACCATTAAATTGAAATATCAATATAATAATAATTTCCTTAATTCATCAACTATTTATTTAGCAAATAATTCTCCAAATAAAATTAAATTAATTAAACAAATATTTATTCAACGATAGACACATCCATTAAATATTTATATAATTCAATAAATATTTAATATTACATTTAAAATTATGGAATGTTACATCATTCCCTCCTTAAAAGGATTCTGTCCTCAGAATCACAATTCAAACAATCAAATCGTCACAATCGAAGTCAAAGGTAGTGTTCAACGGTGGTTGTTCACCTAAGCAATCTCAATGTCTGACCATAACTCAGGCATAAAAGTTACTTAGAAAAGGTTGTTAAGGATATTTGGCCTATATAGTTGATACTCGACATGAAGAAGTAAACCTAGATCAAATACCTATAGTTAAGGATTTTTCCGATGTGTTTCCAGATGACTTACCAGGTTTACCTCCAGATAGGGAAATTGAGTTTGTCATTGATCTTGCACCGGGAACGACACCAATTTCTAAGGCACCATATAGAATTGCACCTGTAGAACTGAAAGAGTTACTAGTACAACTACAGGAACTCTTAGATAAAAAGTACATACAACCTATTGTTTCACCTTGGGGAGCACCATTATTGGTTGTAAAGAAGAAGGATGGAACCATGAGGTTATGTATAGATTATAGAGAATTAAATAAATTAACCATTAAGAATAAATACCCTTTACCAAGGATTGATGATTTGTTTGACCAATTAAAGGGGGCCGTACACTTTTCAAAGATTGACCTTAGGACAGGTTATCATCAGTTAAAAATAAGAAAGGAAGATGTGCCAAAGACAACGTTTAGGACACGCTATGGGCATTATGAGTTTCTTGTAATGTCTTTTGGGTTGACAAATACACCAACAACATTTATGGACTTGATGAATCGAGTGTTTAAACCATGTTTAGACAAATTTGTTGTAGTGTTTATCGACGATATTCTGGTATACTCAAAAACACGGGAAGAGTATGTTGAACACTTGAGAGTCGTTTTGGAGATATTACGAAAGGAACAACTTTATGCAAAAGTTCTCCAAGTGTGAATTCTGGTTAAAAAGGGTTCAATTTTTAGGTCATGTAATTGACAAAAATGGAATATTAGTAGATCCAACTAAGATCGAAATAGTTGTGAATTGGGAACAACCAACAACTCCAACAAAAGTAAGAAGTTTTCTCGGTTTAGTGGGTTATTATCGACGGTTTATAAAAGATTTTTCAAAAATAGCAACCGTACTATCCAATTTAACTCGAAAGATGTTAAAGTACGTCTGGACATATAAATGTGAAGAAAGCTTCCAAGAGTTGAAGAAGCGACTGAGCATGGCTCCTTTATTATCCTTACCAGATGATACAGGAGGCCTTGTAGTATTTAGTGATGTGTCACATAGAGGTTTAGGGTGTGTGTTGATGCAACATGGAAAAGTGATTGCTTATGCATCACGACAACTCAAAGATTATGAGAAGAGGTATCCTACTCATGACCTAGAGTTAGCCGCGATAGTTTTTTCTCTAAAGATTTGGAAACATTACTTGTATGGGGAGAAGTGCGAGATATATATAGATCACAAAAGTCTAAAATATATTTTTACACAAAAGAAACTGAATTTAAGGCAGAAGAGATGGTTAGAACTGATAAAGGATTTTGATTGTGAAATCTTATATCATCCCGGTAAAGTTAATGTCGTAGCTGATGCGTTAAGTAGAAAGAATAAAGAAAAGTTGAATGCAATAACCACCAATAATAGGTTAATAAAAGATTTTGACAAAATTAGAAATTGAGGTGGGATGTCCAACTACCTCTACCCAAAAGTTATTTATTATAGAGGGAGTTTCGTCTCTACTTGACAAAATCAAAGAGATGTAGGAAAAGGATGAAGAATTTCAGAAATGTAAGTCTAATATAATTTATATTAGGTATAACAAATTTAGAATAGATAAGGATGGAATAATAAGGTATGAAGATATAATTTGGGTTCCGTTAAATCAAACCTTAAAAGACGAAATCTTAAACGAAGCTCCTAATTCTAAATTTGTCATACATCCTGGCAGTACTAAAATGTACAAGGATTTAAGTCGACACTTTTGGTGGTCGAATATGAAAAGAGAAATCATTGAATGGGTAAGCAAATGTCTCACGTGTCAAAGGGTTAAGGCTGAACATCAAAAGCCGAGTGGTTTATTTCAACCCTTACCAATTCTTAAGTGGAAGTGGGAACATATAACCATGGACGTTGTGGTAGGCCTTCCAGCTACACAGAAGGGCCGCAATGCCATTTGGGTAATAGTTGAACATTTAACCAAATCAGCTCACTTTTTACCTATTAAAGTTACTCATAACTTAGACTAATTTCCCAAGCTGTACATTAATGAAATCATCTCTAGGCATGGAGTACCTGTTTCTATAGTATCAGATCGAGATCCACGTTTTACTTCAAATTTGTGGAAGAGCCTTCAGAAACACTTAGGAACACATTTAAGATTGAGTACAACTTATCACCCTCAGACTGATGGGCAAAGTGAGAGAACCATACAAACATTAGAGGATATGTTGAGAACATGTATCATCGATTTCAAAGGAAGTTGGGAAGATTAATTACCTTTGGTAGAATTTGCCTATAACAATAGTTATCATGCTAGCATAGGTATGCCACCCTATGAAGCCTTATATGGGAGGAAATGTAGAACACCTTTATGTTGGGATGAAGTTGGGGAAAGGCAAATGCTAGGACCTGAAATAATCCAACAAACTACTGAAACCATCAGAATTATACGTGAATGATTACAAGCATCACAAGATCGACAGAGGAAATACGTTGATCCACATCATCAACAACGAAACTTTAGCATAGGGAGCCACGTATTCTTTAAAGTATCTCCTTGGAAGGGCAAGATACGTTTTGGAAAGAAAGGAAAACTGAGTCCGAGATTCATTGGACCTTTTGAAATTTTGAGGAGGATAGGTGAAGTTGCTTATGAAATAGCACTACCTCCTGAGTTGAACCATATTCATAATGTGTTTCATGTGTCCGTATTATGACCATACAAACCTGATTACAAACACGTTATAAATTATGAGCCAATCCAAATCGAAGAAGATCTTTTTTATGTATAAGAACATGTGCAGATCGTCGATCGTAAAGAGCAAGTCCTAAGGAATAAAGTGATAGCATTGGTCAAAGTGATTTGGAGGAATCAGACTGTTGAAGAGGCTATGTAATAACCCAGAGAATCCGGATTGTCCAGAATTTAAGTTTAAAGAATTAGTGATTGATAAAATGAATTTTTATTAATAATATTGTGTGCTATGTGTTTATTTATTGTTCTATAACCTAGGATGATTATAAGTCAGGAGGATTCAAGACAAAAATAGAATTTTTCCGAGAACAAAAAAAATTTCGGGGAAAAAGACGAAATAGGCACTATTCACCCGACGAAACCTAAGAGTTAGGGTTCGAATAACCTAAGCCTTTCCGAGAGTTCGGTATGTCGAAATGACATTCCGTCGAAAGATTTGACGATTATATATTGTGAAGAGTTAAGTAAGCCGATAAAGGTTTTTCTCAAAAAACGTGCAGAAATCAAACGAAATAAAAATGACAAAAAGTATTGTTACGTACTTTTCACTCGTTTAACTACGTTATGGGAAAACGTGAGGGAAAACGCTTGACACTAAAAAGTGTTTTTCATTTTTTCAGAAATCCAAAGAATACGTAAAAGTTAATCGGTAAAGGAAAGACGAAATATCCAAAAATATTTGGATTCCGAGAATCGCAGTTTTTAAAACTGTCGAACGAAACCCGAAAGATGAAACCACAAAAACTTCTAAGGGAAGTTTCGTGAATAGTAAGCAGGTGTATTGAGAAGGTGGGAATAGTATGGAGGTGTGAATAGTAAGGAGGTTTGGGGGGCGAAATGACTAAAACACCCCTAACCTTGGTTTTCTATAAATAGGAAGCTTATTTCATTTGTTTGGAATTTTGAAAATTGTCCAACATTTGAGAGAGAGAGAGAGATTTTGGATGAGGAAGAAGAGGAAAAGGAGGAGGAAAAGCTTGCTCGTGTGCAAACTTTGTCCGACGGAAGGAGATTAAAGAAGAAATGAATCAAAAATCTGACATATGAATTAATTTTCTTTAAGTTTTATATGTTTAAAACATAACTTAATGGGAATAAGAAGTAGATGATGTTAGAGATGATTTCATATGGTTGAAATCATGAGAAAAGAAGAAATAAGAAATTTGAAGTCTTTGTTAAAACATTTTTAAGGAAGGATACGATTCGTAATGAATTAGAATGATCCGAGTGGATCATATGAATGATACGGTGAAATAAGTAAGGAATGGTGTTTTATAACATCGAATTCCAATAAAAAGTGAAATCGTAATCCAAAATATCGATTAAAATGAAGAACGAGCGAAGAACACACGAAGAACGTTGTTGATGGACAAATTTAAAACCATCGTAGTGTAATTGTTGTTGATGGACAAGTTTAAAACCATCGCGTATAAGTTAGTTGCTTATTGCTTGGTTAGGAACGGTAGAAACGTTCATGAAGAACAGATTAAAACTGAGCTATAACAAAGTTATGGCAAAAATTTTGTAAAAGACGAACAAGAATTAAAAAGTTAGTAAATAAACCCGAACGTGTAGGGATAAGGAAGTAAGAGAACGTAGAAAATGTGAGTCATGGAATCAAGAACGAATGAGTTCTGAGTTCGGATGATCGAATTACAGATGAACGAACGAAGAACGTTAAAAACGTAAAAGTGAACGAAGGATGATGATTAAGCCAATCGAATAGCACGTTAACGGATTCAAAATGAAGTTCTGTCCAAGGTGTATTGAAGTACATAAGATAAGGAAGAGAATGGATTTGGAACGACCTCGTTCCGAGTTATAACGAAGGAGTTATGAGATCGGGAAGTAAGCGTCTCAAATTGGATTTAACACTTAGAAATTTTTCTAGGGTTAGGGCTTGGCTCCGTGGCGCAAGCCATGCCATAGAAGTGGTGACTGCGATCTTTGGATTGGAGGCCGACATCGAGTCTGAGTCTCATCTTGTGGCGAGAAATAGAGAAGGAAGTGAAGGATAGCATAAATACGGTGTGAAGGAAAAGCCAGATAAGAGCTTTTAATTGCTCAACTCTTAGGGGAAACATAAGGGAAGATAAAGAACATAATGTTCAACTAATGTAACACTTAATCAAGTGTTTTAAACCTTTAGTATAGGTTAAGCAAAATGGTCTAAAGAGATTAACAGACCAAAAAGGTAATGAACGTAAACGTAACGCAGTTCCAAGCAGTCTTAGCATACAACTATGTTGCCTGCCTTTTTTACGACTAACTAAGAAAAGAGCTCTAACTCATGCAAGCATACATGCGTCAACAAATGTCTGAGCAAGTAAAGTATCGATCCCACGAGAGAAAGTTGTTTAAGCAAACTACTATTCATTAATTAAATCACTATATTTATATGCTCACACTAAAGATTAAACTTGGTTGATTCTTGAATTGCAAATAACAACTAAAATAATATAAGCGATATAATAAATGATATTGGAACTAATGGGATTCTAACTTCATTTAATATTTCATTCAATCGCCCACTATCATGCACGACTTGTTCACATATCATAGGAAAGTAGCCAAGAGCACTAAAAGAGTATTAGCCATTTTCAATGCACTAAGACCTACTTACTGACATCCACGGATGATAGACTCTATGTAATCATCAATATAACCAACATCACTATATATACATGTGAAATTGCAACTATATTGATTTTAAGTTCAAGCTCTTATCTTAACTTATACGGTGAAGCGGTATATATCTATACAGTTCACGAAATACATAAGCCGTATAACATGACCCTATATATCGTATACTATCATGATTACGGTCCATATTTGCATGTTCATTGTCAATTCCATACAAATCTTTGAAGCGAATGGTGATCAAGCATTCATGTATGCAAAACAATCATGATAGACATCCCATATAATATGCAAAACAACCCGACATTTAAGTATGCAATCAAAACTACATAATAAAATCGTTAGAATCCCATAATGGAGTTTAGTTCATGGTGAACCAAAAGCCGTTATGGGATCAAAGTTAAACATGATCGATAAGCGACAATTGAAAGATGAAAGATGAAACTATCAAACCCGATTCTTTGAATATACATCAATATTCAATCCTCATAAGATTCGGCCAAAAACTAATATTAATAATCCGCTCGTAGTAGAAATCCCAAGAAGGAGTAGAAAAGTAGAGTTATAGCCTCCTTCTACGTTGGAATCTCTCTCAGAGAGTAAAAAACCTAATTACGATGTAAAGAATTACGAAAAACTAATAAAATGTCGAATGATACCCACGACACGATCGGGAATCGTTTTAAATCAATTACAACCTTTAAAATTTGGAAATAAAATAAAACACATCAAATGACTTCAGGACGACGCGCGGCGGCGGCGCGCTCTTCGACATGATAGTCTCGTGGTAGCGAGACTTGCGATGAGTTCGTATGTTTAATTTGCTCTTGCTGGCATGTGGCAGCGCTCCATAAACTTATCCTTCTCGGTGGTAGCGAGACTTGCGATAACATATCAAGATCTAATTTGGGTGATGCGTGCGAGCGCGCGCTTTCTAAGCTATTTTTCTTGTGTTTGCATGATCTGTCTTGAAATCTGGAGTCTGGTTTTGTTTTTCCTCTTCTTGCTTCTTGCTTTCTATATTATGCTCTATTTCCTTGCACCAATGCACCTTCATGCCATGCATATCCCATCCTTTTACCTCGTTTCAAGCATCCATTTGCCTTATGCTCCATATCACCACCAAAATAGGCGATTCACGCACTTATTCACCAAAAGGAGTTTTAAGAAGCGCAAATGCAAATTAACATGAAATGCGGCTAAACTAGACTAAAATGTACTTGAGATGGGCATAGTTAGCATGAATTGGTACTCCATAAGTAGGTAAAAATCCTACTTATCAAATACCCCCAAACTTGAACCATTGCTTGCCCTCAAGCGATGCATACTAATGAATAATGAAAGATCTGACTACATTACTATGCACTTAATTCTCACATTGTCCCAACCATTATAGGCATTAGGTCAATTTGCCTCGGTGAATTTTTTCTAGATTTGAGAATACAAATTCAAATCAAGCTGCGAGGCATAATGTCATATATCTCAAATAATTCACCAATCTTTATCTGAGATCTTTGTGTGTGTGTGTTGTGTTAGCTTGATACTTGATTTAGGTGTAGAATGCTCATCTTTATCTTGCTCAAACCGGAAAAATTATAGCATAAATCAAGACTTATGTTTATATATGCGACTTGAACTATTTCAACATCTTAAAATAAACTAAGGTTCAACAATGAGTTTATACGCTTTATTCTACTCGAGGGCGAATTTCGCTCTTTTTTCATGGTGTTTATTGCTATTTTTCTTTTCTTTTCTTTTTTTTTTTATGTGGTGTGCGATGTCTTACTCCATTAGGCCTTTGCTACCCCTTAGCGAGCTTTCGACCAACGACTCCCAGACCATGAAAGACCTTAGGGCGCTAGGTGTAGAGACAATCCCCTCGGGCGTACTTACTCAAGTAGCCAGGGCCCCGAAATAAGACTAGCCATGTTATTTCTACTTTTTTGTCTTTTTTTTTTTTTTATACACAGATACCCATGTTTTCCCAGAGTTTAAAAATCGATGTTTTATCTGATCTCAAACCACTTTTCACATATTTCTCTTTTTAACACTACATTTTTTTATCGAGCAAAAAAACGTGTTTCTTATACTACAAGTGCTTGTGAACCCATTTGTGCAAACCGAAAGCATGTATCTGACATTATGAATTTTCGTTGTATAAAAGCGTTATCTCATTTCAGACCCATGTTATCCAAAATATTGAATTCATTTAAAAACTTCACTCTCATCATTGGCTGAACAAAAATTTTTTTTTAAGCAGCAAGAGGCATGAGATATGCAACAACATACTGACTATATGCTAAAATGTAAACTAAACATGCACATAAAAATTAAAAACTAATAAAAACTATGAATTATGTAAAACTAATAATAAAAAACTAAAAAAAAAAAAACTACTACTACTAATACCCCAAACTTAAAATATTGATGTCCCGATTGAATGAAGGTAAAAAGTATGAAAACTCCCCTAATTATCGGTGGTGCCACCCCTCCTCGTGGTGGTGAGTCCGGTGGTGGATATGGTCTTTGCGGTTCCAAATGAGGCCATTCTTGTGTTGTTCCTTCTTTTGCAAATGCTTGGCTAAAGCCCTTGTGAGTCCGTCATAAATGTGCCCAAATTTATCATACATGGCATCGACCTTGCGCTCCGACCTTGAATTTGTCGATCGCCATGGGTGGTAGCGTAGCGTGTGCGTGGGCCGGGCCCGCTCGTCATTTTGGGGGTTGTTGTTGTTGGAAAAATAGGATGAAGGATGAATCCTAGTCAGCGTGGATGTGGTACACCACACACCCGATCTTGAAACTTTTCGATCGTGGCATGAGTAATGTCTGGCTTGGTATTATTGCATCTGCTCATTTCCCCGATTGCATCCTTGATTAGCCACAAAGCATGGCTACCACGGATGCGTGTGGAATGCTCCCAATCGTTACTCCCCGTAAATAAGCGCGACATATTCTCGTGAATGAGATGACGATGTCGATGTACTTTTCGGTGATTATGCCCCCAGAAGGCGTGCCCTCTCCGTGATATTTACGTTGATGATGGGATGGAATGAGCAAGAGCTTGGCACATATGAACAAGTTCACGCTTTTGCATAGCGATTTAGTCTTTGCGATTGGGAAATGGCTTGGTTGTGTTGTGCCGACTTTATCGTCCATTTGTGCACGGCACACATAACTCTGTAATCGATGATCGACTCCGTATCGGTCTCGAATGGCGCCGGTTATCCAATTAGCGACCCCCCTTTGGCGGTGCATCGTAATTTTGAAAATTGATCGGATAGCGGGGGCATAATTTACCTCGTTTACCGAACGAGAGATATTCGCTCATAGTGACCTTGGCATTGGCATAGAATTCACGGACTATGCTTTCAGGGGAATTTGGGTATTGGAGTCGCCGTCGATCCACCCTGACCTCTCTCTCGAATCATGGCGCCTGTTGGCCATCATCGACTTGCGGCTTGAATCCTCGCTCCTTGATGAATGTTTTGCCACAACAATCGGTAGTATTCTTGTTGAGCTTCAAATTAAGGAATTTTTTGTGATCTGATATGTCGACCTCTTATTTTTTGAGAAGAAGAGGAAGAAGAAGATGAGCGTGATAGATCGTGCTCGCTTAGGCCCCATTTGTATTTGCTAGTAATTGCACAGATTATATGATTGGGAAGAAGAAAAGCTTGCTTGAAATTGATAGCTCTCATACTTGATTTCTTGCACTCACATTGAAACCCTAGCTTTATAGCACTCTTTGGAGAAGTTGAGGAGATATGGACTTTGAATGAGGAGATCGTGGTGATTGATTGATTGAGATATACGGCCTGAAATTATGGCGATGAAGAGATAGCGGCGTGAGTTATGGAAAGGAGAGAATTTCGCTACATTGATATCCCAAATGAGAGTCAAATGGTCCCTGACTCTATTTTATTTTTTAAACTAATCGACTGTCTTAACTTGGGTGTCGTGTCAGTGTTGTGAGCTTTTTTTACTAAAATTGGGGCGTGCATGTGAGACTTGCTGAAAAATTTGGTGGTTTTTTCTTATCTTGGCTGTGTGCGGTTGATTGATTTTTTTTTCTTCTGGCATGTAGCGTGGTGAGCTTGAAATGACTAATATTTACTATATCGGCTTGTGCTTTTTGGCGCGCGCGATTTTCATACCATTGTGCATGTGATGCTGTGTATGTATGTGATGTTGATTCACTCACTTGCTGTCGGTGATGATTATCGATGATGGTTCTGCATAGATATTAATGTACCACGTTAAGGCATGACTTTAGTGATTTTATCACATACTTACGTACTATATGGCATATTAGCATTTCTTAGCCATTCTTGTTACAATCTTATATGAATAATAGTATCAATTAAAAAGGAGTTTGATATAACTCTTCTGAAATAACTTCAAAATGAAATAAAAACTAAAGCGAGGAGAGAATAATAATGGGTTGCCTCCCATTCGGTAGCTAAGTTATAGTCGATTAGCTTATTTGTCTACGACTTCATATTCACCAGATGGAATTGTGGTGCTTTCCTTCGTGTTCTCTGCACACCTAAAAATTTCATGACCTCATCTTTCGTTAATGGCTTTTCCTTCAAATCTGAATTTTTACCCGTTGCATATATCAATGGTCCATAATCCTCGATTTACGTACTTCATCCTGTAGGCACCGATCCACCCGCGTCGACTAGAAAGCACTCTTCTTCATCCGTTGGTAAGTGATTGCTTTAAAAGGCGTTAAAAGTAATCTCTTGATCTGGACACGCATAGTAAGTTCACCTTTACGCACATCTATTGACGTTTACTTTGTGGCTAAATGGCCTTCCCAATATTATTGGTATGCTTTTGTCCTCCTCGTAGTCTAAAATGATGAAGTCAATTTGGGAAAATAAACTTGTCCACCTTAACTTGACACATCCTCAACAATTCCTCGTGGATATGTGATGGATCATCAGCTATTTGTAATCTGATGTTTGTGGGCTTTGGATCCGGTAATCAAGTGATTAAATCTTGACAAGGGCATCAAATTTATACTTGCCCCGAGATCACATAAACACTACTTGAAGTTCAACTTTCCTATGGTACATGGAATTGTGAAGCTGCACTGGATCCTTGACTTTGGAGGTAATTTACATTTGAAGCCTTTTTGCTTTGCATTCCTCTGTCGAGGCTCTTGTCTCAAACTCATCTAATCTCCTCTTCCTTGACAATATACCCTTCATAAACTTGGCGTAGCTTGGGCATTTGTTCAATGCCTCGGCGAAGGGTATGTTGATCTGCTGACTTTTGAACACCTCGAGAATTTTCTTTGTGCTTATTTATCTTCCCTTTTCTTCATTAATCTCTGCGGATCTGGAACTTGAATGTGCATTGGTGGTCTTGGACTCTTAAGCTGTCTCCTCTGAGCTTTGCTTTGTCTTTTCTTCTGCTAGATCCTCAGATTTCTCCAATTTTTTCCTCTCATTATTTGGTTCCTGCGCCTCGTTGTGCATGCGCGCTCTCCTCGATACATTCTCGGCTTGGTGGTATGCGACTTACGATGGTGACAAATCTTTCCCGAGATCTCGATGTAATCGCTTGGCATTGTTCCTTCCTTCTCTTCTTGGATTTGTCTCCGTGTTACTTGGCAATGAACCACAGGGGCTGTTAGTAAGCATGTTTGCCATCGCCCCATTTGAGTTTCAGTTCTTTATAGCCTTTGCTTGGCTCTTGATCATAACACGTGTTTGCCATGTATATTTCATCATCATCTCCTCACTTACGATTTCTTTTCTTCTTTGAGGTGCAATTTGGAGTGTGATGTTCTTTGTTGTTGTTGAGAAAATCTGGCGGAAAGGGTGGTGCAGGATTAAATTAATTTATTTTTTTTTTGTGCTGCTGAAATTGATTGTTTGGTTGAAAGCGAGGCTTCTTGATTCCCTTGATTATTCGACCAACTAAAATTTGGATGATTTACATTGTTGGGGTGGTATGTGTTACGAAATTGGCCTTGGTCTTTTCTGTAGTTGCTCACATCTTGCTTGATTACGGTGATAGCACATTGGTCCGTCGAGTGTGACCCCTACAAAATCTCACATATGTAGGCAATAGTCTTTACCTTTCCTTGACCAAAGTATCTATCTTCTTTGCCATATTTGCCATCTGTCTTTGATAATTTGAGTAATGGCATCGACCTCGATACACTGCAACTTTGGTTTGTGGCATTCGGGATGTAGGATTACGAAAATCATTTGATGCCATTGTCTCGATAAGATCATAGGCTTCCTCATAGTTCTTTGCCCATAATGCCCCTCCTGCATTTGCATCTACAATCGGGTCTCATTGCCATCCCGATCCATTATAAAGCGTGTTAATTACCATCAATCGGCATCACAAGTGATGTGGGCACTTTCTCGGCATTTCTTTGTATCTCTCCCATGCTTCATATAACGATTCAGCCTGTTGTTGCTCAAATTGAGAGATAGTTGTCCTCATCTTTGCGATCTTAGCCATTGGGAAAAACTTAGCTAAAATTTTATGTGCTAAATCCTCCCGTGTAGTTATAGATCCCTTTGGCGAGAGAGAAAAGCCAACTTTTTGCTTTATCCCTCGATGAAAATGGGAACAACCTTAGTCGAATAGCATCCTCCGTCACCGTTGTATACGAATGTATCACAAATTTCAATGAAACTTCGATAGATGTTCATTCGGATCATCATATAGCACCCCCAAAATGAGCGTATTACGCACCATTTGAATAGTGCGGTCTTGATCTCGAAGTATTTTTTGCGCTATCATTTGATACGACTATGCTAGGTGTAGTCCATTGATATTGGGCATGGAATACTCCTTGAGCCAGATGCTCCTCTCTTTGATCTTCTCCTTGTGCCTCATTTGCCGTATTGGTTGTCGTGTTTTCCAATTGTTCTTGTAAATTTCTCGTACACAGCTTTCCAACCTCTCCGTTTATATTATCACGAGCAAGGTATTAACTCGGGGTTGGTTGGCCCGTGTCTTTGTATAAAAATTTATCAAATTCTGAAACAAAAACAAAAAGCTGAAATGAGATAAGACTAGAATTGTCTAAGTCATACAATATAGCTTAAAACTAATGATAATAATACTAAATTAAGCGCCTTTCCCGGCAATGGCGCCAAAAACTTGTTGCCTCTTTTTTTACGACTAAAAAAGAGCTCTAACTCATCTACAACATACGTGCGTCGACAAATGTCTGAGCAAGTAAAGTATCGATCCCACGAGAGAAAGTTGTTTAGCAAACTACTATTCATTAATTAAATCACTATATTTATATGCTCACACTAAAAGATTAAACTTGGTTTGTTCTTGAATTGCAAATAACAACTAAAATAATATAAGCGATATAATAAATGATATTGGAACTAATGGGATTCTAACTTCATTTAATATTTCATTCAATCGCCACTATCATGCATGACTTGTTCACATATCATAGGAAAGTAGCCAAGAGCACTAAAAGAGTATTAGCCATTTTTCAATGCACTAAGACCTACTTACGACATCCACGGATGATAGACTCTATGTAATCATCAATATAACCAACATCACTATATATACATGTGAAATTGCAACTATATTGATTTTAAGTTCAAGCTCTTATCTTAACTTATACGGTGAAGCAAGTATATGTCTATACAGTTCACGAAATACATAAAGCCATATAACACGACCCTATATCGTATCTATCATGATTACTGATCCATATTTGCATGTTTCATTGTCAATTCCATACAAATCTTTGAAGCGAATGGTGATCAAGCATTCATGTATGCAAAACAATCATGATGCCGCGACATCCCATATAATATGCAAAACAACCCGACATTTTAAGTATGCAATCAAACTACATAATAAAATCCGTTAGAATCCCGTAATGGAGTTTAGTTCATGGTGAACCAAAAGCCGTTATGGGATCAAAGTTAAACATGATCGATAAGCAACAATTGAAAGATGAAAGATGAAACTATCAAACCCGATTCTTTGAATACACATCAATATTCAATCCTCATAAGATTCGGCAAAAACTAATATTAATAATCCGCTCTCTAGTAGAAAATCCCAAGAAGGAGTAGAAAAGTAGAGTTATAGCCTCATACTACGTTGGAATCTCTCCAGAGAGTAAAAACCCTAATTACGATGTAAAGATCGTGAAAAAACTAATAAAATGTCGAATGATACCCCACGACACGATCGGAGAATCGTTTTAAATCAATTACAACCTTTAAAATTTGGAAATAAAATAAAACACATCAATGACATCGGACATCGCGGCGCGGCGCGCGCTCTTCGACATGATAGTCTCGCGGTAGCGCGAGACTTGCGATGAGTTCATATGTTGAATTTCTCTCGCGTGTGAGTAGCGCGCTCCATAAACTTGTCGTCTCTCGTGGCGCGAGACTTGCGATAACATCAAGATTTGGTTGGGTGTGGCGGCGGTGCGCGTAGCGTTCTTAAAGCTTTTTTTTTTGCTGCGTCTGCGGCTTCAATCTCTGCGAGGTCTGGTTTTCTTTTTTTTTCTCTCTGCTGCTTTGCTTGCTATCGGTTATGCTCTATTTCCTTGCACCAATGCACCTTCATGCCATGCATATCCCATCCTTTTACCTCGTTTCAAGCATCCATTTGCCTTATGCTCCAAATCACCACCAAAGCAGCCGATTCTGCACTTATTCACCAAAAGGAGTTTAAGAATGTGCAATGCAAATTAACATGAAATCTGACTAAACTAGACTAAAATGTACTTGAGATGGGCATAGTTAGCATGAATTGGTACTCCATAAGTAGGTAAAAATCCTACTTATCTTGTTAGATTTGTGGAAAATCTAAGTTAGCTCGAAGATAAAATGTGAGAACCCTAACCCTAGATTACAAACCCTAAACCCTAATTTATAAACCCTAACCCTAATTTGTGTTATATAACCCCTAAATTAAACCCTAATTAGGTTATAAACTACCCCAAATTAGTTATCCTAACACCTAATCATGATTACTAAACTTCAATTAGATTACTAAAACTTCAATCAGGTATTAATAAACAAACATCATTAAGCAACCCTAATCAAAAAACCAAAACCCTAATCAAGATTAATGAGGATTAGGGCATAATTAAGCTACTAATCTAATCTAACTAGCTCACAAGTAGGTTAGAGTCACCAAACCAAGTCCCAAACATCACACGACATGCGGTAACAAACCCCAAGCAACCACAAGTAACTAAGCATCGATATTTAGGAGGCAAGTAGGTAAAAATGACCAAAAACCCTAAGTTGCTTAAGTCTATAAATAAAAACACATCCTCAAAGCCAAAAACACACGAATTCTCTAAGCCTATACACTCTTATAAACATACCAAATCAAGCCTGGGTGATAGCAACATCAAATTCAAGAGCCAAAATCAAAATCAAGCAAGAAAGGTGCAAACCCTAATTTATAGCTAGATCTTTGATGTTATGTTCAAGTTGTTGTTTAGATGTTTAGATTTATGTAATAACATGTTAAAAAGTATGCTAAGTTGATAGAACACGTTTTTATAACATCTAGATGCCTCAAATTAATGTTTTAAGCAATATGGAAATTTTGGAAAAACAGGTCTGATAATCGAATGTTGGAGCCTGTAGATCCATGTATGTTAATAGTTAGGTCTGTTAATTATATGTTATTTGTAGTATGACATGAGGTCTTTAATCTGGAAAAGAAAACAGGTTCATTAGAACCATATATTGCAAGATATAGGTGGTCAAAAGTGGTTGATCGATCACGAAGTTCATTTTTCGGGTTACCAAAAAACTCAAGAACAAAGTTGAACCTGCTTACTTTGACCAACCTTTTAATCGCTTTTTGTTTGTTGTTATAATGACTTTTGTAATTAATTAATACCTTGACATACATACTATATATCTATGACATTCAATTGCTTAAACAATTCATAGGATTACTAGAATTAATGGTCAAAAGTCGTTGATCGAAAGCATGACCAAAGTTTTCGGGTTACCCAAAAATCGATGAACATGAAGAAGAACAACCTTTGGTCGTACTTTGACCAACATAGATCGAGACCTTAGAATCATACTTTGTCCAAATCAAGTGTTATATATATATGTACCACATATATATATATACTACCTATTACAACAAACAAAACACAAATCTATCACATGGATTGAAAGATATAGAAAGCTACAAAACCGTTGACCGACCATGACATTCACTATTCTGGGTTACCCGAAACTCAAGAACAACTCGCGGTGACTTTTGAGCCTCTATAACTTCTTGTTATATGTAGGTTAAAGCATGAATTTGGTATGATGTCACTACTATTGTATAAGTATTATAACATCCATACTTATCCAAACCCGTAATCATCAACAAGTAAGAAATTAGATCAAGGTCAAAGTGTCCCCTAAAGCCACTAAAATGAAAATTCCCAAAAACTCAAGAACACCTATAGCGACACTTTTTCCGTCACTATAGGGCTTTTAATGATGAAAAAAAATATTTTCTAATAAATTAATTAATAAAATTAGAAATAATTAATAAATAATAAATAAATAAATAAAAATAGTTTTAAAAATTATTTTAAGTTATTATAATTAACTTTTAATATTTTTACATAAATTCAATAAATATTTTATTTTATTTGGATATTATTAATAATTAAGTTAATAATAAAGTAATTAGAATAATTACTTATAAATAATAAATAATTATTAAAAAATAATATTAATGATATAAAAATCATAATAAATGGTTATAAATTATTTAAAATAGTAAACAAAGTTTTTTATAATATTCTAAGTAAATATTAATTATTTAGAAATAGAAATAAATGATTTAAAAATCATTTAAGGGATAAATAAATACTTAAAAATTATTATAAGCTTCTAGAAATTATTATAATGGATATTTAAATTATCTAAAAATATAATAAAGCTTATAAATAAAATTTAGTCGATATTATCAACTTATTTAATACTTTCAGAAAGTCTTTGGACATCAAAACCATATCAAACTTAACCCGAACATATGTAGTTTTTGTATTCGAGTATTATTATCAATACTAATGTGTTAGATTTATATGAATGAACATCTTAGGTGTTTATTAACTAATCGAGTAGCATTTGATCGATCGATGCTCGTGCAAGTTTTTCTAAACCGATCTTATTTTACGCAAGTTTACTAAACCCAAATTATTAATTTACGCAAATTTTCTCAAACCCCTATTTATTCGTTGAACAAGATTCTATCTTGAATTGCTTATTGATATGTTATATACCAAACCTAAACTTGAATTGCCAATTATTGTAAAGTTATTGTTATAGCTTCAAAGATAACTAAGAAATGAATTGTTTATTCATATGATATTGTTTATTGAGCATAAACTGTTGTGTCAAACCAAATTGTTTTGGTAAGACATCCTATACTGAAGTTGTGTATCCCGTAAAGGGATCAATGTTTGGTTAATAAATATATTAACGTGGGTGCATGTGACCACTAGTACGATGAGATGCATACTCCAAGGATATTGAATAGGTTGATCCCCTACCTCATATCTAAACAAAGTTTCTAAGTCTGTGTGACTGACAGAAATAAAGTCCAGAAATGGTTGAAAAAGAAATTCCAAAAATGGTAGCAACTATCAGTTAAATTTTGAATTGTTATACTTCTTCAAATCATATATTGTTATAAATATATAAACCTGTTGAGCATGTCATAGCTCACCCTTGCAAATTATTCCCTTTGCAGTATTAGATGGTAACCCTGGCACTTCTGGAGTTAATAAAGGGAAGCGTCCCTACTTAGATTAGTTTATATTATTGTCTAGTTGAATGTAATACTTTGTAATAAGAAATTTTTATGAAGAATCATGTAATCGAACCTCAATAATATATATATATATATATATATATATATATACATATTTTATTTTTCGCAACCGTGTTTTCTTTACATATATAGATGTAATTAGAATTTTCAATTTAGTTTGAGATCCTTGGGAACTATTTATCTCGAGTGAGGGTATTGACAACATGGATTATTCATGTTCATTGTTGATACACTGGATTTCGGATAGATAGGTACTATCGATACGATAGTGTAATTCGCATGATATGTACTTATACATCTAAGTGAGGAGTGAGGGTATTGGTAATATGGATTGTTCATGTTATTATCGATACTCTAAATTTTAAGGATAGATAGATACTATTCATATACAGTTCATATATCCAAGTGAGGGTATCCAAACACAAACAATATACTCTCTCTTGAGAATTGTTATGTAGTAAAATATTATGGGATACTATGAATCTTGGATCTATGGGAATTATATCTTCATGTGGGTTATAAATGTATAGTATAGTCATTTCAATTAGATATAAGCATAAAATCAATAGATACCATGGGTGTATAGATTTGAATGCGTTATATACAAAATGATCCAATCTTTTATGCTCGATGAGTATGATCCCATCCGCACCTTCACAACAAAATTAACCTTTCTCTTTTCATTGACATTAACACATTTAAGATCCAGTAATTGCATCAATGGAATAAAAAAGCCACATTCACAAGATAAAAACTCAATAGCATATTTATCACGTTCACAAACAAACTCAATACGTGCTAAAGAATTTCCCAAAGTGTTGACAAAAATCGAAATATCATCAAAACATATAATAACTAATTTTTCCATGAAAGAATACAAAATATGATTTAGAAATCCCATGGAAGTATGCAATGCCTTAGCTAATCCAAGTGGTCTAACTAAACATGCAAATAAATTATATCTCAATCCATCTTGACGATAAACACCTTTCAAATCAATATCATATGATAGCAAATCATGCAATACAGATTGCTTGAACGGAAAGAATGATCATTACCATTGTTAACTAACGATAAGTCATGTATATATTAAACAATATGAACACAAGAATTTTGACAAGAAAACCTAGAATGAACTTTATGGCAATAAGCACATTAAAAATAAGAATAAATATCATGATCATAAACCAACTAAACAAATATCAAATATCGTCTATAGTTTATGATAAAGATGATTCTTCCATCAAAATAGTCAACGACAAATTTATCAATGGAAGCATGCAAAACATGTTTTAATAAACTTATAATAAAAATATTAGATGTATTAGTTAATCTAACCGAAATAACTATCCACCTATAAAAGTCCTATGTTAACACAACTTTCCATTTATCACATTCTCTCATGCTAAATTTATTAGGCATTGTCATCTCATGATCAAGAACTATGCAATTTATCAAGCATATTATCTAAGCAAAGAAAATAAAGATACTTGTTCATCAATTGAAAATCAACGCACAAGCTCAATATCCTTTCCTTCTTATGCGCACATGAACTCATGCTCTCCTTCGCGATACTTTTCTCTATCAACTCTCCAAACTACCTTGGTGACTTATTTGTCTCCTCGAGAATGATATAGGCTGATTGGTATGGAATAATAGCACCAGGTATGTAATCTCTCACATTCATAAGAGACAAAATAGAACTAGACAAAACAGAGTTAATTTGGTTAGTATTCAAAAGCACCTGGTTGTATGAATGTATAGTCATCGGTTGTTTAAAATATAATTCACTTTCCAACTCACTCTTTTTTTCATAGTCACTTTTTTTTCTCTTTTCTTTTTCCTCAATTTTGCTCTCAATCATTTCTTTCTCTTGTTTATTTTCAAGCTCACTCTTTTCATTTTCTTTATTCTTTCACTCTCATTTTTCTCTAATTCTTTTCCTTCACTCACAATCTTTTGAATAATTTTATTTTGTCATTCACTTTTGTTCTTTGGCTTTTGATCACAATCTTTTTGTACAAACATTAGATCTTCATGGACTTCATCATGTACAATGGAATCTAACAGCTCTCCTTAGTCTGCATATTCTTTTTTTAATTCTACCTCCCTTGGTTGATCTTGATCATTATACGCCTTTTGGGTGTTTTGTAATTGCAACCAACAATCCTCCATCCCTTTATGACACGCCTCCATGATGTCTTCTTTGATGTTCTTAGAAAACACTTGTTATTTAGATGCTTTAAGAATGTCTTGTGGGTGTCTCCAATGCAAATCTTCACGCCTATGATTTTTTTTTCATCAAATAAAGATGACCGCCTTGGAATTTGCTCTACACGCTTTGGAGAAGCATACTCCTTTCGTTGATTCAGCTGCCTTAGAACAAGTCGTTTCCTCATTACGATTTTTAACTCTTCACATGTCTCGATCGGACGCTCTCCATATCTCTTTTGTCTAATCACAAGTTGATCCCACCATGTAGCTGCATTATCGAAAAACTCTTGAATCGCAAGTTTGATTTTCCTCTGCTCAAAATAGTCATGATAGTCAAACTCTAGCCCCAACTTTTTTTCCCATCTCAAATATGCATCAGGATCAGCTCTACCTTGAAAAGATCTCTTTTGACATTCATAAGTACTCATATAATTTTAATCATACATATTTGTTGCAAAACAAAGGTTAGTAGATAAAAAATTTCCTCACCACTTCCTTACGTGTTTCGCTCAAACAATGTTTCACTCAAACAATGTTTCACTCGTGCATGCACTCAATTGGCTTTTACCCTAAATTAAGCTAACAACTCTTACCTTTTACCACTGTATATTCTCTCTTATAGGTTCTTTACCTTTCATAATTTTGCTATTCAATTCAAAAATATTTTATCAAGAACAAATATAGATGGTGTGACTACGGTTACCCACAATCGTCAACCTTGTTGTGTCACGGGTTGATTTCTTGTAAGCTTTAGATTTTTTAATTGTAACTCCGCTTCAGAATTGATGATGATGGAATGGAATGAACTATTGGTTGAAATTTGATGATTTGATGGTGTGCTACAAGTTTGGTTAGCACAATGGAAATATAATTTGAATTTTTTTTTTGTAATCTTTTTTCTAAACTCATGATTTTTTTATTTTATTTTTTTTATACTCATAGTTTTTTTTTACAATATAAATATTCAGCAAAAAATTAAATATAAGTAATTCACTAGAAATGCTTAGCTCTGATACCAAATGATAGAGTCCACGACATGTTTGCGTGAGGTGGTCGTCGCTCGTATCATTTCTAGCAAAGTTATATAATGAGTCGCTCACGACACCTTAACCCCTTGCCTATATGTAGACAATAATGTTGGTATAATTTCTCGCGTTAGGAATTCTGCGTTTAATGGACACCAACGACACCTTGACCCTCGCTTATATGTAAGCGGTAATCTTGGTACAATCGACAATTAATGCGATAGAGGATGCCACACATAACTATGTATTGTTGTATGACAAGTCAATAACTAATCTCAAGAAAACTAAGAACTAGTCTAGAAATTCTTAAAGAACCAAAAGATGAGAAAATCTCACATAATAATTTTATTAATCAAAGTTGTCTCTAGTTATATCTAATACATAAGCCATATATTCTATTTATACTAATAGAATAAACCCTAATTCCTTCAAGGAATTGAAAGACTAATTACCAAGCAATTTATAATCATTTCTAACTAACAAGTATCCTAATTACATTAGAAATCTAAAAGATTTGATAAAATCCTAAAATTATGGGATAATTTCGCTTCCAAATCATGCAAAAACACGTCAACTAAAAAATCTATGCGGTGCGACCGCGCTGGATTTGAATGGGAAATGGGCGTGGCAGCGCTGCATTGGTAGAGAGCCAATTTTGGTTATTAGAGGGCGTGGCCGCACTTGAATTAGCTTGGAATAGGACGCGATCGCGCTAGTCTGGCTTGGCTACTACTCTGATCCTTTTTTAAGCCCTGAATTTGATCCTTTAACCATCCTTCACTTCCTCCACCAATCATAAATCTTTGATTGGACCAAATACATGAACTTAGAACTATATTCCACCATGAACGATTTACCTTGAAGCTTGAATCCTTCTTCTTCGTTCCGTGTATTACAACTTTGTGTTGTCGTGTAATGGATTGTAGCCTCATGATCATACTTGCACATTCACAATGTCGCGCTCCATGAATCTAAACAAACGAATACGGTCTTGATGACTTAACTTGAGCTCCAATGTAAGCATCATTGAGTTGAATTCAACACAACTACTTGACACCATTCGTTGAACCCTTGGAACTTGAACCGAAAGATTGTCATAAAATTCTAACCCCTATGCTTGTGTCAGATATGGATGGCTTTGTGGCCAACGACGATTCCTACGCATAGTGATGTAATATTTTGGCTCTAAGATAGTAAGTTTTGAAGATAGGCGGCGAAGAAGGAGGAGGATTTCAACGGTGGTGAATCTAGGGTTTTGAAGATGGAGGTGGGTTTGTTTATGTAAGATGTACGATAGTGGGTAATCGCGGGTGGGGTGATGGTGGAGAACATGGTTGTTGGTGATGGTTATGGAGATTTTATCAGGCGAATGGTGGTGGTTGACCAAAGTTCATGATTAATGGTAGGTGAAGTTCTTGGTTTTCATTTTGCAATAACTTTTGATTTTAATATCTATTTTTACGTTAGTTTAGTGTTTTCTTTTTTATTTACTTGTTATTTTATTTTGATTTAATTTAATGTAAGATAAAAGATGGTTTGACAATTTTACCTTTCAATATACCATGAATTTTTAAAAAATATTTGAAATAACTTTTTTTAATTACACATAAGATGAAGATGGGTCACTCAAAAATCCATGTCATCAATTTATGACATGACAAATACAATTGGAGGAATGTAGAAAATTTTAATAATTTAATCATCTAATTAACAAAATTGAAAGGTGAATGAAATGAAAAAAGGGTAATAGTTTAGGATAGTAATTTATATTTAATCTATATATATATATATATATTATTATTATTATTATTATTATTATTATTATTATTATTAAGTAGAATTATCAATTTGAATCATTTAAAATAGACCGACCCGACCCGACGCGACGAATAACTAATAAGCATATAGAGGGTGAGGATTTATATTTCCAGAAAATTTCATGGAACGAGACCAAATGGAATCGCTACCAGAAGAAAAAAGTCCACAAGAAAATCAAATCCCGAATTCTGGTGCCGCTTCTGCATTTTCCTCCATCCCTAATCGCCCCCCTACACAGTGAGTTCCCTGTTTATTCCATCTTATTCAATTATTATATGATCACGATCTTCAAGTTTATACTTTCTCAACTCATAGACACTTTTTTTATATTTCATTTTAAATTGAATTTTAACTATTTTGGATTCGAAATAATTAGGGCACAGAAGATAAATTGTCCAAGAAATTGCTGTTTGATTTTCTTTTGAAATTGCAAGGTGAGAGTTGTGTTTTGAAATCTCAAATGTCAGGTTTTGAAAACATTGGGAAAGAGAAGAAGCATTTGTTTGTAGGGAATGGAGAGGGAAAAGTATGTTAAATGTACAAAATCGTAAGAGGTGGTTAACATCTCATTTGACTTAATTTCAGCAGGATGCAAAAATTGGAAGTCTAAAATGTTTAAGAAGTTGGAGTGATGTTCATTACGAGGGTATTTTCTCTTTTTTTGGTTTTCATTTCTTTCCATCATGCCAAAATAGAGAAGATTTTTTTTTCAAATTTTAATATTCAGATTGGCTGAATTTACATATACTTCTTGTGTAGATAACACTATTTGAGAACCTAGATAGGTTTCTAAGAGATTTTTTTAGGGGAAAGGGATGAGAATAGGGATATATTGATACACTGGAAGAAGGTCGAAGCAAGAGGGAGGTTTAGGGCTTAGTAATAGTAACTTCGTCCTAAAGAATGTTGCTTTGGTGGTAAGTAGCTCTGGAGGTTTTCCCTAAAAGATAATTGCTTTTTGCATAGGGTCATCAGAGCAAATTTGATACGCAAGTGAATGGGTGGGATGCTAAACTTTGGCCTTATGTTACTCATGTGAGTCCTTGGAAATTAATTTCCAAGGTTCTGACTCTTTTTTGCCTCATTTGAGATGTGCGAAGGGGGTAGGAGACATCATATTTGTTTCCAAGAAGACACATAGGTGGGTAGGTTTAGATTTTGACACTTTTAATTGTTTTTTTGGATACCCTCTTTACATTTTTCTCTTTTCTGATTTTTATTGGTCGTGAAGGTGATTCCTGTCTTGATATTTTCATTATTTCAAAAATCTCACTGATCATAATGATAATGAGTTGGTGTCAATGAGTAATTTGCGGAACCCAATATTGATTTTCTCCTCTCCCAATAATCGAGTTTCGACTCTGGACTGTTTTGATATTTTTTGTAGGAGCTATTTCTGTTTATTAACTCGTTTTTGTAATTCACATCCTTTTCTTTTTGCTTCTATAATTTGGAAGGCAAAGGTTCCTCCCAAAATCAAGGCATTTATTTGGTCTCTAGTTTTAGAAAGACTGAACACTTGATCTTTATCCGCTGTGCGGGTCCTACAAATCCTTATCTCCAGAAACTGTGATTTATGTAATCAGAATGATTACTCGCTTTCTTTTTTGCTTGGTCCTATGGCTTGGGGTTATGAAATTCTATTGTTGGAGTGTTGGGAGAATACTGGGTGTGTGTTTCTTGCCTCAGTGGAAGACTTGCTGCTTATTTAGTTTAGAAGTTTAGAAGTTTTGGAGGAAGAAAAGATGCTCAGATACTTTGGAAGTGAGTGGTCTTTTCTGTTTTGGGGGGATATGAACTGAGCATGGCATAATGTTTGCTTTTTTAAAGAAAGATTTTGTATCTTTTGCATTTTTTTGATAAGATCTTTCCTTTTTCTTTTCTTTTTTACTTCTCTATGGGTATTGATGTGTTAAAATTATGTACTGCAAGTGTACAACGTCTATTGTAGATTTGGCAAGTGCAAGTCGAACTAGAGGCTCGATTAATTCTTTAATATATCCTTAATTAATATTTTAGGAAAATTAAAAATAAACATAGTGGAGATGATTAACTAACTAAATTATGCAAACTAAAAATATTAATGATGAAAACTAGTAATGAGAAAAACTACCTAGGAATCCGAATCCACCAAATATTAACATAATAAATAATTTCTTATTTTCCAAATTAATTTCCAAATTATTTCCCATTTCCTTTAAAAATAATGATTCATATAATTAATATGGACAAACATAAGTTATGAAAAATTCACAGATTAACTATAACATATCAAAGCTTCTCAATCAATATAAGAGCCATATGCAATTTGTGCGAAGAAAAATATGAGTGCGAAAATAATTAGGCACTAATTCCGGAACAGAAAGAAAATATTATTATTAAATACCTAGTTTCATCTTCATCCTAGGTATTAGAAATTTAGCTAGTCATGAAATCAAAAATTAATACTACTAATTGCATGAAATAAGAACAATAATTAAAAATAGAATTTCTATTAAATCAATAAAAGAAAGTTACAAATACTCCATGTCATTAGTACTACACATGATTGGAATAAGAGGAAAGACAAAAGCTCTCAATTACTATATATCTCATTCCCTTCTGCAACAACGAAAAACTAAGGAAAAGAAAATAACAAGTGGTGTTCCTTCTCTCTAAAACAAGATGCCTATTTATAGGGAAAATAAATTTGTACCATAATTTAGGTTCGTTGAACTTGAACACTTTTGTTTCCTTTTTATCCTCCTCTTTCCTACTTGATATCAATCTCTATATGGTAATCCTCCAAGATTCCTTTTTCATCTTTAAAAACGGGATATAAATCCTTTATTTGCTCCCCAAGAAAAATAAATGTTATTTCCTACAAAACATAATAAAATGTACTCCCTCCGTTCCAGGATAAAAGTCCTTATTACTATTTTGGGTAGTCCCATGTTAAATGTCCACTTTCCTTTAATAACCAAACTTTTACACATTTTTTCCTATTATGCCCGTAGCATTAAATATCTCATACTTTTCTTATTCTAATTCTCTCCATATTTAATGACATTATTATGGGCAATTTTGTCATTTTATTCCTCTTATTAGTATGCGTGAAAAGTCCACCAGGACTTTTATCCTGGGACGGAGGGAGTATTAGTTAAATAAAATAATAAATATGAAAATATTAAAATTATGAATTGTGTGTGTATTAAATAACCTCGTACCTAGCTTTTGCTTATCCTAGAGTAAAATATAAAGAAAATAAAATAAAACAAAATCTAAAACTACCCAATTTTCGAAGGAAACACGATTGCACTCCCAAGGTTACCTCAAGTAGACGAGTTGTGTCTCGTGAGAGTTTGCAATGAATATACCCACAAAATTCAAAATAAAATATTTTTGAATTCAACCAATTATGAAATCGAAAAAAAACTTCTAAGTATACACGGACATTATACAAGCAAGATTAAATTCAAAATCACACTTTTACCTTATCAAATATACTCTATCTTCATTCTAGACACTATCACTCATAAAATTAATTCCATGTGATGCATGCATGGGTATATGATGTATCTCTTAGTAGGGATTTTTAAGCAAACTCATTTTTCTTTTCTTTTTTTCCATTTTTTTCTAGACTTGTGCAATGTCTCGTTTTCTTAGGTTTGTCAGAGTTATCCATGTAGCGAGCGTTGGACTAATGACTCTCAAACCAGTTGGTTTTAGGGCACTAGGTGTAAAGGTACCCCTAAGGGCTTACTTGTTAGGTTTGTATATAACGCGATTACGTAATCAAATCACATAAACATAGCGAAAGCGCGATAAAACGGAATTCAAAATTTTCATACAAACCATCACCATGATCATGCTTTATGATTAACTAACAATTAACAGAAATAAGGAGATCAGATTCATACCCTTGCAAACACAAGCTTCCTCAGGTACAAGTTTACCTCCAAATCCTTTCGCGTTCTCCTCGAATTCACTGGGTTTGATTCTTTCATTTGTTCAACGTTAGCCGGTTACCCAAGTGTTTAGCCTCTAAAGGTGATCCACCAAGGAAGACCATGTATTTAAGAAGATGGGTGTATGACAAAACCCTAGATTCTATCTCTATAGAATTATGTGTACTCTCCTAACTCTTGGAATAAAGTGCGTAATCTTAATCCATAATAAGACCTTATTTATAGATTTAGGCAACCCTCCTAAACCATTTAGAATATGGGTTTGATTTAAAATTCCTTTAATTAATTAGGCTTCTAATCCAATTAGGAATAATTGAGAGTACCGTTATTAATTAATTCCCAAACCCTTTTAGGAATTAATTAACTTAATAATAATAATAATAATAATAATAAGTCTCCTCTTATTAATTTATATTTAATATTTCTAAAATATTAAATAATAAATATTAAGCTATTTAATTTATTCTATTATCATAGATTAAATTAAATACACTTTAACTTATTATTACGATTATGACATTTACTTCTTAAATAAATAATTTTCTTTTTATGGTGTGACCCTTTAGGTTATTCATATTAATCAGGTTGTGAATAAATCAATTAGAATAATTATAATCTTATTTAAATAAATAAATTAAACTATTTATTTATTTAAATAAATAACATTTATTCTACAATAAGAATAAGTCTCCTTAGCGGTCAACGACTTTCTATATAATATAGATTTCAACATTAATCATAAAAGAACTTTGAGTAAATAGTTACCGTACAATTTAATCATTCCACCATATAATGTCCCAATTAAATGATATATGAAATTACTGTCAAGTCTTATTTTATTTAATTATATGTATTTTGATTCACAAATGCACAACTCCAAATAATGCAAATTAAAATTCCTTTTTACTTTTATTCTACCTTAGCGAAGGATACTTGGGTTGTCATTTATCGAATCACATATGATATTCTTTTCATTTACTAGAAGCGGTATATTCTTTATTGTTCATTCATTATCTCCATATATAACTTATTACACCCAAGCATTCCCTTTGATATACCCTAAGGGTCTTAAGGGATATGTCAAAGTATAACTTATCATACACAAAATAATATGATGATCTCAAGTCTAAGAATCACTTGTACTACTATGACTACAAGAATTCTTATCGACAGACAAGTAAAACTCCATTAGGTATTTCTTAGCTAGCCACATTCAGTAAACTTATTCTCCAATAAGCACCTACATACTTGCTTTAGTATTTCTACACAAATGATCAATAAATCAATCATCCTCATCCAAGAGAGCAAGCAACGTATGTACCAATCTATCCGGATTCACTAATCCTCATTTTAGTAATCCAATGATTGGGAATATTTTAGTTTTTAAGCTATCTAAGAATTTAGATCTCATTAGGATGATCTGTATTGATTTGTGGTTCTTGAACTTATTCAAGATCTATATTCCTCCCACTAACTACTTCAAGGATAAACTCATTTTCCAAGAAGGAAACGTGTTTTGCAATAAACACCTTTTGCTTAGTAGGATTATAGAAATAGTATCCTAAACTTTCTTTAGGATATCCCACAAATGTGCACTTATCAGATCTTGTCCCAAGCTTATCATTTCGAAACTTTTTCACATAAGCTGGACATCCCCAAATCTTAACATGCTTAGGATTAGGTTTCCTCCCTGTCCACATCTCATATGGAGTCTTAGGGACGAATTTCGAGGGGACCTTATTTAGTATATATTCAGTCGCTTCAAGGGCATAAACCCCAAAAGGAAACTGGAAGATTCGTAAAACTCATCATGGAACGAAACATGTCCAATAATGTTCGATTTCTTCTTTCAGATACACCGTTTAACTGTGGCATCCCTGGTGGAGTCCATTGTGAGATTATACCATTTTCTTTGAAACAATTGAGAAACTCACTTCTTAAGTATACACCTACTTGATCCGATCGAAGAATCTTAATACTCTTGCCAGTTTGCTTCTCTACTTCACTTCTGAACTCTTTGAACTCTTTGAACTTTTCAAATGATTCAGATTTGTATTTCATTAAATACACATATCCAAATCTTGAATGATCATCAGTGAAAGTAATAAAATAAGAATATTTCAAGATCAAATCTTGACTTAACTCCCCATCCATAACGAAACCTAATTGTCCAAGACAATCAATCAAATTAATTACAACTTAATATAATTTCTTTGAGGGGTTTGTTATTAATTGTCTCATCTTGTTCAGAGCGCACACACACACACACACACACACACACACACACACATATATATATATATATATATATATATATACGCGTCATATTAATTGACATGCGAAGTATGTTTGCATATATATATATATATATATATATATGTATATATAGTATAAGCATGCACATATAGAATACTATATTCTACCCGGATTGATTATGGACTTTATTCTAGTTTGGTTCACTAGAGCCACCAAGTGAACCAAGAGGTCAACCCTAGGGTGCAATAATTAAATTTAAATATAACTATTACATTTAAATCCCGGGCTCTATTACAAACGGATATTCAAGCGCTCCTTGCTCCTTAGTCTCCAATTTTTCAAAATAATTATAACTATTCCTATTTCAAAACTATTTACAATAAATAGAAATCTTGATCAGCAGTCAAGGGAAAATACATAAGAGAGAGATAAAATTTATATAAAGAAAAAATAGAGAAGTCGAGGTACGCAGACCCCATTTAATAAAATTCATACATTCATGCATCTAACTAAAATAAAATCCAATCACATTGGTCAATAGTCCATAATCAATCCCATTTATTATTACATATATCATCATATGTATTAATAAATAACATTCATCTCATGAATAATAAATTCATTCTATATATGCATCGATATCAATTTAATGGGCAAAAGTTTGCTAATATTTAGTTTTTAAAACAAAATAAACTTTATTTTAATCAAAAACCAAATCAAACTTAAAACTCTTTAATTTTTAGCAATCTAAAATCATATTTCAGATAAAATAAACATCTTTATTTTAACTTTTATCAATTAAATAAACCATTTATTTTAATTTAAAAAGCAAAAAATTTCAGATTTTGGCATGTGGCGCGGCCGCGCCTAGAATGAATCGGGACGACGCGGCGCCGGTAAGCAAGACCATGATTATGCTTTATGATTAAGGTGTCTTGTTTACATCCGATTGATTCTTAATGAATCTGCCTCTTATTCGCTAATAAGCATGATGTGTCTTTTTTTTTTTTTACCTCCGAATGTCTTTTAATTCCAGAAGACATGTAAAACAAAATCTTAATAATTAAGAGGTACCTCTTAATGAAATTTTTTTGATAATTTTTTTATATAAATATATTCAACAATATTATGCACTCATTTTGATTAAATTGAATATTTAAAATTATTAAATAAAATTTTACCCTTTAAAATGGTAAAATAGTGTCATTAAGAGACAACTTACTTTTTAGTTAACAAATAATTTTTTAGATTCAGACCTCATAATCATTCAGATGATCTAATTTATTAAGACATCATAATCATTCAGATCTTAATTTCCAGGTTTATCAAACACAACCTAACTATCAATTAACAGAAATAAGGAGATCAGATTCATACCCTTGCAGACACAAGCTTCCTCAGGTACGAGCTCACCTCCAAATCCTTTCGCGTTCTCCTCGAATTCACAACGTTAGCCACCCAAGTATTTGGCCTCTAGAGGTGATCCACCAAAGAAGAACATGTATTCAAGAAGATGAGTGTATGACAAAACCTATATTCTATCTCTATAGAATTATGTGTACTCTCTCAACTCTTGGAAAAAAGTGTAACCTTAATCTATAATAAGACCTTATTTTTAGATATAGGCAATCCTCCTAAACCATTTAGAATAAGGTTTTGATTTAATAAATTATACTCCTTTAATTAATTAGGCTTCTAATCCAATTAGGAATAATTGAGAGTACCTTTATTAATTAATTTCCAAACCCTTTAGGAATTAATTAACTTAATAATAGTAATAATAATAATAAGACTCCTCTTATTGATTTATATTTAATATTTTCAAAATATTAAATTAAATAATAAATATTAAGCTATTTAATTTATTCTATCACCATAGATTAAATTAAATACACTTAACTTATTATTACGATTATGCCATTTGCTTCTTAAATAAATATTTTCCTTTTATGGTGTGACCTTTTAGGTTCTCCATATTAAACCGGTTGTGAATAAATCAATTAGAACAATTCTAATCTTATTTAAATAAATAAATTAAACTATTAATTTATTTAAATAAATAACATTTATTCTACAATAAGAATAAGTCTCCTTAGCGATCAACGGCTTTCCAGATAATATAAATTTCAATATTAATCATTAAAGAATCTTTGAGTAAATAGTTATCGTATAATTCAATCTACAACGTCTCAATTAAATATAAGACATGAAATTACTGTTAAGTCTTATTTTATTTAATTATGTGTTTCGATTCACAAATGCACAACTCCAAATTATGCAAATTAGAAATTTCTTTCTAATTTCATTCAACCTGGCTAAGGATTCATGAGTTGTCATTTTTCGAATCACATAAGACATTCTCTTCTTTCACTAGAAGCGGTATATTCTTTATTAATCATTCATTATCTCCATATATAACTTATTACACCCAAGTATAGCCTTTGATATACCCTAAGGGTTTTAAGGGACATGTCAAAGTATAACTTATCATACACAAGATACTATGATGATCTCAAGTTTAAGAATCACTTGTACCACTATCATTACAGGAATTCCTATTGACAGACAAGTAAAACTCCATTAGGTATTTCTTAGCGAACCACGTTCAATGAATTTATTGGTCAATAAGCACTTACATACTTACTTTTGTGTCTCCACACAAATGATTATGGGATCAATCATCATCATCCAATAAGCAAGCAACGTATATATGAATCTATCCGGATTCACAGAGAAAGTGCCTAACAAAATCTTTATCTTTTTGCTCCTTCGATATGCTTAGATATTCCTGAAAAAAATATAAAAATATTAGAGTTAAAAACTAATTCGAATAAATAAAAATTAAGGAATAAAAAATTAATCCTATTCCCGGCAACGACGCCAAAAAATTGACGTGTTAAAATTATGTACTGCAAGTGCACAACGTCTATTGTAGATTTGGTAACTGCAGGTCGAACCACAGTGACTAGATCAATTCTTTAATATATTCTTAATTAATATTTTAGGTAAATTAGAAATAAATATAGTGGAGATGATTAACTAACTAATTAAATTATGCAAACTAAAAATATTAATGATGAAAATTAGTAATCTAAAAAATTACCTAGGAATCCGAATCCACCAAATATTAACATAGTAAACAATTTCTTATTTTTCAAATTAATTCCCAAATTATTTTCCCTTACCTTTAAAAATAATGATTCATATAATTAATATGGGCAAACATAAGTTATGAAAAATTCACAGATTAATTATAACTTATTAAAACCTCGCAATCAATATAAGAACCATATACAATTTGTGCAAAAGAAAATATGAATGCGAAAATAATTAGGCACTAATTCCGGAACGAAAAGAAAATATTATTATGAAATACCTAGTTTCATCTTCCATCCTAGGTATTAAAATTTTAGCTAGCCATGGAATCAAAAATTAATACTACTAATTGCATGAAATAAGAACAATAATTAAAAAGAGAATTTTTGTTAAATCAATAAAAGAAAGTTACAAATACTCCGTGACACTAGTACCACATGATTGGAATAAGAAGAAAGACAAAAGCTCTCAATTGCTAAATATCTCACTCCCTTTTGCACCAGTGAAAAACTAAGAAAAATAAAATAACAAGTGGTGTCTCTTCTTTCTAAAACAAGAGGTTTATAGGGAAAATAAATTTGTGCCCTAATTTTGGTTCCTTGAACTTATACACTTTTGTTTCCTTTTTATCCTCTTTCTTTCTTGATTTCAATCTCTATATGGTAATCCTCCATGATTCCTTTTTCATCTTTAAAAGCGGGATATAAATTTTTTATTTGCTCCCCAAGAAAAATAAATATTATTTCCTACAAAATAAAATAAAATGTATTAGTTAAATAAAATAAGCATATAAAATAATAAATAGGGGAATATTAAAGTGTATGAATTATGTGTCTATCAGACCTCCAGCAGGATTGCCTTTAGTTAGGGTCTGCTTTTATGATGGGTGAACTCAGTCCCCATATGCTCGTATTCACTCTTTCCGTTTAATGAAATTCCTTCTTCTTTTTTCATTAAAAAATGAAAAACCATACGAGAGGATTGGACAATTTGTTCACTGTAAAATGTCTCATGTGTTCAACAACAGTTTTGGTGCTGTATTCATTAAACACATGTAGAAGTACTTGCTCAAATGTGCACAGGTAAGAAATTTAGTAGTTTTCATGTATCTTGTAGGTCTGTTGATGTCTAAAACTTTGTGGATTATCGTAGATAGCAGAGTTTAATTTATATCCATACTACCAATAATAACATGATTAACATCATTAAGTTTTATGTTACTCGATGCATCTATGTTACTGATTGCTTAAGATGTTAATTCCATATATTCCAATGCTCAACTTTTTCCTTCTATTTCCTTTGTATAGTTATCCTGTTATGTTTAAATGGAGATTACTGTCTCACATTTACTTTTTGCTCTTGTAGGGCAGCGTTACAATTGTACTCACCTTTAGATTGGTCTGTCTATTTTGACCAAGAGGATGATGTTTGCATCCCAGATTCCAACAATGTTGGTGACATCTTTCATTTGACATGAAATATTTTCATTTTCCCCTTTATCTTCTTTTACTATACAATGTGTTTGTGAGCTTTATTTTGGGGAGAAGAGAAAGGAAAGGTGGACGCTTTATTTTCCAATTTTAGAAAGAAAGTGACCAGCTTTCCCTTCCCTTTACTTCCTCCCAAAATAAAAATCACAAACACACCAGTGATTGTATTATTCAGTACTGTGCCTTATGAAAACCCTAAAAATAAAAGTATCCACTACTGTTCTTTGTCATTTAGGTTTTTCACATATACATGGCAGGAACAGAAGGACCAGTTGTCTTTTGTCTACATGGAGGTGGTTATTCAGGGTATGACTGATACACATGATGTGTAATTTTACATTTGTATCTTATATTCTAGCAATCTTCTAGTGCGTGATATTTGAATAATAATATCTAGTTTAATGTGAGACCTTGCAAGATTGTGGTGCTGGTGCATATAATAGGTCAGTGATTACATCACATTTTATTATATTTTTAAATGCCCAGAAAAATATAGAATCACTTAAATAGCATTTGAAAATTTAAAATAAAAATTACAAAAGGTCAATAACTCTGAGTAAGCATATGTATAAAGATTTAACTTTCTAATGATCTGTGTAAGGAAGAGATGGTTTGATTTTTGGTTATTGGTCCTTTGTATTTTCTGGAATATTGACGAATTTGATGTTTCTTTATTTTTGGGGTCTTGGTATAAATTATTTATTGATTTTTTTTTGGCTGATTCAGGATCTTGAGATTAAGTATCTTATTGATGATTGGAGGTTACTTCTGTATTACTTATTGGAAAAAAGTAAAAGAAAAAAAGGCTGCTTCTCTACCGAGTGTTGTTGCCTTATTTTTTAGCTTGCTCTTTTTTTTTTTCCCTCTTCCCGCTTCTTTTTATAGTTTTCATTTGTCAATGAATTGTGACCCCACTTTTGGTGCCCTTTTTAGTTTTATTTTTTTAGTTATAAAGAGAAATTAGCTTAATACTGCTTCTTTAAAATAGTGTTATTTTATTAAGGTATTTAAGGGTGGATTTACAGTTCACTTTTGCTTCAGTATTTGTGTATGGCATTCTGAGTTCAACCGTAGTCAGTTTGAGCACAAAGGAAAAAAATGTTTTGTGATATTCTCTAATGGCCACATATTGTCTGGATGGTTAAAATTTTCTACTTCTGATAAACCTTGTTTACTTTGGTAATGCCAGATATATAAATGAATATAGACTCTTTCATGGTAAAATATTATTACGGTCGTAGTTCCAAAAAATAAAAAATCGTAACTTTATTATAGAATTCCTTTTTTTTTTCTTTGATAAGTAAAGAATATCCTCTTTTTCTCCTATGACATTTTCTTCTTTTGATTGTAGCTACATGACTAGATCAATCTATTGAAAATTCTAAGATATCTGAGGAGTTTCAATCATGCTCTTTAACATCGATATGATTGCCTGATTAAGGAGTTATGATTTATTAGGTAATGAAACTCTAATCCTTCCGTCCCACTTTACTTTCCTTCCTTTCCTTTTTTTCGGCCATCTTAAAACTAAGCTTCACTCATCTTGTTTTATATCAATTACTCATTTCTTCTTATTCTGGGAGTACTATTTAATAGGGTCGGGTCCAGTGGGGAAGGTAGTTTTGCAACTTCAATTATATTTTACATGGTTCTCCAACTCTCTTAAAATGTGTGTAGAAAGTAGAAACAAAGGAAGCCAGTAAAGTTGGACAGATGAGCAGTAATTTTATTGTATTAATGACATTTTAATGTTTCTTACTTGTGGATATATCTTCACATGCTAACTATAACATTGTTGTGTTTACTACCTAAAATATTCTTCTGTTTTCCTAGATTTTGTGCGATGTCGTGAATTTTGTCTGTGCCTTAGTTTCTTTCAAGTTATTGCTTAAAATGTCCCTAAACTTTCAAAGTAATGTACAACTGTCAATTGTTTATAAACATTGATGTAATGTATAAATGTCAATTGTTTGTAAACATTGATGTCTAAATCATGTGCCTTGGTCCACCTAACAATTTTTAGAACACTAATTATATATATATATATATATCCGTACATTTATTATTTTTTTGATAAGTTGCTATATTCATATATAATAGTCTAACTATTTCAGAGATGATGAAAAAAAATAATGTATAAATATGCTTTTGGAATGTCCTAGAGACCCCAAAAAATGCGACATCCTTGAATGATGGAAGTTATATTTTGTAAGGAAGTCTTTCTGAACCTAGAGTTGGATTATGTCGCTAGTGCTGTGTGTTCTTTTAGCATTCTGGCCAACCACAGTCTATAATAATAACTGAAAAAACGCAAACATCTTTCACTCTTAGTAGTTATGGATGTGAAATATTCTAACATATTTCAGAGATAATGAAATAATCCACATAGTCTATAATAATACACTAATTGACTTATTGATAACCCTAGATTGTTTACACTTTACATTAACAAAATTATTAAGAACCACGTGTATCTTGTTGGTTGTATGTCCTCATTCATGAGATACCGACATTACTTGGAGACCAAGGTTATTTCTCGTAGGAAAAGGCTTTGTTGGCGACTAATAAAATAAGGCTTAAGATAACTTTAGCTGAAAATTTTGGTAGGAGCATCAGAGAGGACAAAAAAGTTTTGGTACAAGCCGAACAAAGCAAATTGAAAGAGAGATTTCAACATTGGTTTATTTAATTAAAGTTTGGGTCTTTAATTAAATAGGGTTTTCTCCATTCATTTGAATGGTGTTCTTTGGTAAGGTTAATTAGGTTGAAGGTTTCTCAGCCTAATTAAATGTTAGTTTTCTACTCTCTCAATTTAGTTGTGATATCTCAAGTTTTAGGGCGTAAAACTTGAGAAGGTTATTGTAAGTCCGTTGTTATTGGTATAGTAGAGATTTAGAGTTTGACCTGTGGTTTTTCCATGTTAAATGGTATGTCTTACTTGTGGATATTTTTGGTTATGTTCTCATATTCGGTTTGTTGATTTCTTATTTAATGGCACAAAGAGGGAAAAGTATTTCTTTGGATTGATATTAATTAGGATCACTTTTTCCACCATTTCTTGCTCTTTTGTGTATATAGAGACTATGTACCCATAATTACTTATATAAGTGACCTCTGTAATTCTTCAAGGCTTTCATTTGCGATAGCAGCAAGTAAAATTAAGGATAAAGCAAGGGTAGTAGCCATGGACCTGCGAGGACATGGAAAGTCATCCACAGAATGATTTAGACCTGTCAATTGAGGTATATATGCTTGTAAATTATCTGATTTATTTATCAAGTATTCCCTCATTTTCACAAAAAGAGTTGCATTTTCATGTTTACCCCTAAGATAAAAAGGTGTTACTTAAGTAATGGATTGGTTGCATGATAATGAAGTTATGGTGACCGTGGAACATTTTTTTTTTAATTTTTTTTATATGTATTTATTATACAAATGAGACTCTTATTATGGAATAGAGGGAGTAATATCTTTGCATCTCTTTGGTTTCAAGAGACTTCTTACTATTTCTTTCTCTGAGTTGAAGCGGGATTTTTAATTGCAGACTTTATGTGGTGATGTTATAGCTGTTTTGAAGACTATGTATGGAGATTCGCCTCCTGCAGTTGTGCTTGTTGGCCACAGGTTGGTTCCCCTTGCAATTGCCTACTACAGTTCAAGTTATTTGTTGTCTAATTACAGGTTAAATGTATCTTTCGTTACTCAAATTTAGTGAGCAGACCTATTTTTTTTTGAATCAAATCCTGAACCAAAGTATTCACTCTGTTAATAAATTGGATCATATTGACGGAAAAGAGTCATCTTTAGGCACATGACAAGAGAGGATGCTGGGGGTGGATACATAGTTCATGTAATTAATTTTAAATTATAGCATCTGATAGCCAAACATCCGCTTAAAACTAAAGCCATTAGATTCATTTTTTTTCTCTCTCTCTCTCTCTCTTCCATTCTTTTTAACAAATATCACCACTACCAAATTCCACGGTAGATTCAAACCCCCACTGCAGTGTTGGTTGTGATGCCCAAATTTGGGTACTTCAATTCCACAGATTTGGTGTTCACTGACCAACACAATCACATCTAACTACCCATAACAAATGATAATAATAATAAACTCAATAAACCATCAACCATTAAAGGGTTACATAAATAAAATCCTAGGTCATCTAACCTTTATTACATCATTTGCAGAATAAAACATAATAATGAATAAGTCTGATTACATATGCTTTCCAACATAATATAAACTTAAACTTCATTATTTGTTCGTCTTGCCTTTGCCCTTGCTTGTAGAGGGTTTCTCAGGCTTCTCAATCTTAGCTGCAACGTTTTTATGCAAGAGTGAACAAAATATTTGCTCAGTAGGGTATTATAAATAATAACAACATATGAATCATCAAAGAATAAGATTTAATTGAATAGCATAACTTTTTCTGACAACAGTCGATGATAGTCAAGAACTGTAAGCTCAATGTAAAACTTGGCTTTCGAATCAACAATATAAATTGAGATCAATAATATAACTGAGGGTCACAAGACCACGAACTATGTCTTAAGTTAACAAGTATTTCTACTGTAACTTTTAACAGTCTTATAAACTATATAGTCCATCCATCTCATACTCCGGGGGATCAACCCTTCGTACAATGTATTGTGCAAAAACATTTTAGCGCTATTGCGTTATATAATCCTCTATTCTAGGGTTGTTCATCTCAGTTTTGTCATTAGAGTCCGCACCAAAGGAAGTTTGGTTTGGATTAGTTTCAAGGGAAATTTGGATCAGAACGCTCATCAACTAAGGTTTAGTTGAATCATAAAGGATTCGGAAATGTTCAAGAGTTCGATAACAACGTAATATTGTAAAGGAGTACTTTAACAATGATAGGATAACAATAAATCACAAGTGGATAAAACATTATATATCGAAGTCATGCTTTCATAATGAATTAGAAAGTTTAATCAAAACATAGGCATTGAACACTATAAGAAACCTTGCTCAATAATAAGCCAAGATCATAAAACTTGCTCGATAAAGAAGTACAGTTAGGAAACTTGCCTCGTGCGTTAGCTAAACAATTACAACTCACGTTCTCCAATATCCTACATATACCATAAGGATCACAATACCAATTAGCTACATTACAACTATGTCTATTGGTTTAAATTCCGACTTTAGTTCAACTTAGTATCCTAGTTCATAATCTGAACCTCTTAACTAACCACATACCATAATCTGAAATCCTCACTAGCATAAAACATAAGACTTAGCATTCTAATTCTTACGAACAACACATTCAAGACTTTCATAGCTTATTAGTTCTATCTCAACTCATTACAATATGATATTATGCTTTATAACATGTTTTACACTTTTCTAGAAACATCTAAAGAGGTTATATAAACATCCTCCAGACAGAACAAATGAGAATCAAATTCTGGGTCTGACTGCTCACTGGCGCGTCCACGCCACAATAGGCCTAAGGAATGGCGCGACAACACCCAAAATGGCCTGCATACCAGCGCGGCAGCGCCGCGACGCAGTCCAGCCACATCAGTTCAGTTTCCAGACTCTGTTCTTGACCAAAAATATCATTCCAGAACCAAATTAACTAATTTCAAACACTATAAACTTGTTAAACACAATACAACCCACTTACAGAACCAATTGAACATCTCCAATAACTTCAACAACCAATTTTAAGAACCAAAAATCCCAAGTTAATACTATTTTCATATCTCAACATAATTAGCGCATCCAATCACTACGAATTCGTTAATCAACCAAATTGGTCCATTTAACTTTTTCGTATTTCAACATACTAACCACATCCAACACCAATTTACAGTTAATTACATGAATTCCTAACCAACTTTAGTCTCAAAGTAAGCCAAAATATACATATTACATCAAAACTCAAAATTTTCATTTTAAAACATGCTTACATGAATTTAAACCCTCCAAAATCGTTTATAGATGCTATATATCAAATTATACACATCCATTAACATATATAAACCATTATTTCAACAATCAACCACAAAAACCCATTACAGAGAACTTAAAACACTAAAACTAAAATTAAGAATTTAGAGAATTTAGAGTTTACCTTTGATTAGCTAGAGGATTTACAAGCTTTGATTAAATCTTCTTCTTCTTGATCCTACATAATTTCTCTAAGTGAATTTCTTCTCTTTCTCTCTCAATTTCTCTCTTCTCTGTTTTTTAACCCTCAGACTTGCGTAAAACTAAACTGATGAAATATAACATTCGCCAAGATCAGGTTTAAAAAGCGGCAAAAACACCTTTACCCCTCATGGTGCCGATCGACTTAAGCAATTGGCCATCGAACTTTAAAAAATATGCAATTAGACCTTTGTGATTTCTAAAATGAAAATTCAGCCATTTCATCCAATTTCTTGGACGGAAGTGAAATAATTACACATGACATTGAAAAAAAAATCAAAAAATTATTATTTTCTTTGCAATACAAAAAAAAAAAAAAAAAAAAATCATTGATTATGTTGCAAAAATGATTAAAATAATAATAAAATTAAAGTAAATAATAATTAATTTATTTTAAATAATTACTTAAAAATAAAATAATTAATTTAAAAAAAAAATAAAATAATTAATTTAAAATAAAATAATAAAATAAAATAAATATTTGGAATTAATGATTAATAATTAATCATTAACTTGTAAAATGATTTTTTTATTTTTATTTTAAAATTAATTATTAATCATTCCGATACAAAAAAAAATCATTAACTTGTAAAAAATCATTTTTGCCACATCAAAAAATTCTATTTTTGTTTTTAAAAAATGTAATTTTTTAAAATAGATTTTCATTTTACAAGTTAAAAAAAAATCTGTTTTTGTTTTTAAAAGCGGAAATTTTAAAAAAAAAGAATTTTTTTATGTGGCAAAAATTTTTTTTTACAAGTTAATGATTTTTTAACCTAATGATTAATAATTAATTTTAAAAATAATCATTTTACAAGTTAATGATTAATTAGTAATCATTAATTCCAAATATTTATTTTAATTTTATTATTTTATTTTAAAATTAATTATTTTATTTTTATTTTTAAATTAATTATTTTATTTAAAAATTAATTATTTTAAAATGAATTAATTATTATTTATTTTAATTTTATTATTATTTTAATCATTTTTTGCCACATAATCAATGATTTTATTTTTGATTTTATTTTGTATTGCCACATAAGAAAATAATAATTTTTGATTTGTTTTTCAATGCCACGTGTGTAATTATTTGACGCCCGTCCAAGAAATTGGACGGAATGGCCTGGATTTTCTTTTTTAGAAAGCACAGTGGTCCAATTGCATATTTTTAAAGTTTAGTGGCCAATTGCTTACAAGTCGACGACCACAGGGGGGTAAAGGTGATTTTTGCCGTTAAAAAACACAAAAGGGTTTTATCAGTTAAATAAATCAAGAGTCACAAGGCCATGTTTGGCTAGCACACTAAAGCACCCTTTTAATTTATTTTTATTTCTTCTTACCATATGGTTCATATATGTCACATCTATTAACCAATTAAATTAATTTAATATTAATTCATTAATAAATCCAATTAAACCTTAATATAATTATAATTTCCATTTAGCCATTATAATTATTTAACAAATTATTAAATCTCTAATTTAATTATTAAATTAAATTAGAAAATCACCATTACACAATATTGTAATTATTTAACAATTCACTAACTCCTTTAATTTAATTAAATTAAAATATTACCACCACATTAGCATAATAAAATACGCACCAATTAATAATTTATTTAACACCAATTTAACTAATATCACCACACTTAAATAAATTCTTCCTAAATAAATTCTTCCATAATAACTTCCATCAATTATTTATGGCTTAAATATGAATTACTACCCTGAACTATATGACATATTTCATTTTGGTGATCAAAGTTTTAATTTTGTCAATTAGGTGATTAAATTATCGATTTTTTTCAATTTTTTCAATTGAGACTGCCACGTCAGAAATTGCTGACGTGGCTATCTTAGTGGGACACATCTTAGCTGATGTGTATAGAAAAAATAGTTTCTTAAATTGTGATAAAATATATTTGTTATATTGAAGGGTAAAACAGTCACACCCTATTCATATAATAATTTAATTTTACCACTTAAATCTAGAAATCCTTCAATTTTAATTTACGATATGAACTTATTTTAATTTAAAAATAATATTTTAAAATTATTTATAACAACATTAATCAAAATTAAATAAATTACAAATTGACTAAGAAAAAAAAAGTCAAATGAGATTTCTTTTTCTCCTTTTCTTCTCCACCAATTTCTCCTTTTCTCTCTCCACCAATTTCATGGCTTTACTTCTCCACCAATTTCTCCTTTTCTCTCTCCTCTTCTTCCTCGGAACCCAAACCCCACCACTTTCAAATTTGATCAAAACGGTCCAAACCTACATCTTTAGAGTCGATACTACTCCAAGTCGTCGATTTTCCCCACCCATTACCATTGGTACACTTCCGAATTCAGCCGACCCGGTCCGAATCATCCACGCACATTTACACCGATTTTCCATGGCTTCACCGCTTCTTTAACCCCTTCTCAAGTCGCTTGGTCCTCCAACATCCTTCAATCCTCGCCGCTGAGAGGATCGCCTGTGCAACTCCACACCACTGCTCCCCGCAGTTTCTTGGTCTTCAAACCAGCGTGGTCTCTATTGGAGTGTTTGATACGAATTTGACAGGAAGACGTAAGCTTCTCCGATCTAAATCGGGTCTGTTCAAGAGTTGGAAAGGCGTTTGTCAAACTGGAGTCAAATTTATCGCTAAAATTGTAATCGAAAAATCGTCGGAGCTAGATATTTCTCCAAAGGGCATGAAGCCGGTGGGGGATTAGGCGGAATCGGTAAACTCTTCGCTTCGGTTTGCTAGGTTTTTTCGTTCGAATTGGGGGAGAGCTGGTCTTGATTAGGTTTTGACAATTTTGCCCATGATATAAACAGATTTGTTAATGTAATGAATAAAAAATTGTTTTTTTTGCCACATAAGCTTGTTAAGACCCCACACAATTAGCCACGTCAGCAATTTCTGACGTGGCGTGTTCAATTTGGTGTAATTGGAAAAAATTGATAGTTTAATCACCTAATTGATAAAATTGAAAGGTGGATCACCGAAGTGGAATATGGCCTATAGTTTAGGGTAGTAATTCATATTTAAGCCATTATTTATTATATTCAATAAATAAACCAACTAAAATATTTATTTAATTTGATAAATATTTTAAATTATCACAAAAATCACATTCTTTACATTGGTCCCCAATCCTAATACCTCTATTGTTGAAAATAATTGCCATCGTCACCACTCACCCCAATGCTGAAAACTGCCCAATAAATCCCCAAATCATCACTATTAATTGCCGACTACTGCAGCCCAGCCTCCAACACCATTTTATTTCTTCTTTTTCAGGTCTCAAAGTTATAATAATCTTTTGAAAAAAGTTAACCATATATCTCTGTAAACTGGCAGCACTTGCATAATCATAAATCTATATTTATACTTGCATATTTATTATTTGATTCAAAAATTGTTTTAAACTTAAAAAAGATTTTCTCTTTGTTTTTGTTAGAAGATATGGTTTCCATAATTATAATTAGTCATATCCCATAATTAGTGTGTACATTAGAGATTACCATAAATATACATGTGTATATAAACCAATGTAATTGAGACAAAATTAATCAAGGAATTGATAATCAGAAACTTTGTTCCTTCCTTTCTACATGGAATCAAAGTACGTTCTTAGTTTTCTCTTCACGCTGCAATCCTTATTTTCCTTCAGAAACATAGTAAGACAAGTTTGTATGGAGAAATTGAGGCCATTAAAGGACTCTACACTGCCAGGCGACCACAACCAGAAAATCGTCTCCTGTAGTCACTACCCCACACGCCCTCACGCGCCTGTTGCCGACGCCACGCGCCTCCCTCTGCCTGCGCGTGGTACTTTCTTTGCGACGAAGCTTGGTCTGGAATGTTCTCCTCTCTCTCCTTTTCTCATTTACAGTAGTTGTGCCTTAGTTGATTCAGGTTTCTTCAATTTTAGGTCTCCCTTCTGTTCTAGATAACTCAATGCCATTACTTTTTGAGCCTTTAAATCATCCCTGTTGATATTTTCTGGGATATTCTTGTTTCTCTTATTACCTTATCATGGCATAATCAAGTTCCATTAATAGGTGGTGCTATTGAAATAAATAAAAGGCAGTCGGTTAGAAATCATTATCTTAACTTTCCTTGGTTCTTAGTCTATTTAAGTTGGATGAAAATAATTATCTAGCTTGGTCTCAAGCATGCCGTATGTCAATTGAAGTTAACCGTATGTAACATTTCGTCAATGGTACGACAACCATGCCTACACAAGCAGGTGTAGCCCAAGAAGAATGAAAATTTGATAACTCCATGGTAAAAACATGGATTTTTAATTCAATGGAACCTAGTATGCGAAGTAGTTACATGTTCTTAGACACTGCCTATGAGCTTTGGGAGCCTATCTCTCAAACTTTCTTTGTTTCTGGTGATATGTCTAAGGCATATAACATTCGTAAACGAATCTGTGAGATGGGTCAAGGGGAGAAGACTGTGTCACAGTATTTTGCGGAGATTAATGCTCTTTGGCAGGAGCTTCATCATTACCGGGTGTTTTCAGCCAAATGTCTAGAAGATGCAGATGCTTATCAAGAGTTTGTTCACTATGAACACACCTAAATTCCTATGGGGAGAGCTGTTCTAACTGTTGCATTCTTATAAATAGACTTCCTTCTAGAATTCTTGAAAAGAAGTCCCATCTCTTTCCTCCAACACACAACAAGTCCATCTCCTTCGCCTTGAATTTTTGGTTGTGTGTGTGTTATGTTCATGATAAATCTCCCACTCAGGGAAAACTAGATCCCAAGGCTCTTAGGTGTGTTTTTATTGGGTATTCTGTAACCCATTAGGGTTATTAATGTTATCATCCTCCTTCACACATAGAATTTGTCACTCGGGATGAAACTTTTTGGGAATTGGAACTTTTTTATTCTCCCTCACCTTCTCCTTAGGAAGAGGTTGTTATTGATGAGGAGAAGCTTCCTTTTGAGGCTGGTATTACAAGTAGTACTATACTATCTTATCATGTTCCTGTTGTACCATCTTATCCTGTTTCTGTTGTTGGTGTCTCTGATGAATCTAGACAAGGGGAGTCATACGCAAGACAGGATGAGCCTGAGTTAAGAACATATGTTCGAAGAGGCAAGAATAAGATCACTATTTCTGCACCACTACACCAACCCTGCTTAAAACCTAGTCCAGATAATGCTAATGGTGAGAATCCTAATTCTACTGGTTCTTCTAATTTTGACCTTCCTTTCTCATACTAGACCTTATATATCATATGTTGTGGGATATGCATGATCCTTAACATTGTCACATGGAAACTGTTTACAGAATTCTGAGATATCTCAAGTCTGCTACTGGGAAAAGGTTTATTGTTTGCACCACATGGTCATATGAGAGTTGAAACATTTTCCGACTCAGATTGGGCTGACTCCATAGAGGATCGTTGTTCTACTTCTAATTATTGTTCATCATTTGTTGGAAGCAATCTCGTTACTTGGTGCAATAAGAAACAATCTGTGGTGGCAAGATCAAGTTCTGAGGCCGAATATCGAGCTATCGCCTTGGGTATATGTGAACTAATGTCGCTTTGAACCTTGCTAGAAGATATGGGTGTTACAATTAAAAGGCCTATGCAGTTATTTTGTAATAATAAGGCAACCATTAGTATTGCAAACGACCCAATGGTCTTCTTTGCTTACCTTTCGTCAAAACAGAACATCAGTTTGCTGATATTTTGACTAAGGATCTTAGTAGTAAGATGTTTCATCCACTATGTTTCAAGTTGGGTATGCGAGACGTCTATACACCAACTTGAGGGGGAGTGTTAGAAGATATGGTTTCTATAATTATAATTAGTCTTCCATAATTAGTGTGTAAATTAGAGATTACCATAAATATACTTGTGTATATAAACCAATGTAATTGAGACAAAATTAATCAAGGAATTGATAATCAAAAACTCTGTTCCTTCCTTTCTACAGTTTTGATGTGCATATACAATGAGAAGATCTGATTATTGGATATAGAAAGTGAATATAGATGAAAAAGGATAATAGTGGTAGTGGTGGTGGTGGTGGACCGGTGGTCACATGGGCAACTGAGAATTATAGTGTTGATGGTAGAGTCAAGTGGCAGAGGGAGAGAAGGAAGAGAGAGGTGGTTGCTGGTGGTCAGTTGCGGAGCTGGACACATTTTGGCAGAGATTTGATGGATTTTGTAGTGTCAGGCTGAACAAGGAAGGAGGAGAGAGAAAAGAATAAGAAATGAGAGAAAAAGTATAACTAAATGAGAGTCCTTATTGTAACTAGCTGATGGACCTAAGGGTTCTTGTAGCTGATGTGGTAAAATCATTTCATATAGTATGTATACATGTCACTTGTCCACTTGAACACATCCAACCTTTTCCTATTTTACTAAAATGTAATTTTAACAGATTTAAAGGATTTGTTTTGGTTAAATATTTTGATTGGAAATAATGGAGGTTTGGTTACTAAAATTCTAAAGGGTTCCTGTTTGGTTACGAAATAATCATTTAATCTGTCTAATTACCATGCTAAGTTATCGAAGGGTTTAAGCAAGATAATTCTCACTAAAGAAAAGTTCTAACACTGAAATAGATGAAAGAATTTTATTCTGGAGAAAGGAAACTACACGATGGGGGGTAGGAAAAAAGTAGAAGTCAAACGTACAAAGTCCTTAATGAAGAATTGCCTGCCAATTCCTTATGAATATAAAAGAAAACAGCCCCTTTAAACAAGCCCATAGCAGGGGTTCTAAGCGAATCAAGGAAGGTCACTCTGAGGGGTAGAAGGTAAAGAGAAGACTAGGGTCGTTAAGTATCTTGATATTCCTCTTCATCCAATGCCTCAAAAAAAGAGAAACTCTTGCAGCTCCATAGGACACATCCTAACCCTTTTTCAAACCCCTAATCGGTAACAAGCTTTCCAGAGTTAAATGTTAATAAATGCAATCTGCATAATGCAACTCCCAAAGTTCCATAGGCTCCAAGCCATTTAGCATTCGAGAATAGAGAAAGAATTCAAAATGGATTAGTTGTCTACATGAACATAACACAAATACATGGGCACAAAGAGTTGTTAGGCATTCATATCCAAAGCAAGCTGTTGATGCTGAGCTTTTAAAAGATGGAAGACCAGTCAGAATCCTTATTTTTAAAAGTGGCCGTTGGAATTCCAAGTGGAGGGCCGAACAGAATAGATTAAGAGAACAGTTACAACTGAAAAGACAAAGGAATTACAGGAGATTATGTGTATGAGGACCAAATTTTCCTCTTAAAGACGAGAAAAAGGAAAAGGAATCAAGGAGCAATGAAATCCAGTCCTTAGGTTCCTTATCATTCAAGTTGTAAAAGACATGAAATTTGAAAAAAATACAATCCTTGCATGCAGAAAGAAGTAATATTAGCCTCCTAACTTTCATTTTTTTAGACGATCAAAGCTTATTAATAATAAAGATCTTTTCTCAGGTCTATAGCACTTTATTTGATGCTTCTTTCACCCTCTTAATTTAAATATTTGAATTTTCATTGTTGTAATGGAATGCAGCATGGGAGGTTCAATTGCGGTACATGTTGCAGTTGTAATAAACTTATATAAATTTAATGTAACCTTATATGATTAATAAAGGATGTATTTGTGATTGAAATTACGTGTTATGTGATTGAATGTGTATGGTTTCATTATAAGTACAAGTATATTTTTTTTTTTGTAAAACTTAACTAGGAAATCACTATTCATAAAAATTCGAAATCACTATTCATAAAACGTAAAGTCAACTTTGGAAAAATAACAATTTTTTGGCTAACCGGATTAGTTATGAAACCTAACTAGAAGGCTAATTAGAAAGTAAACCAAGTTGGATTAACCAAATTAGGTTGAATTTGGTTAGGGTGTATAGAAAGTGAGGGCTTTTTGGCCATTATGGAAGTATGTAATACTTACAAACTTGAAATTGTTACTTGCTTTGAAGAGTTAGTCATCAATTTGGCTTTTGCTTGCTTTAATGTGTTGTCAAGCCTAGGAAGGTGAGATGTGACTTATTAATTTGCTTGTGGGGTTGGCTTGTTTTAAGAAGTGAGATGTGGCCTCATTTCTTGCTTGTGGTGTTGGCCACTGTGGTTGGTTGTGGTTAGATGACCCTTATGCCCTATGTCTTACTTACCTATAAATAGAAGCCTTATGCCATGTTATTTTCCTTCACCAATTTACATGAATTATAAGAGAGAACTATAGTAAGATACTAAGATTAATTGCTAATTGAAGGGAGTTTAAAGTCTTGCATAATCAAGTTAAACGTAAAACTTGCAACCTCAAGAGGCTGTACGAAGGACGAAATTTAGCGTAAACATATTATTCGTTTTCAGGCAAGTTCTAACTCCTATTTGATTGGTGTATTTGTGTAAATTTTTCGGACTTTGTTCAAGTTTCTAATTTTTTTTATGTGCAACAATGTGCTATAAAACTGTTTTGAATTTCAATTGTTGTGTGAAGTTAGTTGTGATATGTGAATTACTTGTATAACTCGAGTATTGTGAACCCTATAACTTGGGCAGTGTGAACCCTATAGCTTGAGTAGTGTGAACTCTATAACATGGGCAGTGTGAACCCTATAGCTTGAGTAGTGTGAACTCTATTATATGTATAACTTGAGTAGTGTGAACTCTATTATCTGTATAAACTTGAGAAGTTTGAAATGTGTTATTTGTTAGACTTGCTGAGCATTTGTGCTCATTCTTGCGAATAAAATCTTATTTGCAGTTAAGGAAGAATTATGAGCAGAATCTGGCAGTAAAGAGAAAGTGAAAGAAGAATAGTTAGGTCAAGAGAGATTATTATTGTTATTTTCTTTTCATGTAATAGAACTTAAAGTTGTAATAACTTTCGAGATATGATTAAAAGAGTTGGGAATTATTATAAGATTGTATTGTTTGTGTACTGTACATTTAAGCTAAAGATGTAGGAGTCATTTAACTATGCTAGATTAACATTATTGACAATGTCTAAAAAGTTCTGTCGAGGAAAGTGGTTAAGTTATCTAATTGCGCATCAATAAGGAGAAACCCTGAGGATTAGCTTTGGTTAAGTTATCTAATTGCGCATCAATTCCGCATCAGCTTCCTTTAATTCCTTTCCGCTCCGCAACGTGACAACTTTACAATGCTCCTTACCATTGCCTTTAGGATTAGCTTTGGTATTGCTTGGCAAGGCACCTGAGGTCGACTATTCATCATATTAGCCATTTACCCCATCTGATTCTCGAGATTGCGAATAGATGTTGATTGACTCTTTAAATTTACATCAACTTTAGTCATGAACTTGGTCAAGACTTCCTCAAGATTGGTCTGCTTTTCCGGCTGTGAAACGGGCTGATGTTGATTTTGGAATCTGGGCGGATAGGTTTTCCTTGGAGCCTGATGTTGATTTTGATTGTTGCTCAATGAAAAGTTAGGGTGATTTTCCATCCTCGGATTATAATAGTTCGATTGTTGTTTTCTTTTGTTATAATTCCCCATGTATCTTTGCTTGACTGGATTAATAGCAAGATCGATCACTTGGGTGTGCTCCAGCACATAACTCGCACACTATTGCCACATTTTGCATGATTTGGCCCCCAAGTGCAGAAATGTGTGCCGATGTAGCTGTAACTGAATCCACCTCTAATACCCCTGTTGCTCTTGGTTGTTGCATCCTAGCAGTAGACCACTGGTTATTATTGGCTACCGTGGTTTCTAACAAGTTATAGGCATCATCAAAATTCTTCTTCATCAATGCTCCCCCAACCGTTGCATCAATGTTAGTCCGTGTACCACTAAATAGCCCATTGTAAAATGTCTGTACTTGTAACTACTTGGGAAGTCCATGGTGTGGACACCTTCACAATAACTCTTTAAACATTTCTCAAGCTTCATACAATGACTCCGAATCATGCTGAGCAAAAGTAGTGATGTCGTTCCTCATCTTTACAGTTTTGGCAGGTGGGAAAAACTTTGCTAGAAATTTTTGAGCCAAGTCATCCCATGTCGTGATTGAGCCAGGTGGAAGTGAGTGTAGCCAGCTCTTTGCCTTGTATCCAAGTGTGAAAGGAAATAACCGGAGCCTAATTGCATCTTCCGTAACTCCGTTATACTTGAATGTAACCCAAATCTCCAAGAAACTCACCAAGTGTTTATTCGGATCATCGTTAGCCAATCCACCAAATTGCACCGAGTTTTGAATCATTTGGATTGTGCCCGGTTTAATTTCGAAAGTATTGGGAGTGATTGCAGGCCTTGAAATGCTCAACTTGATCTCATCCATTTTCGACATTGCATAGTCCCTCAGAGATTTTTGCTCCTCATTGGCCATTCTCTCTTGCTCGTGTTTCTTTACAAAACTTTAGCAATCGTTGCCGATTTCATCCTCGTATGGAAATAGTTCCTACTGTTTCGATCGAGTTTGCATACACGAATCAAGAGAACCTGAAACAGAAAAAGAAAAAGTGTTTAACTAAGATCAATTTAATTGAAATTAATATTGACATATATTAACACAATTTCCTGGCAACGGTGCCAAAAAACTTGTTTGCCTAGTTTCGACTTAGCAATTACACGCAAGTATACGTGATCAAATAACAATATAATGGCAAGCAAGTTATCGTCCCACAGAGAATTGTGAATAATACTATCAACTACCAATTTTATATAAAATCGATTTTATTAAACAAATGCCTTAAGTTGTTGAATTTGAAAGTACATTAACTAAATTAATTATTCACTAACTACCTGGAATTGAGTTTAGATTTAAAAGGGCTTAAGATTACAATTTCCCTTTATGTTTCGTTTTAATTATATCACTTCTTGTTAATTACGTCAATTATGTTGGATTGTTAACCAAGAACTCATCAGTATTCAAAAACATCTCTCGATGATCTTATCAACCAATCTTCTCAAATCCACAAAAGATAGAATTAGAAAGAATACCCTAAATAATTAACTCATTATATCTCTATGTGAATTAGAATTAAACAGAATTTCAAGCACATGTTCTCTTATCCTATACACAAATTATGAATCTGATGAAAGTGAAAAACACAATCATATTTCATTATATTCAGGTCTAAATCTATAATCCGTCTTTCAATTTCATATAGATTACCACGGTAATTGTTGAGCAGACAATTAATCAATTAAAGCACAAGATATAATAGACAATCCAATTATAACCAACAATAATTAACTAAGAAGCCAATAAACTAAAACTACACGTCAAGTTCCATTGTAATCTTAAAAGGAAATTTAGTTCCTTATTGAATTAAAAATCATCATCCACAAAGTATTCGTCATCCAAGAATTACAAAAATAAAAGAGTAAGAGGAGAAATAAAACTCTATTAAAGAAATCTTGAATCTCCTTCTTAGCCTTCTATCTTGTTCCTCCTTTGTGATTGACTCCTTGCTTCAAGCTTTCTAGCCGTCTTCCAAGTCCAGGGTTAGCGAAAAGTGCAAAAAAGATCCCTTCCAATTCTCTATTATGATGTATTTATAGTCCCCCATCATAAGTCCTAATCCTCTAAGACAATGAATCCTAGTCCCAATCAAAGTCTTTAAAAATTACATAACATAAAAAACTCTATAGCTGACCTGGCGCTGCCGTGCCAGGTTTTATATTAGGACCGGCGCTGCCGCACCATAGGTCCAAACCGGATTCTGAGATAGAAGTCTGGCGCTGCTGCACCAGATTTGAACTGTCCAATGGTACTGCCCCGCCACCCTTCCTGCAAGCTTGCCTTTTGCTTCCTTCTCTTCTGCTTTGACTCCAGATCCAACAGTTCCATATCCCACACAATGCAGCCTACAAAACACACAAATGCATCAAAAGTAACACAAAACACTTGAGAATAATCAAAAATTCAAATCCAAATGCACTCGATTCGTAGGTATAAAACCTACTCATCATTAGTATTGTTCAAGCGATTTTTGAGAAGGTTTACTAGTAAATTAGTTCGAGATTCTAATCTAAAATAAGAATGAAGTGGATTAAGGCCTAATGGTTTTCTATCAATCTTCTTTCTTTTGGTGATGGTCGACACGAAGGCTATATATATTTTTTAAATGATTTATCGCTTGAGGGAGAGAGACCCTTTTTGTACTTTTGTTCTTTTCACTCTAGTACTTAATGTTTTGAGTAGGATGCTTCAAAGACGTGTGGAGGATGGATTTATTATAATGTGCAAAGTAGGGCTACAAAAGGTTCTTGTCTAATGAAGGGGACACCTGTAATAATCTTTTACCCCTTTAGTTTTTTTATTGTATTTCGATCCTGGGAATTACTATGCCCAACCTTACTGGTTTTTAAGTGTGATTCCAATTGCTTTTGGGTTTTTTGCCTTTTAAGTGGGGTATATCATTCAGATTGGCATCTTTTGTCTTGCTTAAATCAAATTTTACTGCCTTAGAAATTAATAATACACATGATATCTTTTTAAACTTTAGCTAGTAGCATTTGAGCAAGGCATAACCTTTGACTTCTTACCGAATTAACCAACTTAAATGAGGCAAATTTTATTATGCGTTATGGATTATAAATCAAGTTTAGATGCTTTACATATGATTTGTGGCTTTGTGCATCAATTGTAAATTCAATTATTTTTATTGCATAAATATATTTTTTTGTCAATCTTCTATCTGCGGCTTCTGAAATTGGTATCTTTGATAAAGTAAATCCACTAAAAATGGCTTCATACTTGTATTCCAGGTATGAAGGCCTTTCAGAAAATTTTTTGTCATCTCCTGTTCCAAAGATTTTGCTGCTAGCTGGAACAGATAGACTTGACAGGTTTTCTTTATGAAACTGCTTGAAATAACATGCATGAGTTTCATGATATTATCAAATATCAATAGCTTAAGTCCTCATTGTCTTCTTGAAATCTATAAAGCAATGGGTGATTGAATGGCCATCATGATGTATTTAAAAGAAGTTTGAAAATCTTAGATTCCGGGCATTCTTTCCTAAATAGTAAAGACTCACATTCCGCATAGTCTCACGTCTCCTTTACAATTCCACAATGAATTATCAAGGAAAGAGTCGGCTCTCTGTAGAATCTAACAATCGGATAAAATATCTTGCATTTTACTTATCAGATATAAAATATTAACATCTTCCCTTTTCCAGCTCTCCTTTTAAATGTCTGCAGTTAGGGGATCATTTGAGTTCAGAGTTATCCTTGAACTAATATTAGAACTCAGTATGGAATATGGATGTATATTTAACAGCGGTCCTAATAGTTTTCCTTAACATAACAAAAAACAATAGATTACTCCAGTAAAGAAATATTTGCCAATGGAATGCTCTTCACTGGTTTTTAACTCTCATGACACACAAACACTAGCCTTACAGTCTACGGCTCAACACATTAGGTTGCAACAGTCTTGGCCAGTGGGTCAAAACTCTTTCTGGGGTACCACCCACGCTAGGGTACTTGTATATTCAATTCAATGATCATGGAAAACGACCATAGGAACATTTTATGCTGACCCTCTTAGAAGCAGGGATGCTTCTGTAGTTTGGTGAACTGGAGATATGGGGATTTCAGGAATTCGACAGGATTTGGCTTGGGATTCTTCCAAACTTTTTAAAAAATAAAATAAAAAAATTAATTAAATCATAAGAATTGATTATTTAATTAATTATACTAATTAACATAATTTTTTTATATACTAATACTATCTATAAATTTAGTATTAGAAGTTAATTAGTATGTATATAAAATTGTGTCTTTTTTTTAAATGTTTTAACATTTTATAATGAATTATTATTTATTGGTATTGAAATATTAATGTATGTGTATTCTGTATATATATTTATATGTACATAAATAATTTTATTTACACTTAAATATGTACAGAATCCCCATTTCCTGAGGGGGCCCCGAATCCTTGCTTCTTAGCTGACCCTGAAGCGAAAACCAAGGACAGAAATAGACTACATACCCTTAATGAGACCCAACTACTTTTCCAATTGCCCTGAGCTTAGGCCAGCTACCTTACTCATAACAACCAATCACATAGTAGGCTCTTGCTCACTGAGCAGGCATGTCTCGGTGGACACACAGGAATCCCTACCGGTTGCCCACTGATGCTTATGCTCCTCACACTCGTCACTGCTATAAATTCTCTAACAGAGCTAAACTTTTCAAACAAATGAAGTGCTTAGTTTTTATAATATAGCTTCATATTACAATTTTATCATCATAATCATTTTTTAGTACATATATAAGTTTTAGATGCTAGACAAGTTATGTGTTATACATTTTCTTGGTTGGTTGTTTCTTGAAGTAAACGACACTTTATTTGATTTAATTACCAAAACTACTCTTCAAGTACAAAATCTACCCTTCAATTGTTGGGGGACTATTTTGTTTGTGTTGAAAGTTAAGGACCATTTTGTATACTTGAAGGGTAGTATTTGTTAAAAGATTTTATTTGGTGGTTTGCAGAAAATGATATGATGGAAACCCAGTTTTTTTTTCTTTTTCAAATTTTATTATTTAAGAAATTGCAATGAATATATTTATGCAATGCTACAGAACTCTTACTATTGGTCAAATGCAAGGGAAATTTCAAATGGTGGTAGTCAGACATACTGGCCATGCTATACAGGTCTATGACATTTAATTTCATGAACTTTGTTGCTTTACTCTTTTTAGTAATATTCTTCTATTTTCTTGGTTCTTAATTGTAAGCATTGGTTATCTATTTATTTTAGGAAGATGTACCTGATGAATTTGCCACACTTGTTCTCAATTTTATTTCACGCAACAGGATAGGCCCAAACGGCATTGAGGTTGGTCACTATATTTCCTTACTTGGTTATTACAACACCTTTATGTTATTCTTCAGAAGGTTTTCATCTTGCCCAAGATCCAAGCATGTCTTTTTGTTCAATTTTATAAGTAATGACTTCAGCGTTATCCTTATGTAGTTTTATCGCATCCTTTCACTTTATGCATTTAAGAAAATGAAATTTTGTAAGTACTTGTACCAGGTAAAGTTATGACGTTCCTAGTCAATCTAAAGAGAACACTCAAATTCCTAAAACTTTACAATAGGACTCAGAGAAGTTAGTACTGTCGTTACCGACAAAACGTAGATTTAACAAAAATGAGTAGACATGTGGCTTCTGATATGCCCTTGTCATATTGGTAGAGGCAGCTCATCCTTTGAGGAACGTTATGACAGCCATGGGTTGATGCAATCATAATTCTCTTGACTTTATGGCCTTGGTTGGGAGCAGAGCTGAAGAAAGGCTGTGTGCCATAACAGGGTGTGTGTGGTCTCTATTTGCCATAAGCCCTCACCGATTGATTTACTCTTTTGGTTGTCTAAGCTGCATTGGTATTGGGCTAATATGTTGCGGCTAAGAATGTGTCAATGACGTAATCTTATGCCTGGGATCAACTTCCCTAGCCAAGTGGAAGTGCTTTAGGGTTTCAATTTCTTTTGCCCTATGTGTAATTTCATATGTACTATTTTTTGAAGTCTCCCAAAGTATTATCCTTAGTAATATATATTTACTAATTGTTCATCTTCTCCTCAATATTTTATTCTATTCGAAATAAATAAATATTGTTTCTGTACATGTCTATGCTTTCTTTTCTACATACAGCGGCATTCATAGTGTTCATTTAGTAAATCTTGTTGCAGATACTGGGACTCCGTCGACCACTGCAGTCACAACCTAAACCAGATACTGGAAAATCTAAAGCTGACATGCTGCAGTGTGATGATTATTAGTTGTCCAAATTTATTAAACCGTATATCCATTTTCCTTAGTTTCTGAACTTTCAAGACTCGGAAAAAACGTTTGAGGATGATTGCAATCATGCAATAGTATGCAAGATCAGTTTGTATGCAAGCCTCTTGAGTGGTTTTCTGTTTTTCTTTTGCAAATAAACATAGTTTGAGTGAAAACCACTATGATTATATGATAGCTATAAATGCCATATGTGATTGACTAATCAATTTTGTACTGCATACTGCATACTGCATACTGCATACTGCATACTGCATACTGATCAAAGAGCACCAGGTTTGTATTTTAGTTACTAAATGCAACTATCATGTACTCTCGGGAACGCTATTTGTACATGCATATTTGATATTTCTACAAGTTTTCTCTCATTATGAGTGGAGTGGGTTCATGAGAGAGCACATGTGGTAATATTAGATATGTATACTCACAATTTTAAAATATAAGTTTGAGACATTTTGAGACTAAAATTTGATATAGATTTTTTTAATTATAATCAATGCTATGATGGATGTTATATATTAATTTAAAAGTATTAGTAATTATAAGATTTTTTGTTTTGTAATTTTTAATGAATTTTATCAGTTTGAAAACGTCTAAAATAGACTCAAAAGTTAATAAATTTTTACGGGAACTTTTTTAGACTGTTTCGATTTTCTTTTAACTTTATTCAGAGTTGTGAGGACATCCTGAAATAGGTGTCAGCCTCTTTTACCGTCTTCAGGAATACCCTACAGTGCTCTGCTCTCTTTCTCATCTTAATATCTGGTTCCCTGATTAATTTCTTGGCCTAGTTCTTGTAGAAAGTTATTGTAAGATTATATAAAGTGCATTTTCTGGCAAGGTGCAATTTTTCTTATTTTAACTACAGTATTATGTGTAACAAACTGATAGGGATCAGCTGTTACAAGGCTCCCAATATTGCAGTTTACAGCAAAGTAAGAACAGAAAAGGAAGAAATAGTAAGGGGAAGGAGTAGAAATGGGGGAAGTTTGGGACAGATTCAGAGTTACTTTGAGAGAGAAAATGATAATCAATTGTATTTCATACCCATTTCACACCCTGAGCTCACTACATATACTCCAAATTACATTATCCTAGATTTGCTACATGCTGAAGAAATGAAGAAGAATGGAAAATACTACCTTATCCTTAATTAATAAAAGCAAAAGACATTACTGTCCCTTCTAACCAACTTAGCCACCTTACAGTCTACCCCCATAAAAACAACCTTGTCCTCAAGGTTGGAAGTGGAGAAATTTCTTGTGGAACTCAGTCCAGTCTTCCCAAGTTGCTTCATCAGGCAAGGTGTTGGACCACTGTACCAATATTTCAACTGAGGCTGCATTGTTCTTTTTAATCATCTTTCTGTCCAGAATGGCCACAGGCTCCACCAAAAATTGACCATGATCATCCAACTGAGGAAGAACTGCAGAAGTAGTGTACTTAGAACTGATCTTTTTCTTCGAAAGGGACACATGAAAGAAAGATAGGATGAACCTTAGCTGGAGCTGGCAATCTGAGCATATAGGCTACCTTTCCCGTTGATAGGGACCAAAATATTTTGGAAGAAGCTTTCCAAACTTGGTTTGAGTGATAGTAGTTTGCTTGTAAGGCTTGATCCTTAAGTACACCCAATCTCCTACCAGAAAGGTCCTTTCACTTCTTGCTTTGTCTGCATAAGTCTTCATTCTGGATTGAGCTGATGTCAGATTTTGCTTAAGTAGCTGCAATTGTTGAGTTCTTTCCCTGCAGAATGACTTGGTAGTAGGATCCTTAATTTGACCATATTGATGGAAGTTGAGATGAGGAGGCTTGTAACCATATAATGCTTCGAAAGGGGTCACCTTAAGCCCATTGTGGTAGTGAGAATTGTACCAAAACTCAGCTAGTGGTAACCAAGTAGACCAATTATTTTTTTTCCACTTTAAGAATTGTCTTCTCAATTTTTTTAATTAAAAATTAAACTTTTAATTTTTTTTATTTACGTCTTTAATAATGTCATGTTAAAAAATTAATAATATATTAGGGACATGTGACTAAAAAATATAACTTATCAAATGACAGTGACCTCAATATTTCACCAACCTACAAGCTTATCATTTTAGACGACAAAATTGAAGTTTCAGTTACAAAATTACTTCACTTGAAGGTTAAAAAATGAGCCTGACATTAGCTATGCATATTGCATGGATATGTGATGAAAGACTAATCAACTACTCTATACCAGATCTACAAAATATGATTATGAATTAGTTTTTAAAAGCATATTAAATATTTTTAATATGGTTTGTATGAGTTGAAATCATATACTTATGATTTAAATATAAGTTGACTCATATTTTAAATTTCAAACTTACCTTTATTATGATTCAATTAAATAAATTATTATTAGATATATCATGTATACATAATCACTAAGCAATAAATTAATCTTGAATATTTTTTTTTTTTTGGTGTGGGGTGGGGGTGGGAAATGTATACATAATCACTTAATATTATTTTTTTCGGACGGAGGTGTATACATAATCATTTGGGTGGCGGTGTGATGCGATGATTATATACATAATCACTTAATATTATTTTTTTGAATCTGGGGTAGAAAAAACTTTTGATTTGAATTTGGAATGAAATATGGGTCGAAAAATAATTAACCGGTTTGAACTTATATTTCTTTTTAAAAATGTGCAAGTTCCAAACCGTACCCAACTTAAATAAATAAAAATAGTTAACCAACTCATTTGATTCCAATTAATATGAGTTTACCTAATAATTAATCAACTATATTGTCAAATCTAATACCAAGTTGAAGTCATATTTAGTCATGCACCTTAAATAACATTTTAGCACCTGATTAAACCTCTCAGTCTGACCATCAGTTTGGGGGTGGTATGAGGTGCTTAAATGAAGTTTAGTCCCTACTAGTTTAAACAGAGATTGCCAAAATAGACTAATGAAAATTTTATCTCTATCAGACACAATAGTTGAAGGGAATCCATGTAATTTGTAAATCTGATCAATGTATACTTGGGCCAAATCTGCAGCAGAAAAAGGATGATGGAGAGGAATGAAGTGTCCATATTTGGTTAATCTATCAACCACTACCCATATGACTGATTGCCCTTTAGATTTTGGCAGACCTTCAATAAAATCCATGGATATATCATCCCATGGTTTGTCTGGAATAGGCAAGGGCTGCAGTAATCCTGGGGAAGCTACATTTTCATGCTTGTTTTGTTGGCAGACATCACAACCTTTTACATACTGGATAACATCACTCCTCATTGTAGACCAGAAAAAAATACTTACTAATCCTCTTATATGTTCCAGTGATACCAGAATGACCCCCAACAGGAGACTCATGAAATTCAGATAAAAGCTTGGCCCTTAATGCATCATTTGGACCAACTACCAACTTCCCTTGAAACTTTAATCTTCCATTCTGAAAGCAGTAACCTGGTAAGGACTGAGGGTCTAACTGGAGCTGCAGTATAAGATCCTTAAGCCCTTGGTCAGAATCCCAAGAGTGCACAATTTCCATTATCCACTGAGGAGTACAAGTAGATAGTGTTGAGCAGCTTAGTTCAGGACCAGGACCAGGTATCTGTCTTGATAAGCAGTCTGCTGCTAAATTTTCTTTCCTCTTTTTATACACAATTTCATAATCTAAACCCATCAATTTGGTAATCCACTTTTGTTGGTTAGTGGTGGTGATCCTTTGATCAAGCAAATACTTGAGACTATGATGATCGGTTTTAATTAACACTTTATTTCCCAATAAGTAGTGCCTCCATTTATTGACAGCATAAACCACAACCATTAATTCCTTCTCATATGTGGACCATCCCAAATGTTTAGGTGATATAGCCTTGCTTAAGTAACCTATAGGCCTACCTTGTTGCATCAAAACTGCTCCCAACCCATAATAAGAAGCATCAGTTTCTAAAGTAAATGGTAAATTGAAATTGGGCATAACTAGGACAGGTGCTTCCACCATAGCATCCTTCAAAGTTGAAAAAGCAGCAGTAGCATCCTCATTCCAATGAAAATTTTTTTTTTTAGTAAATCGATCAAAGGTTTGCTAATAAGGCCATAATTCTTAATGAACTTTCTGTAGTAGCTGATTAGGCCTAAGAAGCCCCTCAAACTCTTAATGTTACGAGGCATTGGCCATTCTTTCATCTGTTGATCTTCTCGAGGTCGGTGGAGACTCCTTCTGGGTGATAATGTGTGTCAAGGTCTTTGGACTGTTTTGTACCAAATAGGCACTTGCTCTTTTTTGCACATAAAGAGTTATCCTTGAGCAATTTGTAGAGTCATTTGAAGATGTTTAAGGTGTTCTCTCATATTTGGAACTATACACTAGGATGTCATCAAAAAAGACTAGGATGAACTTCCTCAAATAGGGCTTAAAAATTTGATTCATTAAGGATTGAAAAGTGGTTGGGGCATTAGTGAGCCCAAAAGGCATCACTAGGAATTCAAAATGCCCGGTGTGTGTGTGTTCTAAAGGAAGTTTAGGAATATCGGGGGGGGTGTACCTTAATTTGGTGATAACGACACGAGGTCCAACTTGGAGTACCATTTAGAGCCATGCAATTCATCTAAGAGCTCATCAATAGCGAGGAATGGGGAACTTATCTTTGTTATCATCTCATTCAAAGATCGTAATCTACACACATTCTCCATGTTCCATCTCGCTTCTTTACTAAAAAAATCTTTGGAAAGGCATAAGGACTTGTACTTGGTTGAATTATTCGAAACCAACATTTCATTTACAATCTTCTCAATCTCTTCCTTCTGCACATAAGGATATCTATATGGTCGAAGGTTAATTGGTTGGCTACCCTCCTTTAGATTGATATGGCAGCCCTTGTAACTCCTTAAATACCTCAGAGAAGTTCTGCAACAAAGAGTTCAGTTGGGAGCTATCCCTATTTTCCCCATCACTTGTGGTTGCCCCCTGTTTGCTAGTATGTTGGTCTTCATTATCTGGATTATTGGAGCTCATCCCAAAGAGGTACCCAAAATAACCATGTGTGGCTGTATTCAAAGCTTGTTGGAACTCTCCAGAAGACATTAGCTGAATGGTGGGAGTAGTTGAATCTGATTCACCTCTGAGCACAACTTCCTTATTATCCTTGATGAATGACAATTGGAGATGATCAAAGTCAAAAGTAACTGGATTGAAGTGCTTGAGCCATTGCACCCCCAGGACAACATCTATTCCACCTAAGGGCAAGATCCTGAAATCAGTAACAAAGGACTCCCCTTGGGCTGACCATAACATCTGGGTGCATTCCTGCATAATGTCCACCTTAAACCCATCTACAACCGAGACTGTCATAGGTTTAGTGTCTTGGGTAGGAGCCTTGATTCTCTTAGAAGCTTGGGGATCTAAAAAATTGTTTGTACTACCAGTGTCAATCAATATCCTTAAACATTTTCCATTTGCCAATCCCACAATCCGAATGGTGTTATTTACCCTGTGTCCAGACAAGGCATGTAATGTAATGTAATGTGAGCCTCATGGATCTTACATTCATTGTCATCTGGAGGTTTCTCCTCTTCACAACACTCTCCCCCTTCTTCACTGTCACAGTCCACTTGAGAAGGTAGCATCAAAAATAGGCGTGGTTTCTTGCATTGGTGACCCACAATGTAAGGCTCATCACAAGAATAACACAATTTCTTCCTCCTCTTTTCTGCAATTTGTTCCCTAGTTAGTCCTTTGATAGGCAAATTCTTCCCAAACTCCATATTATGCAAAGCAGTATTAGTCACTCTAGGTATACCAGCTCCTACTGCTTTATTTCCCAACACAAAACTGGGTTTCTGTTGGCTACCAGGCATCCCCATTTTAAATCCCATTCTGGTCCTTTTAACCCATGCTTTTAGCTTTGCTTCTTCAACTCTGGCCATTCTAATCACCTCTTTGAGGGATTGTAACTTCAACTCCTGAATGCCCAACCTTATTTCCTCTTTAAGTCCCCCCAAGAAACAGTCCATAAAAAAGCTTCATTCAAAGAGGGGTTCTTAATCAAGGACCAACCCTTTAATTCTTCAAACTTCTTCCTATACTCATCCACAGTCCCCAACTGCTGTACATTTTTCAGTTCCCTAATAGGGTTCATCTGGTTCTCTGGACTGAACCTAGCAACAATCTCTTCCATAAACCCATCCCAAGTCAAATTTTGATCCCCCTTGCACAAACCCATCATACCATTCTTCAGCCTCCCCTTCCAAATTCATGGTGGCTAAGTAAAGTTTGTGATTATTAGCCATTGAATGGTTAGAAAAAAGTTTAGTACATTTTTGGATCTATGACTTGGGATTACAACCATCAAATCTGGGAAATTCAAACTTGATTGATTTGAATATGCTAGGGGTACCCTTGTCATCCTGATTTAGATTTTCAAAAGCCCCTAGAACCGAGCCAGCATGGATTTGTGAATTACCTGTGTTATTTAGAGGAGGAGGTAGCCTAGCTGAGAGCAAAGCATCAAAACCCCTCATTAGTTTCTCCATCTTCTGATTCAATCTCTCCTCAAAATCCAACTTCAAGCTGCTGACAGAATCATCCAATTGGGTCTGCAACCTCTGGATGGAGTCAGCCTGTTTACTGACAAAACCTTCCAAATTAGTGATTCTCTGCGTGTTATTGGCCATGGTTGGAATCGTTAGGGCTTTGATACCAATTTGTAACAAACTGATAGGGATCAGCTATTACAAGGCTTCCAATATTGCAGTTTACAACAAAGTAAGCACAGAAAAGGAAGAAATAGTAAGGGGAAGGAGTAGAAATGGGGGAAGATTGGGACAGATTCAGAGTTACTTTGAGAGAGAAAATGATAATCAATTGTATTTCATACCTATTTCATACCCTGAGCTCAATACATATACTCCAAATTACATTATCCTAGATTTTCTATAGCTCAGCCATGTGACTGCTAACAGAGTAACATGCAAAAGAAATGAAGAAGAATGGAAAAAATACTATCTTATTTTTAAATAAATAAATAATAAAAAAGCAAAAGACATTATTGACCCTTCTAACCAACTTAGCCACCTTATTAAGGCTTCCTTATGGACTTTCTTAAACTTTCCATAATAGTTGATAAATAGTTTAAGGTTATCAACTTCCTTAAACTATTTATCATTAAGTTGGGAAAGCCTCACACTCTTGCAACTTTAATAACTCCAAAGTCTAGTCTTTGTTGAAATTGGGTATATATACTTTGTTTTAGGGCGGATTAATTAATTGGATAGAATATGGTTGTTTGTAATTCCCACATTGATTAATAAAAATTTAAGGAAGTTTTTCTTATAAAAAGACCAACAAGTGAAGCCTTAATACTTGGTGGTCTCCAAGTCCCACATTGATTAATTTATAAAAGTCTTAAGAAGTTTTCCTATAAAAAACTACATCTTAATAGTCAAGTTAACTTATAAAAGTCTAAGGAAGTTTACCATGGCATAAGAGTCTGTGGTTATTTTTATATTTTTACTAATAACTTCTCACATATTCGCTGGGCATTCTCAACCATGGTAGCGGTGGAAGGCATTCAACTGTAGAATAGACTCCGAGTCTGATTCATCACATCCAATGGTGGCAGGCTCCAAGTCTGATTACTCTTATCGTGGAATCAATTTGTTGTAGAGGAATTCCAAGGTTGAAGTATAGACGGTTATGAAGATGTCCCACCAAATAGAAAGAGTGCTTTATAACCATACTCCTTTGTAATTACCCCATTCTCAATCTGTTTCTTGTATTAATTTGAACATGGATCCAAACATAACTTATTAGTAATTGAATGAAAATAACAAATCATAAAGTAAACCTATGAACTTTTTTGGTTGATTTCCCTCCTTCAGGGCATATTTGCTAGTACATGTACTTTTTTTAATCCATGACGTAGTTGTAGTTATATGCAGGAAAGTGTTTTTTTTTTCATGCTATTCATACTCATGCTCTTAATATCTTTGTAGTTGTGTTGATTTTTCATTTGTCAATTCTTCATGATTGCTTCATATATATATATATATATATATATATAAAGTGATTGTAGTCTTCTTTTTTTTCCGTGTCATTTCACCTTAATAGGATATTGACTCGAATATTCTCAAAGAAAAAACAACACCACAACAAGGGAGCATCTATTCCGAGCAATTGTAGTCTTTCCTTTCCGAGCCATTTCATCTTAACATGATCTTGGTTAGGATATTTTCAAAGAAAAATGTCAACACCTCAACAAGTGAGCATCTAATTCAGGAAATTGTAGTCTTTCCTTTCTGGGCCATTTCACCATAACAGGATCTTGACTTGGATATTTAAAAAAAAATTAATTTTGCCTTAACAATATTTTTCGATTTTTTGGATATTCTCAAAGAAAAAGTCATTTCACCTTAACGAGATCTTGGCTTTTTCTCTTGAAAGACCACAACTTTTTCATGACGAAAAAACATTCATTCTAGGCGGTTGATTCAATGAGCAAGGAGAAGCTAAAGGTAAGAGCGGAGCACTCCCTAGGTGGCTAAACCCCAGGGGCCAAACCCATGGGGGACCAAACCTAGTGGCCTCCTCATTCACATTTTTTCATTCTTCCTCTACCATTTTTATTTGAATGGCTTCTGATATTCTTGCTCTTTATTTGCTTCTTCTTTAAGGTAATTTCAATCTTTATTTTGTCTTTTGAGCTATATTATCTTGATTATATCTTGAATATTTTTACCCTCGAATATTAAAGAAAGATTGTTGCTTTTGAGAACACGAAGCAGTTCTTTGCTCTGACAACCAAATAATGAACCACAAAGAAAATGGAATATTTCAGTCGGACCACCCTAGGTGGCCAAACCCTAGGGGGACGAGCCCAAGGGTGGCCTAACTTTAGGAGGTCGAAACGAGTGAATCCTAGGGGGACAAACTTTGGGTAATTTTTTCGTCTATGATTTACTACGTTTTTTCTTCCTTTCAGGTGTCCATGATCTCTCTTTTTTAGGTCGAGTCTTCTCATCTGAGTTTTATACCTTCTTTCTTGCTTTGGTAAAACTTAATTTCAAATACTTTATTTCTTTTCTCATTCCCTAGAATTCTCATGTTAAGTTTTCTTTGTTGCAGGCTAATTCCAGTGAACGTTCCATAGACCCGAAAACTATTAAGGAAGTCCCATTCATCAACGAGTGGGGAAAAACTCCATTTTATGGGTCTTTTGATGTTTTCTGGGAACAAGTGAAGAATTATGATCGTGCAGCCGTTCCTCCTCCCGAGAAAGAAGGCTTATTTCTATATGTTGTGGCTTGCGCAAGCTTAAACTATTTCCTCTGTTATGCTCGCATTCCCCGCATATGTATAGAAAAAAAGGAGTACCTACAGTTACATTCATTTCCTATTTGACTCATCCAGTCGTCTTTAGGGGTGGCGACATTGGACCGACGAGGTCCTCGCAAATTCTAATTATGTAGATATATTGGAGAGAGCTGGCATTCTGTGTGGCATTCTGCTATTCAGGGATCTTCGCATCTAATATGACCATAATGCTCTTACCGTTTTGATTTTACGTTGGTGCTCCTCCAAATGTACAATTGTCACTGCTTGGTGGGAGTTTACCCCAACTTTAGAGGAAGTTTATGCCATTTACCAGTAAGCCTCTTTTCTATTTCGTTCATTTTTTTTCTCATTTTCCTTGGATTATGAGCTCATTCTAAATTATATCTTGTAGCCTTCCTGCTGTTGCCTCAGCTTCTTGTAGCCCATCTAGCTTGTCTCCTAGAGATGTCGAGTGCATTACTTACTTGACAGAAGCTTTTAGATGGACTTCCAATTATACCTCACGATATCAAGGTGACACACTCCTTCCAAACTTTGAGACCTCTAACCGACAAAAGAATTCCTGGTAATCTTGAGTATGTTACTTCTTCAGGGATTACAAGCCCGACCACGGGAATAGTTTTGTCTATGACAAGTTTGTACTCGCTCTCCATGAGGAGCCTTGCTCTTTTCCCTTGGATGCTTACTTGGCTATGTGATTGTCCTGCTTTATCTTTCCCGGGTCTCCTACAGATGGTACTTCTACTTGTGTGTTTGGTTTGACAACTTTGTTATCTTGAGGTCTGGATGTTCCTCTTGCTCCTCTCTTCTTAAGAACCTTGTTTCGTCATTTGGACGAAACCATCCTCGCCATGAGGGAATTTGTTAGGAGGTACTCATTTTTGTATTTGCATTTTTGCCTTTCATACTGCACTTTTTCTCTTTGTAGACACTCAAAATTTTTCTTTCATTTTACTAACCATGTAGGAGGGCAAAACCATCTTTTTACACTCCGGAGACAACCTCGAGGGAGGACAATATCACCACTTCAACTCTGGAGACAACCCTGTGAATGCAAAGATGTAATTTAACCAACAAAACATCAACAACAATCGTACAACTGAGGATAGGCTTACAAAGAACTACTGCAACAATCCCGAGTGCAAACTATATAAGACAGATCCACAGAATACCCGAGAATACCGTAAGATGCTATTCTGGTCATGGACTAATCTTCTCGGATTCAGAAATGATCAAGCCTGATGTCATTGCGTAGCTCTCGGAAAGAGCTTTCCATAATGGTATGACACATCTCCCAATTATTCCCGGATTGAAAGGAGCGAGATTTCCAATGCACAACAAGGCGAATGACTAGCTGACATCTACCTAGGGATGATTTCTATCTTCCAAAACTCAGAATTGGGAAAATAATATACCATTACGAAGCTATCGAAAAGAGCTTTTCAGAATGATATGGCACATCTCCTAACTCCTACCAGATTGAGAGTTATGGATGTTTAAGCGGATAACACAAAAGTTGACTTCGCGAAACGAAAACCGAGCAAATTGCACCCACTTTAGGGCTGTCGTAGATGTACCTGTGGCTGCCTCCAGTACACCTGCGGCCCCCTTTTTTTCCTCTTTAAATACATAGATTTCAGCTTATTTAGAGAGAGAGAGAGAGAGAGCAGTGCTAGAGAGAGAGAGAGAGTTTGTAGATAGAGAAAGGCTCGATTTTGGCTTTAAAAAACCCATAAATCTAACTTAGCTTAGCATTATACATATATATCTTGTTTATAGCAAAGTTTTATATCTCAAATATTGGTTTTGCGAAGTTTATTCCATCTTTTTGGAGGTGATTGGCCCCTCTTCGGTCATATCTCGAGCAAATATGTAAGATCTTCTTAGATTCGTGTTTCTTTACTACTTTAATAATATATAAGCGCTATATAAATATACTATTTAGTTGTGCGTGGATCTAACTTTTTACCAATTATTTTGAGTATATAGTTGGTATTTGAAGTATTTTGACTAGATCTAGCTGAATCTAGCATTCAACCAGTTCAAAGAGCACCATAGCTTGAACCTTTAAGCTAGATCGGTTTAGATCTAGTTTATTTTCAATTTGTGTTAATATTTTTATATTTCGTGCTATCCTAAATCCATATATAGTGGAAGTGGGAATTCTAGCTACTCGCTTTCAAGGATTTAATCGATAAATCACTTGTTAGCCGAGTTAGTAATCATATATATATATATATATATATATTGTGTTTTAAGATATATTATGTGCATGCTTTGGAATGATATCATGTGAGCCTAGGAACTACGGGAACAACGATCCAATCAAAGGATCCAAACCCGGTTCCCATGATGGACAAATTTGAGTTGTAATATCAACTTTTTATCCATTATACATGTAATCTTGGGCCTTAAAACAGTATCCTGATTTAAGGCCCCATAATAGTGAAAAACCATGGTTGTAGGTGTTCGGGCTTACTTAGATGGCTTTCATGCCCACAAGGAGCCCGACCTTTGTAGTTAATAGTTTCGATTTCGGTACCAAGCATGGTGCCTCGCAACTCGATTAAAATCAAACAAAGCCGCTTCTAGTTAAAATTGGAAGTATCAAAGGGACTCGATTCCTATTTGGCGAAGGGTTGAAAATCATCTTTTCAAAATATCACTTTCATATGCTTTGTCTAAAAAACAAACGTTTCTTTAAATTAAACCCTTCTGGCATAGGTTCAAAGGGGCACAACACTACTTTCAAAATAAAGTACTTAAACACGTGTTCAAAAGCTTTACACACACACACATACACATATTTCATGTTTAAAGAATACAAAAGTCGCGATAACCGTGTTTCATGGAAGTCGGGGGGTGCCTAACACCTTCCCCTCGTTTTAGTAAGCCCACGAACTCTATAAATCTCGGGGTTCAGGCTAATTTTATGGAGTCACATATTGGGCCATATTGCGAAAACTTTCAAAATACGGATGAGTTGGTACATCCATTTGAAAACATACCAACTGGCGGCTCTGTCTAATTAAGCTCAATCATTAAAATTAGTCTTTTCAAATAGTCGACATTTATGTTGGTCCATTCCTAAAATCTCACCCTTTAAATAAATCAACCGAGCAAAATAATAAAGGGTAGAAACATAATAGAAATATGAATTACCCGGCGTCGACTCTGCTGGGGACGTAGAGGGCTTAAGCTGCATTTTAATATTTTCAATTCATTTTTATTTGCATGTTATATGTGTGTGATGAATTTTTTCTTTGAAATGCTTGTGATGAAAGCTTCTTTACAGTGCTTTATATTAGTGCTTCACACATTGTCATCATTTGCATACTGTAAGGCGCGATGAATGTATGCGAATGTATGTTGTGTGATTCCTCCACCAGGAGGGAAACCCGTTGGTGGCTGAATACTGGACTTAAGAAGAGAATAATCCCGCGAGGCTCAGGAAAGGCGCCACTCAGATCCACTCCAAATGAAAGATCGGATTCATTCCCATCGAGTAGGTTGCAAAGATCTGGAGACCTTTATGTCCAAAAACCCGTGAGAGTAATCCTAAGATAGGCCAGCCTCTGATAAACTCAACACGAAGGGAAGTCTCTTCATGCCCTGTCTATTTCAATTCATGTCTGAATGTCAAATGTCAATTCCTATCAAATATCAAATGTCATACTTGTCATTTTATCGTGTCATCAAAATAATTGACCTTTGTTTTGCAGGAAAAGATTACAAAAATAAATTTTTTTAAAAAATCAATCTCTTAATATCCTTTGCCTAAACTACGTAAGACCTGATCTCCCTCCATCATGGAAGTACGCAGGTTGACATTTATGGTGCAGTTTAACCCTTAAAAGAAACAGCTAAACACTTTACCTCGTAACCTAAACACAAATTCAAATACCAATCCCAATACACAAAATCATTCCTGAAAAGCCTACACCCAATAAAAACCCCAAAGGTTGATGATCCATGTTGAGAAGACTCAACGACATTGACGACACCTCAATGTTGTTCCATCAAATCCGGCACAAGTCTCGAACAGGAAGAGACAGTGACACATTAAGACATACAATCACAGGGATAAAGTGGAAATAATCATAAGATGCGACCCCTCAACAACTCATCAACCCATGAAATGCGAGAAGACTTTATCTCCTTTTGACATACAGAAGTACATGGGAAACCGTCGCAACAAAGTCTATCTCATACCCAACGACTTGTTCCTCGAGATAAAAAGCACAAATCAAGCCTTGCTGATCGAACCAAGCCCAGTTGAAGCCAACACATTATAAAGTAAGACGAGCTCTTAGATTCAATTCAATGGAATCCGATGGCATCCCGACATTAATCATCAAAGCTGAATCAATAACATAGCGATATATCAAACATGATCATCAGCGAGTATAAATACCACCCAAGGCGATCACAATAAATATTGACTCAACAATGCAAGCTGACACCCTCGATCACAAGTCTTTATCAAATCAGAAGAAAATCAATAAAGGCAATTGCAGCTACAAATTAAAAACAATGATTGGGGAACCCAAACATCAAAGCCCATATCCACTACCTGTTCACCATGTGGGTCAGGAGGTAAAAAACTCTTGCGATTTCGACATCTTATTATCCCATCTATCAAACATACAACAAAGTGACTACCCCATATGACAAGCAAGATTGGGGCAATTTCAGAATCGATGACAACCCGATATTGTGACCCTTACAACAAACAAGACTGGGACAATGTTAGAGCCAACAATAACTCGACATTGGCTCATTCATCGACCATCTTAAAAGGAATAAAATGCAAGTCGATACCTATAGCGCGATCTTATCAACATGGACCATCATCATCAGTGTTTATCTCATATCATTTCACTGGTGATCCGGTACGATTATTTGGGTTTTTCCAATCATAATTTTCTTAGAATACAACGATCCACATATGAGGTACGACTCTTTCATCTCTTTATTTTGTTTTTTGTCTCCATTTACATTCACTAGAGATGATAAACATGTTAGGTATAGATAAATCTTACATTAGAATCTTAGAAAAGGTTTTAAAAGAGAAGATTTTATTTAAATTGTTATGAATTGGATTAATTTTGATAAGCATCCGTGGAGCAAGAATTATGAGAATGATTAGAGAATTAAGACTATTCAACCTTTTGATTAGGCACAAAATCCTAGTTTAAAGCTTTATTGGGAGTATAATTGACCTTATATATATGTCGGCACTTTGCGGTTCTCTAACTCTTAGTTTTAGGGTATAAAACTATGGAAATGGCAATAACAATTAATGAGAAGATAGAAGGTAGGTAACGACCAACCTAATGTCTCGAATCGTGGCTTGGGTTACTAGAGCAATTAAGCCTGTTGGATGTCTTTACACCTGGTGCCCTAAAGTTATCTGGTTTGGGAGTCACCATCCCAACACTTGCTATATGGATAACTTAGAGACTACGAAAATGAGCATTATGAGGGGGAAGAAGGCAATACCTAAGCAGATCCGAATCGTGGCCTGGGTTACTTGAGTAATTAAGCCTGAGTGGTGTTTTCACACTTGGTGCCCTAAAGATGTCTGGTTTGGGAGTCACCGACCCAACACTCACTACATGGGTAACTTAGAGCCTAAGAAAATGGACTTTGCAAAAAGTTAAGCGCGGAGGACCTAGTGCCCTAAAGCCATTTGGTTTGGGAGTCATTGGTCCAAAACTCGTTAAATGGGTAACCTTGAATAGCTTAATAAAATGAGATAAGTCAAGAGAAGGGAAAAAGAAAAAATGTGGAGTCAAAATGATGAAAAATTTACGAGATTAGAATGAGATCATCTCCAGTCATGGAAGAGAAACCCCTGCTAAGGGTGGCGTCACTCATAATGCACATATCATATGACGTTAATTCTGTAAAGAGCGGTGTCTAGAGCGAAGACGAAGTATCTTCGATAAAGGGCAATAAGTCTTTCAAATCTGATCCTACCCATGCACAATGTCCATGAATGCTTAAAAGTTTTCTTGCGATTTTATAACTTGTTAAATGAAAAATTCCTTAAAAGGAAAGAAATAAAAAAATAGCCTTGAAGTTATCAATTCACAAATTCCTTATAAAAAGTTCATTTTCATACTCAATTTCAAGATCTTTAGCGATATGATAAAAACTCCGCGAATGCGAGCATTCAATTTCATGAACTTTAACTTCGTATGCCTCATCGACGAGATTATACTAATCCTGACGGCTCAAGTCGTCAAGCTTTTGGCGCATTTGTTATTCGTCTGATGTGCAGAATATTGCTCACTCTCGACATGGTCAACAAAACGAGTTTCTTATATGGATCCCCATAACAACATGCAAAGGGCTGGGGCATTTTTGCGATTCAATGAAGTGGAAGGAGTCTAAGGCGGGACCAAGCTTCTCATCAAAAGAAATGAGAGGACTTTTGAAAGAAATTACAATGACATAAACTTATGATGACGAAAGAAGGGAAAAATTCCCAAGAGATCCTTAACTCAAAAACAAACGCCTCGTTGGTAAAAACAGTATCAAAAGACCACACAGGGGTTAGTTCTAACTGATAATTTCTAAATTCAAAATGATGATATACAAAGCATGCATCATGATAGACAGTAGTAGAGCCTATGCAATAAATGCCTAAGCATCATCATATATATGTGCGAATATTACGTCAGTTTTCATATCAACATCATCTATATACATGTGAAGAGATGAAAAGAAAAAATATAGGAAAAGGGCCTAATGCACTCAATGACTAACAAAAGGTCTAGCAAATGAAATCTACACCATCAAACATGTCAACTTGTGCCAAGTCCTCCTAAGTCGAGGCCTCTGCACCGAAGTTCAAATCTGGGTAGTAAAAGGACGAGCCGCATTCTCCAGGGATGTTAGTGGCACCTGGGTCATCAGTCAAGCCAGTGTCTAATAAAGTGGGATCACAAGTAAAAAGCTCGCCCCTTTTTATAATTAATGATGAAAATCGTTGGAGTCAACCCCAGTGTAGGCATCGACATCAATCCTCGATGGAAATCAAATAGTTGGAGTTAACCTCAGCGTAGGCATCGACATCAATCCCCGATAAAAATCAAACCGTTGGAGTCAGCCCCAACGTACGCATTAGCATCAATCCCCGATGAAAATAAAACTATTTGAGTCAGCCCCATCGTAGGCATCGACATCAATCCCCTATGGAAATTGTAACGAACAAGAATTTTATAATTAATTTTAAATATTTATTGAATTAAATTGTAATAACAATCGAAATTTTATTTTAAATTGTAATTCAAAATATTTATTGAATTATATAAATATTTTAATTGATGTGTTTATTATTGAATAAATATTTTTATTTATTTGATTTGATTTGATTATTTATTTGTTAAATAAATAATTAATCGAGTTAAGGAAATTAATTATTATGAGATAATATTCTAATTTAAATTAATAAATTAAATTAGATAGTTGATAGGGATTAAATGGATTATTATAATATTTTAATTTAATTTGGTAATAAAAGTGTAACAAATAAACTATCTTTATAAATGAGTTATTAAAATAAATTAAAGGAGTTTAATTTAGTTTTTAATAAACAAGGCTTAAAGATATTAAGTCTTTAATTTTTAAAGATTTTTGCCAAACAAAGCCTTATGGCTTTTTAATTTTTAATTTTGAATTTTAATTATAATAATAATATAAATAAAATAAATAAAATATAAATAATATATATTAAATTATAGTAATCGATAATTTAATAGGACACATTAGTAGAGCGTCGGTTTTAGACGTTTGAAAGTATTATGTGTTGGTTTTGAGTTTATTTTACGTAATATGTATTTGTTTGGTTTAAAGCACTGAGCTAAGAAGAAAGAAGAAGAAAAAGAGAAAAGATTAGAGAGAATTGAGAGAGAGAGAGAATTGAGAGGAGAGAAAGGTCTTTGTGACTTCTTTGAGGTTAACAAAGCAAGATAAGGTATATATATATATATATATATATATATATATATATATATATATATATATATATATATATATGTTTCTATATATAATTCCTAAGTTTTTCTATGTTCATAAGTAAAGTTTGTAGTATGTAATAAAGTCTTTATAATATTTATATATATATATATATATATATATATATATATATGATATATATATATATATATATATATATATATATATATATATATATATATGTGATTGTATGTTAATTACGTAAAAAAGAAAGGAAATGGTTTTACAGTGAATATATGTATGAACATGGCTTGTAGGAGTACCAAAATTAATATTTGATTGTGAACTAATTGTGAAATTGAACCTCGAATATGTTAATTTGGTAAGAAATAAAGAGAACGTAGTTCGAATGAATTAATTTGGTGTATAATTGTGGATTCTGAGTGTTAATTTTGTCAAACAATGTCAAAAATGGAGTTTTGGTTTAAAACATGGCATTCAAGGATTTAATTTTTCTAAATTGTTGTTTAGTTGTTTTAAATCAAGTATATATATGATGGGTAATGTTTATGTGTAATTATGTAAGTTATACATGATAAATTGGTGTTAGAAATTAAGATATAGGAAAAAAATTTAGCTTTGTTTTACATTCTTCGTTGCTCGATTACGTAATTTGATTGCCTCGATGCTTAAAATCAAAGCATGTGACTCAAACCTCAAACATGGCGGCATTTCACTTTCATTTCTGGCTGGCCATAATACTTGCTGCATAACTGCCATAGCCAACAAGGCACCTATTATGTGCAGTAGCAATCCTGATATAAAGCTGTGGCATTGCCAAACTTGGCATGAGTAATAGTAAGTTAGCGAATGGAGAAAATTATTTTTTTTTTACGAAGTCTGTAAATTGTTGATATAATGCAATATTTTATTTATTAAAAATGTAATTTTGTTATTGTGGTATTATAGTGCTAAGAATGAGAATATTATTAATAATTAACGAGTTTTATTATTATTTTAATGTAACTTGATTATGTGGTTAAAAATAAAACCATACATGAAATAGATACTTATTTATATATAGAGTATTTGTAATGACTAATTATGTCATGATGATATGTGTATAGGATATTGTGAATCAAATTATTACGGTTTAGCTTACACGCAAGGCAAGTTTTCTAACTCTAAACTTTCGTTGAAAAGCAAGTTTCTTCTTAACTCTATATTATATTTCTAAAAATTCTCTAAACCTTACCTCTTTGATATTGAGCAAGTTTTTCTAATCTTAACTTGTTATTTAGCATGCAAGTTTCTAAATTTTGATATACTAACGTTGAACAAGTTTTATCGTTCAATTTACTATTTATTATTATATGCATAATACTCAATTCTAAATTCAATTTTAACAAAATTTAACCTTAATATTATTGTTCAAGCAAGGTATGTTATGTTATTCAATACTTATGCTCTTAGATTATTCTAAAGCATGACCTTAATATACAATGTTGATTCATTTATGATTTATTCATATAGCATAATGTTATTATATTTTTATTCAACTAATCCTTAGTTGATGTTCGTTAAATTCTAAATTACCTTGAAAACTTATCCAAACCAAACTTACTTTGGTGCGGACTTGTATTCTAAATCTTTGAGATGAACAACCCTATTATAGGGGATAATTTACGCATAAGCGTTGAAATGTTTTGTGCAATATATATTATCTGAAAAGGTGATCCCCTAAGTACGAGGAGTCCCTATAGTCTTATGATTTGTTAAAGTTTAAGTTGAAAGATTACTTATAACTATGGACATAGTTTTGTGGTCTTATGACCCTCGGATATATATTTTAAATTGATTTTGATTATTATTGATAGAGCATATTATTGAGTTCTATTGAGCTATATTATTTGGTAGTTGTTATAAAGTTTTATTCATTGTCATTTCAAGTGAGCATTGTTTGCTCACTCTTGCTTATATAACTATTATAGCTAAAGTTGAGAAGGTCGATGAACCTCTGACGATAAAGGGAAAGGAAAGATGAACAAGTATTGAAGACTTGTAAACATGTTGACTTTTAATATTGTCGGACTTTATTTTTAATTATTATGATGAAGTTATTTAATTTTCCGCATATGATATTTGTATTTAAAGGTTAGATAACTTTGGGAGATTTTATTGAACTTATTGATGTAATCCTTTAATGGGAAGGTTTATTATTAAATTTTATTATATTTGGGTAGTTAGAAATGAATGTTTTTATCAAGTGAACACCAAATCTTGTGGGAATGAAGTACCCAGATTTGGGGGTGTCACAAGTTGGTATCAAAGCTTTAGGTTATGAACCTTAGATGTGGGAAAAGCCTTAGGAAATAACCTTTGAAAAGATAGTGGTGATAAACTCTTATTGAGTTTTAAGGAAGAAGTAATAAAACACTTGTGTGGTTATGTGATTACAACTTATGTGCTCGTGAGTCTCAAGTAGTAATGATTAGTAATTAAAACTTAAAAATTTTGTTCTCAGGATGGCTAATGTAGGAGAATTCAGTCATGCTAGGTAGGAAGAACCCCAGATGCCTAGAGAGGTGGAGCCTTGTGACATTCAGGTGGTTTGGGAACAACTACTTCCACGGGAGTCATCTCCTTTGGTCATAGTGGTTGGTTGGCGGAGGTTTTACACGATGAGGATGATGAGAGAGAGAGAGACGGACGAGGAGGACCCCGTTGAGCTGCCACAGTCGAATGAGGATGAGGAAGATGAGGAGGAAGAGATTCCACTAAACTCGATCGCTGCTCATATTTATGATGAAGTATACGACCAAAATGTGGAACTTCAGGATACCGTCGAGGAGTTGGAAGAGATAGTAGCTGAACAACAGACCTCGATGGCACAGAAGGACGATGAGATCCAGAGATCGAGATGAACGTCTGAATAATGTCGAAGGGAAGTTGATCCACCTTGAAGGAGAGAATGAAAAAATGACAGAGGAGATTGTAGAGCTGAAGAACAAGTTGAAAGAAGAGTCTACTAAGAGGGAAAGAGCCGAAGACGCGTACGAGGAAGCTTATCAATGAGCCGGAATATCAGAGAGAGAGGCACACACAAAGAAGATCAAGATGGAAGAGATGAATAACGTATTCAACACCGTGATTAATCGAGCTCAAGATCGAGTTATGTATTATCCGATTCAGTTCGAGACACTGCCGCTGTACATATTAGATTGTAGAACAATGTTCTAGATTATGGAGAAAGAGCGTCGTAAGGCTACACAACATCTTAGTAGGACATCATAGAGAATGTACTTGATATGCGATTATTAATATGATAAATAATATGTAAATCCCTGGTGATATGTAATCAATGGGATGTGATGTTGATGTTATCCTAAAACTTTAGTAGTTCAGGAAAGTAATGTAAATAGCAGTGATGCTATTGTTCTTATGTTTCCTAAAAGATTATGAATGAATAAAAGTTATTATTCACAGTGTTATGTGTTATGTGATGATTTTTTTATGGGCTACAAGTTAAGTAGAAAATACTTAAAGGAATGGAGTAATAATCTAATGAGTATATTTTAACAGAAAATGCCTCCAAGACATCAACCCTGACAAAGAACCCCTGAGGGATCTACCAATAAAGACAATGCTGAGGCTAACCCAGTTCAGCAGCTAGTGATGTTACTGATGGGTGCACTACAAAATCAACCGTAGAATCAAGCTGTGACATTTAAGGACTTCAAGGCGGTTGGACCACCATAATTCTGTGGGTCCATTAATCTAGTTGAGGCACAGACCTGGATCATGGAGATAGAGAAAGTATTTGATGTAGCTAGGGTTGGTGAGAATCAGAAGACTGCTTTTGCAACATTCATGTTGAAAACAGAGGCTAGTTATTGGTGGCAAAATAAAACTCGAGGAATAAAACTTGGGAGAGATAGAGACAGAGAGGAAGGGTTGACGATTTTTGGGATAGGATTTAAGGAATAGCAAAATATTCAAAGGTTTTGCAGACTTATTTCCCAGAGAGTACATCATTTGAAGAATCACTCTCAAATGGAGTTCTAAAAACCTTATAGCTCATTTAAATAATGATAATTACATTATTCTTACATCTTGCACGAGTGACTTTTATCCACCACCAATGATAATCGTTCATTAAACTATTCTATAGTTTAATTCTCATCTTTCTACATTACAAGTCTTCACTTGATCTTCTCGCTCATTCTTTCATTTGAAAATGTTTTTCATTTAAAGCAAGTGTGATCATTCAATTGCCCATTGCTCAAAGTCATATGATTGAACATACAACTTCAAGAGTTTAACATTCCTTTGGAACTTTAATAACCGAACAAAGGTTATAGGCGGCTTGAGCAATAGGAATAATCTCGATTCTATCATTTTAAAACATTAGTCACATTCACTTTGAAATACTTTCATTCTCTACTATCTTTCATACTCATTCATCTCGACTAGAATCAATATATGAGACTTAAAAATAATGGTTCATGTATAAGCAGAACATTCTTTTATTGAGCAGTTCAAACATAGAACAATTCATCTCATGTAGAAACAGGAAGTGTTCACATTGTGGCCTGAGGCCTCATACATTCTACCACCTTGTACAAATATCACACATTCGCACATGTAGACATAACTTCTCAAGTTCAACATCGGAGAAGTTTAAGAAACTAGCATTCATTTAAAATATGAATGAAGTTAGGAAACTTGCCTTACAAGATGACTACGACTTATTTGAATCGCTCATTCAATCCCTATAACACATAAGAAAATAACAAATACACCAATTAGTCATATACTTGGCGTACGCATTGGTTTACTTAACTTTACTTCTTAAGGTTCGCGTTATTACAATATAATTTTACGTGACTAACTTTTTCATTCTGGGTTTACGGTTTCATGACATCTGGAGATGTCTTACTCAAGGCGTTCATCATCTTTGATGATTTACATTCTTATCTTCTTCTTATACTTCTCTAGGACTCCGTACACATCGCTTCTCTGCTAGTAGTCCATATGGTACTCTGAGTGGTTTCCCATAAACAACCAACAAACAAGTTCCCATCTCATCTACCGCCTTACCCAGCGCGTAAGTTAGATCGGTTGCCGATTTTGTATATACCTTCTCTCTCTGAAGGAATTGTTTAGCCCAGCTCCCATATGTCAACCATCAAAGGTTACGATTGTACCACAACCTAAATTTCTCTTAACTTATACGAACTATTAAATTATAATGTTTGTTAAGTCAATTTCTTATCCCTTATGGCTTTCTGGCAAGTAAATGCCATACCTCAGGATTCATTCTTATCTGAATCACATTCGGCTTTCATTAATCTTATTACCATTCGTTACGGCTTTCTCAACAATTCATATTTTGCGTACTACCTTTGTCAACGTCCATGTCATACAACCAGGGTATATGTGACAGCCTCGATTGAGCCTGAATTTTACATCAATAATGTTTATTGCTTTTATATATATACTTATATATAAGCTGTTGTCGAACTTTGTTGGATGAGCCTGGATTTCACATCCGGAGCATTTACTGCTTTACCGCTTTTATACATATATATATATATATATATCTTCGAGTTAACGAACTGAGCCGGGATTGATATATATCCTGTGCGTTTACAACTTATATATATATATATATATATATATATATATATAGCCCTGTTTAAGAGCAGAACTCTTAAAAAGCATTCTTTTGTTAAATGACATACCTATATAAGTAGTACTCTTGGTTTTATTTTCTCTCTCCTCATTTTCCCATTTCCTGGCCTCGCCTCGCTTGAAACTCCCTCTGCTCTTATTTTTATTTTCTCTCTCCTCACTTGCCCCGTTCCTTATCGCTTTGAAACTCCATCCTCCAAACTCTCCTCCCAAACTTATCATCACCACTCTGAAACTCCCCTGTCCTAACTCTCCTCCAAACACTACCATATATCCGCGTAATTCGGTAAACACAGAGACCAAACCATAAAAAAATTCAAGAGGGGAAATTGAACGCAACAACACAGAGACCAGATCTTAATGAAATTCGGTAAACCCTTAACTATTTTTCGATTTCGTTAAAATTTAACTAGGTTTCGATTTAACTAGGTTTCAGTTTCTTTTGATTTGATTTGGGATTTTTTTCAATCTGGAAATTAATTAGCCCTAATTGCTTTTCTTTTTTGGGATGAACATGAGAATTCTTTGGAATTTCTCAATCATTTTAATTTTATATGGTTTCACAGGGTGTAATTTGAGTATCGATAAGATAAGCATTGTTGTTGAATGTAATTTGGCATATTCTGTGCCCACTTTCTTCCCCCCCCGAGAACATTCCATTGCCAAGAGATGAATTCATCTTTGTGCCTAATATTTTGGCTAGATGAAAATTCTTGTTGAAATAAAAGCTGATGAAGGATTAAGGTTTCCTTGCATATTTACTGTTGGGAGGCGTTAAAAGGCCTATCGTACATCCTGTAAACCCCAATCTTAAAATTTGTCTTTGAAGTAAACTTACTATCGGCCAAAGGTTTTTGTCGATATAGTGTTACACTAAATTGTTCTTGCATGATCCCAAATTTATCCTAAATCAAAGTCAGTTACTTATTAGGTTGACGAGTTTTGTTAAAAATAGAGATCTACTAGGAAAGCTGTTGGAGTTATACATTGACAATAATATTTACGTGCAACTAAATTCAATATTATCTTCCATTTGATAATTTGACAAGACACTGGTTTCATTTCACAAATATTTTAGTCTTTTGCTTTTTTTTTTCAGTTAGCTACATACGATCACCTTATATTCGTACTATGAACACTATTTTGATAACAATTTAATTATTCTAGCTCAATATTTATGTTATATACTGATATGAGGATTTCAACTTGCATTGTACAAAGTACAAGCTTTCTTATCATTGTCACTGTTAAACTAGTGAACAATGTAGTAGCCGACCATGATATATTTTGACGCTTTGAGAAAATATTCTTGTTTCAGAAGCATGAATGTACTAAAGTTTTGCTCTTCGTTAGGTTCCTCGACCATTGTTTGGGCTTATATGACATTGATTCAAACTGGTTGAATTATTGAAATACTATAATACTTTTGTAATTCATAAGTTTATGGAAGTATACGTTGTCATATTGTTTTGGTGCTTGGTCATATTGTTTTTAAATCCTGGATTCTTGAATATTGTCATGAGAATGAACTTTGTTCAAGAACTTTTATGTTACTTCTGTAATACCCACGAATTTTAATAAATTATAATATGGAGAATAAAGATTTGTTTGTATATTTATTTGAATATAAATATATATATAGCATCGACATGTGTTGTGATGAGCTTTTTAATTGATTAAGCCGGTGATAATTAAACAATGAAGCAAAAGTAATGAGAAGCTTAGTTTAAACTTGTGGAGTTATGCCTAGTGTGGCAAGATGATGAATTGAGAAAATACTAATTTAACTAATGATGGAATTAATTAGTATTACTAATAAGTAAATAATTTCATAATGAGGTTGATTTATGTGTTATTCGTTAATTATCATGAATAATAGTGTGTGAAGAAAAATCATATATAATAATAAGGTTTTCATTTAATATAAAGTGAGGTGTGACATTGAAATGAAAATAATTATTATATAACACTATGTGATAAAAGTAAGCTTGACTTAGGTAATTGACGAGTTGTGTGAAAAGTCTTATGTGACATATTGATGTGTGTGGGAATAATTAAATGGGTATTTTAAACCTATGAGAGAAAGTAACTTTGATTAAATAAATAAATTAATAATAAGTAGCATTGGTACACAATTAAATTATATCCTAGTCTAGAATAATTATTACTTGAAATAAATCAATGTACATGGATTATATGATTTTATGTGTAATATATGAGTGGGTGTATTTGTATGCTCAAGTGTGAACAAAGGGTAAAATGAACCTAAGTGTGCTACTAAAGTGCTGAGAATTGGTGGTGTCCCAAAATGAGAGTCACTCTATCTCTTCTTCACGTTATAGGCCATTGGCCTAGTCCCTCATTACCAACCCCATAGCTAACTAATCATGGAGGGGGGAGTGGGCTACTTAGTACTCTTCCACCAAATCCTCTATAACCATTAACTTCTTCTTCATTCCAATAGTTTGATTCATTGAACAAAACCAAATTTGTCACAAGCTTGCCTATAAATAGAGCCCTTCTCATTCATAAACATGTTGCTAGAACTAAATTAAATTGAATATTGTGAACTTTGGAACAATTTCTAGCCTCTTCAGAGATATTCGACATGTTCTTGCATCTAGTTAGACATTGTTATAAAATGCACTTAAATTATAGAGTAAAGAGGTAAAATCAATGTGAAGTTACATCATGAGTTTGAATTCAATTTAGATATGTGTGATGGAAGTATGTGAAAATGTATATCAAAAGATTAATGAAATATATATAAATACATATATAGGATAACGTAGTTTTGAGGTGATAGTGACTTACATTTAAGAGTTCTCTAACTTCCATTGATTCACATATCGAATACAAGTTAAATTTCTTTGAATTGAATTATTAACGAACAAATCTTACTATTCAAAAAATCAATTACTTTGACATTATTGCGAGCATTAGACTTATTGTTCTTAAAAGTGCATTATAAAGTTATCTAAACCTTTGATTCGGTTAGATTGTTATCATATGTTAGAAAGCTGGTCTTAAAGGGAAATTCTATATTATTGGGAGGCGGCGTGCGCTTTACAAGTATGATTAAATGTTATGCATAGCGTAGGGTACCTTAGTCGATCACTGTGATGTACTCGTCTATCTTGGAATAGTCTTTAATAATAATCTTTCGGTGTTCATTCTTATTTTAAAATATTATTGATATCCTTCAATCTTTAGTGACATTTATCAAACACTTTTGATATTTCTTGATATCCTTGAACTACCATTTCTTGTTATACCCTTGAAGATTCAAATGCTATTGCTCATTCTCTTTTCTTTATATTACTTCTTTGGGCAAACTTGTTGCTCATTCTTTCTTCCCTAAAAACATTACAGTTAAAGGCAAGGAAAGCGTTACCTCGGGAAAGGACAAGGGAAGGGCAAGGCTATAGAGTAGCTTAGTTCTTTGAGAGTAGTACTATGATCCAGCCCAATTGAATTTGGGGGGTGTCACAACTTCTATAGTTTCCATTGCATATTCATATATGTTGAATTCTTGACTTTTCTCGGAGAAGATTGACTTACTTAATGGAGTGTTACCAACCTCGAAGGGGTTCAATGGTTTGTAGTTTCTTTTATAATGATTTTATAATTAACACGCGTGATTGTGGAAATCTCGGTGTTCATGAAGTAGCATTTATCTAAAATATGGAGCATGAGGTAGATTTTCATCGGAGACGTATAAGATATAAAGAGCTCTCTCCACGGTATACACTAGGTGTATAACTAGGAACGATGGAACCATTATGATCGCTCGTACATGTTTCCAATCTAATCATGTCATTCATGTCTTTCGTGATGTTTATCTAATCGAGGAATATTGTAACATAAAATTTCAATTCAATTTCTCATTTTAGGTGAGATTTGTTGAAAAAACAAGTGAAAAAAAATCAGGAGACTTGATTATGTGGAGGAAGGTGTCGATTCCTAAAGCACGTGATACATGCAATTTATATGAAAGCGATAAACATGTATATACATATAAGTGTAACTATATATATCTGAGACATGATCACCAACCACGAAGCACCTCCATGGGGATCAAAATGTAAATAAAAGCGTAAAAAGCTATCCATCAACCACCACGGGAAACCGGTGGGGAAAAATGTAAATAAAAGGCAGTCAAAAGCAATCAAGCCGCACGTAAGTGAACTCCGAGCGGGATTAAACGTAAATAAAGTCATAAAAGAGATCAACCACCACGAAGTAAACTCCGGTGGGACAATATATATATATATATATATATATATATATATATATAAGCAATAAACACACGGATGTAAAATCCGAGGCTCATCGAGCGAGTTCGACAACGGTTTATATATATATATATATATATATATATATATATCAAAGCAGTAAACACAGGATGTAAAATCAAGCTCGTTGAGCGAGTTACGGCTACACAGTTAATATATATAAATATATATATTAAAGTAGTAAACGCTCGCAGGCAAAGTCTAGGCTCTTATATATAAATATATATATTAAAGTAATAAACGCCTCGAATCAAAGTTCAGGCTCGTCGAAACAAAGTTGACACACGATTCATATATATATATATATATATATATATATATATTTCTAGGCTCATCGAACAAAGTTCGACACACGATTCATATATATATATATATATATATATATATATAAAAGCAAATAAACGCCTCGCATCAAGTTCAGCTCAATCGGCATAACTTCGATAATGTTAGTCCATATATATAAATATATATATATATATATATATATATAATATGTATATACAAATGAAATAAAACCACGGATCGAAGTCTGGCAAACTCACGTAACCACTCACTCTCAGCGTGAAGAAGGGTGTGTGATGAAGATGAAGAGACTTTAAAGACTTTAAAGAGAAGAGAGAAACTACGTTGGTTGCGACAAAAGAAGACTTCTCATATCTTTAAAGTAGGTAAACACTTTGGCTTTTGTAAGTACAAAAGTAGCTATATATGAGCTCATGTGTTTAAAATGGGAAAGTACTCAAGATATTTGTGGCGCCCCAAATAAAGGTATCTTCCACTCTATCGAGATGGTCTTTGCGGTCTACAGTTACATAAACATTCAATTGAAATGCCTCAAAAGAAGCGGATATGTCTTATATATATATATATATATATATATATATCAAAAGAATATTTACATACCCGGGTTCTTTATAACCAATACATTGTCTTTGTCATAATATCAATACTATTTCATAAAAAACCTATACTATTACATAAGCAATCTACGGGTTCACCTTTGCCTTCCCTTTATCCTTGCCGGATCCATTGGTCCGTTCTGTCTTAGCTGCATTCAAATGGTTCAACAAGAATGAGCCTAACTAGCTCAGCAAGTACAACAATTCTAGGAAAATAGCATGCTTGAAACATAGAAATTGTATATCTTCAATAACTAGACAAGAGTTATGAAGTACTATTGAAAATTCAAAATAGCACTTCTTTTCATTCAAAATCTTTTACAACAACAATATTTAGTAAAACATCAATTCCGGTTCAAGACCGTAAGCATTTCATAAGTACTTTGAAAAGGACATCCCGGCACGAAGTCCGTAAGTTTGGTGAACGCGTCTAGATCAGCCGAGAGATGCAGTGATAGTTGGCGGGATATTGCCGTATCTTCACCGGGATGTAAGCAGATTCTGAGATAATCTTGCGGTGAGGTCCCTTACCATTGTCTTGATTGTAGAGATGAGTGCTTACATTGATGAGCATATGGTCACCATGCAGATGGCTACAGATCTGTTGGGTCGTGTGGATATTCTTGTACAGGAGACCCACGCAACCGCCTTATTCTTTTGAGAGGGACACCATGTTGGGCACGATAGCTCGCATATACCACGACTTGTAGATGAGCTTATATTCTCACCTGCATTGCTAACTTAAGCAACCATTTTGTCATGTCGGTTTACATTGTGTATATCAAACAACATATATATATGGCGAGAAATATGTTTTGATAACTTCCCTTTTAGATATGCTTTGATACTTGCTTGATATTTTACCTTTACTTGAGGGTTTGTGATCTTGATGTATTACGAATTCCTCCTCGAGGGACGAACATTGAGATGTCTCTGGGAGGATTCAGAATGGATTATTGATCTGTATGTATCCCTACCATCTTTGGTGTCTTGGGTGGTTTACATAGAAATGTGGAGAGGAATTTGATTTTCCTCTCGAGATCGTTAGTGCACTACAGGAGATGGTGCTAGTACTCTATTTAGCGGAAGCCTAGTTAATTCCATCTCTTATGGATTGGTGTTGCTCTTCAAGGTATGACCTAGCATCTTAAATGGTCGTAGAATCTCCTATTTGGGAGGAGTTGGGTAATTCCATACCTTTGATTAAAACCCGATGAAATATAGTGATTGATGTTTGATCCCAGTCTGGAATTAATGAGGTTTGTGTTTTTGTAGGGGTGAGAATGCACCATGAATGGTCAGCCACGTACTCTATTGATAAGTAGGTTTTATACCTACTTATTCGGTATCTATTACTTGAATTATTTTCTTAATCTCATGTTTCTTAGTTATTTTTCATGCAATTTGTGTTCGTTTTGTAGATTGTATGATTGGGAGATGAAATCGCAAAGAATTGGTATGAATTCGCAAAGAAAAGCAAATCCGAACATCATTTGGGATTTCATGTTCTTGGCTTGGAAATTGGATTACATTTAAGAGCTTCTTCTTAGCTTTCCAGAACATCTTGAATCATTCCAATCAAAGTTCGGATGCAAGAGTTATGACATTTGTACCAACGGACGTCGAACGTCACTATTTTGGATGGCCATTTGTACAGCAGTCACTTCCAGCCCAATTGCGACCTTCATCCGTTCGTTATTTCTAAAACCTCAAAGAATGAAAGTTGTAGATCTCGTCGATATCTTCGATTTTATAGGTGGCAGGCCTCGTAAATCTTCTTGGATCAAAAGTTATGGCCGTTTTCCCAAGGGACGTCAGAGCAGGAAATTTTTCATCACAAAACTGCCACCGGGGTGGGCGTACCAGCCACAAGTCAGAACCCTAGCCCGTCGGGGCGGGTCCAAATCAAGCATAAACCCCCGCCGGGGTGAGGGTAGCCCAGAAAATGCGCGGAAAGTGCGAATTTTGGTCCAATTTGAGTCCGGAAAGGATTGTTTTGATCCGTTTGACACAAGGACTTTCAAGAGAACTTCCAAGAGGACCTAAAGACATATGAAGAGACTTATATAAGGAGGAGAATCACAAGGATTAGAGAGAGGTGAGACTAGATAGAGGATTCAATTAGATTAGATTAGAGTAAATTAGATCAAAACAATAGTTCTAAATAGTTTTGGAGATTGAAGCAATTTGAAGACCATTGAAGATCAAGAGAAGGAGCTTGATGAAGATGGAGATTTGCTGACAACAGATTTATTCTTTACTCTACTCTTATCTTTATCTTTTAATGATTATTCAATTGTGGATTCTTAGTTTTAATTCAATGAACTAATTCTTTGTTTGAGATTACAATGAATCTTATTGTGTAGTTTATTTTAATATGATTCGTTATCAATTATTATGTTCTATTGTGAGGATTGTCTATTGTGATTTGGACTTAATTGATTGGCCATCAATTACTGTGATAATCTATATGAACTCGAGAGATGAAGTATTGATTTAGATCTTATTATGATAGCATGTGTCATGAATTTTGTCAATAGCAGATTTTTGATTATTGTTAAGGTAGAGATATGCTTAACATCATATGTAATCGAATAGAGAACTTAACCTTAAACCTTCTTCAATTGTAATTCACATAGAGATATAGTGGGTTAATTGATTATGGTGTTTAACGGATTTCTATCTTAATTGTGGATTGACGTTAATATGGGTATTATACATCGAGAGGTGGTTTTATCTGCTTTAGTGATCTTGATTAACAATTCAGGATATAGAATAATTGATAAGAAGTGTGTTAACTTAAATAAAGCAATAAGTGAAGTTGTGATCTTAAATCTCCGTAATCTGATTTTTAATTAGTGATAATTAGAATTAGTGTAATTAAATAATTTAGTTTATATAATTTGAAATTCATTCGTTTAAATAAGATTGAGTTGGTTACGGGTTAGTACTTGGTAATTTTCTATTAAACAATTCCTCGTGGGAACGATACTCTACTTTCACTTTATTACTTGTTAACCACGTATACTTGCGTGTTGTGCGTAATTAGATTTTACCCAATAAGTTTTTGGCGTGCCGCTGCTGGGGAATTAGTTTAATATTTTTTTACCAATATTAATTTCAATCAAATTAGTCTTAATTTAAACATTTTATTTTTTTTTATTTTTAATTTTCATCCTATATTTCTCTCTTTTCGGTACCATGGATGACTTTGCATATCAATGGCTATACACGAAAAATTTTTAGATAGATCACTAAACAAAAACAAATACACGGATTGCAAGTTGTGGAGGCCCAAATATGAAGAGTCGAATTGTTCTTCATTTTTGGGTAACCGAAAAAAGAACAACTTCTCTGACTTGTTCAAGGCTCCAGATTTCACTTATGTTATGCTTGTTGGCCATGTTTATGGTTGGATCATGTAGTATTGTATTAGTACTACAACACCCAACCATTATCATTCCCAAAAACACAAAAAACACATTGATTTACACTTTCAAAGAAGGCAAGTCGAAACTGCCTTATGAATGCTCAAGAACATGAAGAACACCTATGTTATGTGTTATACGATTTTTTAATTTTAAGTAAAGCCTTGTAATTATGGAAAATCATAATTATAAATTAAAACCCTAATTTCTGAAATTAGAAACCCTAATTTGAAACCTAAACTGGAGTTTGTGATCAGACAAAAATTGTGTTAATGTGATTAATATCATGTATAGTATGTTTTATTGCTAATTATTGAAAACCTAATTAGTAACTTAAAACCCTAATATCTAGAAACCCTAATTTGGTAATTAGGAACCCTAATTATAATTTGGTAACCCTAATTATCAAAATTATAAACCCTAATTATTTAATTAGCAAGGTTAATTATAATTAGTGGTTTTAAACCCTAATGTTCCTGTATAATTTAATTAGAAAACCTAAGTAATTAACAAACCCTAAATTTCTATTTTTAAATTTATTTTTTTTTTTAATTTAATTTAAACCCTAAATAAAACCCTAGAAATTCATTTTGTGCTAAACCTTAGGGTTAAACTCTAAGGATCAAACCCTAAGGGTTTGTTAAGATTACAAGAATGCCATTAAAATTCCAATAAAAAATGACCAAAATACCCCTCTTGCATTATTTGAGATAACTTGTATATCTAGTAATAATTGAGTTGGTGAGCTAACCTTGACTTCTCAATTGACTAAATCTCCAAAAAATCAGTCCATTATCAGCCATACATGCATCCAAGAGACTATATATATATTGGAGAGAGAAAAATTCATTTGGTAGCCTAATTTTGTACCAACTCTCATCATTGAGCTTCTCTCTCTAAAACTTACGAAATTCTAAGACATTTCAGTCACAAAACCGAGCCCCACTAACATCCATAACAAATCAGAAAGCCAAGAATCAAAATTTATCCCAAGAGGTATAAAACCCTAACCTAGAATCTGATCATGCTTGGTATGTTAAATGTTATGATTAAGTGTTAAAATATGTTGTTAGTAGTGTATAATGATGATCTAGGTTGCTAGATGTTAGATCCATAATATTTAGAGGCTCGGATTTGAAGATTTACAAAATTTGGGAAATATTATTTTGTGGTCTGACAAACGAATGTCAGACCTTCTAGATCTCAGTGTGTTTATTGATTTAGTGTTTTAAGTGTTGGATATTGTAGTGTGATATGAGATCTTTTCTGGAAATTGAACCAAGGAAGCTTGAACCAAGGTCATAGCTTGAAAGAATTGCAAGATATTATTGGTCAAAGTTGTGACGACAAAAATGGATAAAAATCTGGGTAACCCGGATCTTGCCGTAAGCTTGATCGACAAGACCTGACGTCTCTCGATCTTTTGTTGTTTGTTGTTTTGTTGTTGTTGTTGTTATAATAGAAATCATAATATGGTATATTACTACTTATTCATGCTCTTATAATAACAAAAACCATTATTAAGTGTTGTTTGTGGTGGATGGTCAAACCAAGCCAAAAGTTCACAAAATGAGTTTTTCGGTTTACCTAGAAAACTTAAATCGTGACTTCTGACATGATTTGATCGAGCTAGATCTAACGCTTTTATTGTTGTTATGTTGGTTTGATGTAATAGGTATGTACTCTTCTTACATGTTGGCTACGATATGGAAATTTTAGATCACTAAACAAATACACGGATTGCAAGTTGTGGAGGCCCAAATATGAGCAGTCGAACTGTTCTTCATTTTTGGGTAACCCAGAAAATGAAGAACATCTCTGACAGCTTGTTCAAGGCTCCAGATTTCACTTATGTTATGTTTGTTGGCCATGTTTATGGTTGGATCATGTAGTATTGTATTAGTACTACAACACCCAACCATTATCATTCCCAGAAACACAAAACACACTGATTTACACTTCGTCAAAGAAGGCAAGTCGAAACTGCCTTATGAATGCTCAAGAACATGAAGAACACCTATGTTATGTGTTATACGATTTTTAATTTTAAGTAAAGCCTTGTAATTATGGAAAATCATAATTATAAATTAAAACCCTAATTTTTGAAATTAGAAACCCTAATTTGAAACCTAAACTGGAGTTTGTGATCAGACAAAAATTGTGTTAATGTGATTAATATCATGTATAGTATGTTTTATTGCTAATTATGGAAAACCTAATTAGTAACTTAAAACCCTAATATCTAGAAACCCTAATTTGGTAATTAGGAACCCTAATTATAATTTGGTAACCCTAATTATCAAAATTATAAACCCTAATTATTTAATTAGCAAGGTTAATTATAATTAGTGATTTTAAACCCTAATGTTCCTATATAATTTAATTAGAAAACCTAACTAATTAACAAACCCTAAATTTCTATTTTTAGAAATTAATTTTATTTTTAATTTAATTTAAACCCTAAATAAAACCCTAGAAATTCATTTTGTGCTAAACCTTAGGGTTAAACTCTAAGGATCAAACCCTAAGGGTTTGTTAAGATTACAAGAATGCCATTAAAATTCCATGCAAAATGACCAAAATACCCCTCTTGCATTATTTGAGATAACTTGTATATCTAGTAATAATTGAGTAAGTTGAGTTGGTGAGCTAACCTTGACTTCTCAATTGACTAAATCTCCAGAAAATCAGTCCATTATCATACCATACATGCATCCAAGACTAGTATATATAGAATTGGAGAGAGAAAAATTCATTTGGTAGCCTAATTTTGTACCAACTCTCATCATTGAGCTTCTCTCTCTAAAACTTACGAAATTCTAAGACATTTCAGTCACAAAACCGAGCCCCACTAACATCCATAACAAATCAGAAAGCCAAGAATCAAAATATCCCAAGAAGAGGTAAAAAAACCTAGAACCTAGAATGCGATCATGCTTGGTATGTTAAATGTTATGATTAAGTGTTAAAATATGTTGTTAGTAGTGTATAATGATGATCTAGGTTGCTAGATGTTAGATCCATAATATTTAGAGGCTCAGATTTTTGAAGATTTAAAATTGGGAAAAATTTTTTGTGTCCGACAAAATGAATGTCAGACCTTCTAGATCTCAGTGTGTTTATTGATTTAGTGTTTTAAGTGTTGGATATTGTAGTGTGATATGAGATCTTTACTCTGGAAATTGAACCAAGGTCATAGCTTGAAAGAATTGCTAGATATTATTGGTCAAAGGTCGTTGATTATCATGGACAAAAAAATGGGTTGATTGAAACATATTCAAAGAAGATTGAACCGCCCTTATGAATGCTCAAGACTTTGATCGATCTGAATTTTGTTTTTTTGTTTTTTATTGTAAATAATATGATGTAATAATGGAATATCGTACTTATTAAACTAATATATACATCAAAAAACCAATTGAAAAAATTGGACAAAACAATCAAATTTGAAATAAATCCTTTGTGATGGTCAAATTCCAAGCCAAATTTTCAAAATTTGTTGTTTTTTTTTTTTAAATGTAACTTGTTATAATAGATTAAAATTTAAATAATTATATATATAGAATATAATATACTTATATATGATCTTATAACACTTATAACACAAAATAAACCATTAATTTTTTTATTATGTTGGATTAATTTAATAATTTTATGTACTTTAATGTTTTAATTAATGTTTTATATATTTTAAAAAAAACTTAAAATTAAATTACAAAACGAAAAATATAAGATTTATTATTAATTTTATTTTAATTTAACTAATGTAAAATGATATATTGTATGTAAAAATAGTTTGTTAAAATTTATTAAACTTGTTGTATTATAATTATGATGATCATGTAAGGTTAATTATAAATTTTGATTACCAACCATTAAAATTTGAAAAAAATAAAAATAAAATTCAAATTATTGAGTTATGAAAAATTAATATTAATTTGTAAGTTTAACCTTAGACTTAAAATCTAAAAGAACATGTAAAAAAATGTATTATAATTTATATTGCATTAAAAAATTATAAAAAAAAGAGAAAAAAATTTTTGGTATAATTTTAAAACCCCAAATCTCAAAATTTTCTAAAATAAAAAACTTAGAATTTTAAGAATTTATCCAAAAATGATATTATTAAATCCATATTTGAAAATTTAATTTAATTTATTATTATGTATAAAATTATTGTTTAAATTATTTGCTTGGTTAAATGTTAAAAGTGTTAATAATTAATTATAAATAATCTAGGTTGCTAAATTAGATCCATAAAACCTCGAATTGAAAAAATTAAATAAATTTTGAAAATTTAGAATGGTTATTTAATTTATAAATATGATAAATATTAATGTGATAATGTATAGTATGTTTTATTACTAATTATGGAAAACCTAATAATAATTTAAAAAATTTAAATAAACCCTTAATTTTTAATTAAACCCTTTAATTAATTAAAAAAAATTAAATTATAAAAATAATTAATGGTTAATTAAGATTAAATTAAAAAATTATAATTAAATTTAAATTAATAATTGAATTATAATATAATTTAATTAAAAACCTCATTGCATATTTTTAATTTAAATATTTAAAATTTTAAATTAAATTAAAATTAAATTAATTAAAATTAAAAAAATATAATTTAATTATTAAATTAAATTTTAAACTAAATTTATATTAAACCCTTTAGAATTTGAAAAAAATTGATTTTGTAATTAATCAAAAAAAATTAATATATGAAAATATAAAGCTAAAATCTCTAAATTTTATTAAAATTCTTAAAAATTAATAATAAAAAAAATTTAAAATTGTAAATTAAAATCTAAATTTATATTATAATTAAACCCTAAATTAAAATTATAAACCTTGGTATGTTAAATAATTATTAAATTATAATAAATAGTTAGTATGTATAATGATGATTTAAACCCTAATGTTTATATATAATTTAATTAGAAAATTTATTTAAAATTAAAATTTAATTTAAATTTAATTTTTTAATTTTTTATTTTAATTTAATTTACCTAAATAAAAAAACTCTAGAAAATTTTGTGCTAACCTTAGGGTTTAAAAACTCTAAGGATCAAACCCTAAAGGTTTTGTTTAAGATTACAAGAATGCCATTAAAATTCCATAAAATGACCAAAACCCCTCTTGCATTATTTGAGATTTGTATATTATGAAATTGTAAATTAATATGACAATTATTCTAAATGATATAAAATGATTTACTCCATTAATAGATGATAAATAAATATGAATTGGATTACTATTTAAAAAATTATATAATTTTTATTGATAGTAAGAATAAATTGATTTCTAGATATTAGCATTAGTATATGAATTATTTTAATTGATATATATACATTCTATAAAAATATTTGTTATAAATAAATATGTTAAAATTTCATTATATATGCAAAAATGTTAGAAATTTTAAATAAATTCATATAATAAACAAAATAAAAATAAAAAATTAAAATGTAAATTCAAACAAAAAAAAAAAAATAAAATAAAATTAAAATAAAATGAAATAAAAATAAAAAAAATATTCATTTATGATTTTTTATAAAGATTTAAATATTGTTTATTATTTATGTTGCTAGATATTATATTTTATGTTGTTATGTATGATTATGTAAGTATTTGTATGAATGATGCTATGATTATTAAATTTTAGATGATAAACAAATATTGCAAAATGGAGGCCCAAATATTTAGATAAATTATTTTCATTTTGGGTAAAATGAAAAATTTTCAAATTGAAAATCAATGAAGAAATATTCTTGTTCAAGGCTTGAGATTTCATTTGTTGCTTTATGCTTGTTGATTGTTGGTCATGTTTATTTATATTATGATTATGTGTTCATTGTATTTACTACATATATTATTATCATTATTACAAAATTTACAAAATTACAACACAAACCAACCATTATCATTCCAAAAAAACATGAAAACACAATCGATTTACACTTCATCAAAGAAAGGCAAGAAATTATGTTTTATGAATGCAAGAAGAACAAAGAATTATATATGTTATGTGTTATACGATTTTTAATTTTAAGTAAAGCCTTGTAATTATGAAAAAATAATTAATTATAAAAAAAAACCCTAATTTGAAATTAGAAACCCTAATTTGAAACCTAAATGGAGTTTGTGATGAAAAAAAAAAAATTGTGTTAATATGATTAATATCATGTATAGTATGTTTTATTGCTAATTATGGAAAACCTAATTAGTAACTTAAAACCCTAATATCTAGAAACCCTAATTTGGTAATTAGGAACCCTAATTATAATTTGGTAACCCTAATTATCAAAATTATAAACCCTAATTATTTAATTAGCAAGGTTAAGGTTAATTATAATTAGTGATTTTAAACCCTAATGTTTCTATATAATTTAATTAAAAACTAATTAATTAATTAACAAACCCTAAATTTCTTTTTTTAAATTTTTTTTTTTTTTAATTTAATTTAAACCCTAAATAAAAACCCTAGAAATTCATTTTGTGCTAAACCTTAGGGTTAAACTCTAAGGATCAAACCCTAAGGGTTTGTTAAGATTACAAGAATGCCATTAAAATTCATGCAAAATGAAAAAAAATACCCCTCTTGCATTATTTGAGATAACTTGTAGTAATAATAATAATTGAGTTGGTGAGCTAACCTTGACTTCTCAATTGACTAAATCTCGAAAAAAAAATCAGTCCATTATCATACCATACATGCATCCAAGACTAGTATATATAGAATTGGAGAGAGAGAAAAATTCATTTGGTAGCCTAATTTTGTACCAACTCTCATCATTGAGCTCTCTCTCTCTAAAACTTACGAAATTCTAAGACATTTCATTTCGTCCAAAACCGAGCCCCACTAAAATCCATAACAAATCGAAAGCCCCATTTAACATCCATAACAACAAAGAAAGCCAAGAATCAAAATTTATCCCAAGAGGTATAAAACCCTAACAACCTAGAATATGATTATGGTTGGTATGTTAAATGTTATGATTAAGTTGTTAATATATGTTGTTAGTATGTGTATAATGATGATCTAGGTTGTTAGATGTTAGATCCATAATATTTAGATTTTCGATTTGAAGATTTACAAAATTTGGGAAATATTTTTTTTTGTGGTCAACAACAATGAGAATGTCGGACCTTGTTTAGATCTGTTTGTGTTTATTGATTTAGTGTTTTAAGTGTTGGATATTGTAGTGTGATATGAGATCTTTACTTTGTAAATTGAACCAAGGTCATAGCTTGAAAGAATTACTAGATATTATTGGTAAAAGGTCGTTGACCGACCATGACTGGACAAAATCTGGATAACCCGGATCTTGCCCGTAATCGCCCGACAAGACCTTTGACGCGTCTCTCGATCGATGTTTGTTTTTTTTTGTTTTGTTGTTGTTTGTTATGGTATTTTGTTGTAATGTTATAATAGAATATATATGTATATATATAGACTACTTATACATGCTCTATATAAAAAAAAAAAACAGTTGTTACAAAGTTGTTTAAATGGAAAGTCAAACCAAGCCAAAGTTTCACAAAACGAAACGGTTTTAGAAAAACTTAAATCGATGATTTTGACATGATTTGATCGAGCTAGATCTAACGCTTTTATTGTTGTTATGTTGGTTTGATGTAATGTATGTACTCTTACATGTTACTACGATATGAAATTTTTAGATCACTAAACAAATACCAAGTTGTGGAGGCCCAAATATGAGCAGTGAATTGTTCTTCATTTTTTGGGTAAAAAGAAAAAGAAGAACATCTCTCTTGACTTGTTCAAGGCTCAGATTTCACTTATGTTATGCTTGTTGGCCATGTTTATGGTTGGATCATGTAGTATTGTATAGTATTGTATTAGTACTACAACACCCAACCATTATAAACAAAAAAAACACAAAAACATTTTCGATTTAAAACGTCGAGCGAAAAAAGCAATGCTGAAACTGCCTTATGAATGCTCAAGAACATGAATGTTAACACCTATGTTTGTTTATAACGATTTTTAATTTTAAGTAAAGCCTTGTAATTATAAAAAAAATCATAATTATAAATTAAAACCCTAATTTTTGAAATTAGAAACCCTAATTTGAAACCTAAATTGGTTTTGATGATGAAAATTAAAATTATTGTTAATATGATTAATATGTATGTATAGTATGTTTTATTGCTAATTATGGAAAACCTAATTAGTAACTTAAAACCCTAATATCTAGAAACCCTAATTTGGTAATTAGGAACCCTAATTATAATTTGGTAAACCCTAATTATCAAAATTGTAAACCCTAATTATTTAATTAGCAAGGTTAATTATAATTAGTGATTTTAAACCCTAATGTTCTGTATAATATAATTTAATTAGAAAACCTAACTAATTAACAAACCCTAAATTTTTTTTTTAGAAATTAATTTTTTTTTTTAATTTAATTTAAACCCCTAAATAAAAACCCTAAAAATCATTTTGTGCTAAACCTTAGGGTTAAACTCTAAGGATCAAACCCAAGGGGGTTTGTTAAGATTACAAGAATGCCATTAAAATTCCATGCAAAAAAATGACCAAAATACCCTCTTGCATTATTATTTGAGATAACTTGTATATCTAGTAATAATTGAGTTGGTGAGCTAACCTTGACTTCTCAATTGACTAAATCTCAAAAGAAAAATCAGTCCATTATCACCCCATACATGCATCCAAGACTAGTATATATAGAATGGAGAGAGAAAAAAATTCATTTGGTAGCCTTTTTTTGTACCACTCTCTCATCATTTCTCTCTCTCTCTCTCTAAAACTTACGAAATTCTAAGACATTTTAGGTCCAAAAAACCGAGCCCCACTAACATCCATAACAAATCGAAAAGCCAAGAATCAAAATTTATCCCAAGAGGTATAAAACCTAACCTAGAATCGATCATACTGGTAATAAATGTTATATGATTATGCTTGGTATGTTAAATGTTATGATTAAGTGTTAAATATGTGTATAATGATGTATTATAGTGATATAATGATGATCTAGGTTGCTAGATGTTAGATCCATAATATTTAGAGATTTCAAGATTTGAAGATTTACAAAATTTGGGAAATATTATTTTGTGGTCGACAATGAATGTGTAGTGAATCTTTTTGAAGATTGATTTTAGTGTTTTGTTTTTTGATTTGTTTTAAGTGTTGGATATTGTGAGTGTGATATGAGATCTTTACTATTGGAAATTGAACCAAGGTCATAGCTTGAAAGAATTGCTAGATATTATTGGTCAAAGGTCGATTGTCGATTGACCGACCATGATCTGGACAAAATCTGGGTAACCCCAGATCTTCTTGCTAAGTAAACGATTCGACAACCTTTTCGTCTCGATCTTGCAAATGTTTGTTTTTTTGTTGTTGTTTTGTTGTTTTGTTGTTGTATATATTATAATATAATCATAATATGGTATATATTACTACTTAACATGCTCTTAACAAAACACAAAAACCATTAGTTGGTTGTTGCCAAAAGTGGATGGAAAAACCAAAAAAAGTTCACAAAATGATTTTTTTTGGTTTTTTGTAAAAACTTAAATCGTGATTTTTGACATGATTTGATCGAATTAGATCTTGATTTTATTGTTGTTATGTTGGTTTGATGTAATAGGTATGTACTCTTACATGTGTTGGCTAGACGATATGAAATTTTTAGATCTTCGATTTTGCAAGTTTGGAGGCCCAAATATGAAATCGAAATTTTAATTTCTTCATTTTTGGGTAACCCGAAAAATGAAAACATCTCGACACTTGTTATGATTTCACTTATGTTATGTTTATATGTTTATGGTTGGATATTAGTATTATTAGTACTACAACACCCAACCATTATCATTCCCGAAAACACAAAAACACGATTTCGATTTACACTTCGTCAAAGAAAGCAAAGTGAAAGCCGAATGCGCCTTATGAATGCTCAAGAACATGAAGAACACCTATGTTATATGTTTATACGATTTTTTAATTTTAAGTAAAGCCTTGTAATTATGGAAAATCATAATTATAAATTAAAACCCTAATTTTTGAAATTAGAAACCCTAATTTGAAACCTAAACTGGAGTTTGTGATCAAAAATTAAAAATTGTGTTAATATGATTAATATTTATATGTATAGTATTTTTTATTGCTAATTATGGAAAACCTAATTAGTAACTTAAAACCCTAATATCTAGAAACCCTAATTTGGTAATTAGGAACCCTAATTATAATTTGGTAACCCTAATTATCAAAAATTAAACCCTAATTATTTTAATTAGCAAGGTTAATTATAATTAGTGATTTTAAACCCTAATGTTTCTGTATAATTTAATTAGAAAACCTAACTAATTAACAAAAACCCTAAATTTTTATTTTTTTAGAAATTAATTTTATTTTTAATTTAATTTAAACCCTAAATAAAACCCTAGAAATTCATTTTGTGCTAAACCTTAGGGTTAAACTCTAAGGATCAAACCCTAAGGGTTTTTAAGATTAAAATTAAGTTAAATTACAAGAATGCCATTAAAATTCCATGCAAAATACTCAAAATACCCCTCTTGCATTATTTGAGATAACTTGTATATAGTAGTATTAAGTTGAGTGAGCTAACCTTGACTTCTCAATTGACTAAATCTCCAAAAATATCATCCATATCCCAGACCATCAAGCAGAAGATATATATATTGAGAGAGAAAAATTCATTTGGTAGCCTAATTTTGTACCAACTCTCATCATTGAGCTCTCTCTCTCTAAAACTTACGAAATTCTAAGACATTTCAAAGTCCAAAAACCCGAGCCCCACTAACATCCATAACAAATCGAGAAAGCCAAGAATCAAAATTTATCCCAAGAGGTAGTAAACCCTAACCTAATCATGCTTGGTATGTTCGATGATTATGTTAAAATATGTTGCTTGGTATGTTAAATGTGTATGATTGATGTTAAATATATGTTGTTAGTAGATATAATGATGATCTAGGTTGCTAGAATTTTAGATCCATAATATTTAGAAATGATTTGAAGATTTACAAAATTTCTTTGGGAAATATTATTTTTGTGTGTTTGACAATGAATTTGTTTTAAGTAGATCTGATTGTGTTTATTGATTTAGTGTTTTAAGTGTTGGATATTTGAGAGTGTGATATGAGATGAACTCTGGAAATTGAATCAAGGTCATAGCTTGAAAGAATTAAAAGATATTATTGGTCGTCGTTGTCGTGATGAATGGTGGACAAAATCTGGGTAACCCGGATCTTGCCCGATCTCGACAAGACTTTGACTCTCGATCTCTCGATCTTGCAAATGTTTGTTTTTTGTTGTTGTTGTTATAATAGAATATATAATATGGTATATACTATATATATATATATATAGACTACTTATTCATGCTCTTATAACACAAAAACCATTAAAGGTGGAGTTGGAAAAGTGGATGGTCGAAACCAAGCAAAAAAAACTTTGAAAAAATTTTCGGAAAACTTGAACTAAAAAACTTAAATTGTGACTTGATTTTATTGATTTGATTGAGCTATGATCTTATATTATGAAATTTTTTATTGTTGTTATGTTGGTTTGATGTAATAAATTTTTATGTACTTTACTTACATGTTGCTACGATATGAAATTTTTAGATCACTAAACAAATACACGGATTTTTCAAGTTGTGGAGGCTTCAAAATGAGTCGAATTTTTTCTTCTTTCAAGGTAATGAAAATGAAGAACATTCATTTACTTTTCAAGTTTGATTTCACTTATGTTATGGTTGTATGTTGTATGTTTATGGTTGGATGTATGTAGTATTGTATTAGTACCACAACACCCAACCATTATCATCCAAAAACAAAAACACGATTTTTACTTCGTCAAAGAAAAAAAGTTAATGAATGCGCCGCCTTATGAATGCTCAAGAACATGAAGAACACCTATGTTGTTATGTGTTATACGATTTTTAATTTTAAGTAAAGCCTTGTAATTATGGAAAATCATAATTAAATTAAATTAAATTTGAAATTAATTTAAAATTAGAAACCCTAATTTGAAACCTAAAACTGGAGTTTTGATGATAATCAAAAATTGTGTTAATGTGATTATTATATCATGTATAGTATGTTTTATTGCTAATTATGGAAAACCTAATTAGTAACTTAAAACCCTAATATCTAGAAACCCTAATTTGGTAAATTAGGAACCCTAATTATAATTTGGTAACCCTAATTATCAAAATTATAAACCCTAATTATTTAATTATTAAGGTTAATTATAATTAGTGATTTTAAACCCTAATGTTCTATATATAATTTAATTAGAAAACCTAACTAATTAACAAACCCTAAATTTCTATTTTTAGAAATTTTTTATTTTTATTTTTTTTTTTAATTTAATTTAAACCCTAAATAAAAACCCTAGAAATTCATTTTGTGCTAAACCTTAGGGTTAAACTCTAAGGATCAAAACCTAAGGGTTTGTTAAGATTACAAGAATGCCATTAAAATTCCATGCCAAAAATGACCAAAATACCCTCTTGCATTATTTGAGATAACTAGTATATATCTAGTAATAATTGAGTGAGTGAGCTAACCTTGACTTCTCAATTGACTAAATCCAGAAAATCAGTCCATTATCGCACCATACATGCATCCAAGACTAGTATATATAGAATTGGAGAGAGAAAAATTCATTTGGTAGCCTAATTTTGTACCAACTCTCATCATTGAGCTCTCTCTCTAAAACTTACGAAATTCTAAGATTTTTCAAAACAAAACCGAGCCCCACTAACATCCATAACAAATCGAAAGCCAAGAATCAAAATTTATCCCAAGAGGTATAAAACCCTAACCTAGAATCGATCTGCTTGCTTGGTATGTTAAATGATTAAGTGTTAAATGTTATATGTAAGTGTTAAAATATGTTGTAGTAGTGTTATATGTATAATGATGATCTAGGTTGCTAGATGTTAGATCCATAATATTTAGAGGCTCGGATTTGAAGATTTACAAAAATTTGGGAAATATTATTTTGTGGTCTGACGACAGTTGAGATGTTTAGATTTTCTAGATCTAAGTGTGTTTATTGATTTAGTGTTTGAAGTTGTTGTGATATTCTTTAGTGTGATATGAAGATCTTTACTGGAAATTGAAGAAAGTCATAGCTTGAAAGAATTGCAAGAATTATTGGAAAAATTATTGTCGTGGTGACCGATTGGGATTGGAAAATCTGGGTAACCCAGATCTTGCCCAAAACGGTCGACAAGACCTTTGACGTCTCTGATCTTGCAAATGTTTGTTGTTTTGTTGTTGATGTTATAATAGAATCATAATATGATGGTATATATACTTACTACTTATATATACTATATACAAAAACTACTTATACATGCTCTTATAACACAAAAACCATTAAAGGTTTAAAACGAAAAAAAATGGATGGTCAAATTTCTAAAAGTTTTGACAAAATGAAGTTTTTGGTTAACTAATGATTTGAAAACTTAAATTGTGTTATGTTTGTTGATATGATTTGATTGCTTTAGATCTAATTTTTTATTGTTGTTATGTTGTTTGATTAATATAGTAGTATTACAATCTTACATGTTAAATACGATATGAAATTTTTAGATCACTAAACAAATACGATTCTTTTTTGTGGAGGCTCAAAAATGAAAAAAAAATTGTTCTTCATTTTTGGGTAACTGAAAATGAAGAAATCTCTTATGCTTGTTGCTTGATTTCACTTATGTTATGCTTGTTTATATGTTTATGGATTGGATGTATGTATTGTATTAGTACTACAACACCCAACCATTATCATTCCTAAAAAAAAACAACATTTTGATTTACACTTCGTCAAAGAAAAAAAAAAGCAAATGAAAAAAGCGCCATATGAATGCTCAAGATGAATGAAGAACACCTATGTTATGTTATGTATTTTATTTTTTTTTTAATTTAAGTAAAAGCCTTGTAATTAATGGAAAATCATAATTATAAATTAAAACCCTAAACCTAAAATTAGAAACCCTAATTTGAAACCTAAAACTGGAGTTTGTGATGATTAATATTAAAAATTGTGTTAATGTGATTAATATCATGTATAGTATTTTAATTGCTAATTATGGAAAACCTAATTAGTAACTTAAAACCCTAATATCTAGAAACCCTAATTTGGTAATTAGGAACCCTAATTATAATTTGGTAATAATTAATTAAAAAAATGTAAACCCTAATTATTTAATTAGCAAGGTTAATTATAATTAGTGATTTTAAACCCTAATGTTTCTGTATAATTTAATTAGAAAACCTAACTAATTAACCTAAATTTTATTTTTAGAAATTAATTTTATTTTAATTTTTAATTTAATTTAAACCCTAAATAAAACCCTAGAAATTCATTTTGTGCTAAACCTTAAGGGTTAAACTCTAAGGATCAAAAACCCTAAGGGTTTGTTAAGATTCTAAAGAATGCCATTAAAATTCCATGCAAAATGACCAAAATACCCCCTCTTGCATTATTTGAGATAACTTGTATATCTAGTAATAATTGAGTTGGTGAGCTAACCTTGACTTCTCAATTGACTAAATCTCAAAAAAATCATCCATTATCACCCATACATGCATCCAAGACTAGTATATATAGAAGAGAGAAAAATTCATTTGGTAGCCTAATTTTGTAGGTAGCCTAATTTTGTACCAACTCTCATCATTGAGCTTCTCTCTAAAACTTACGACGAAATTCTAAGACATTTCGGTCCACAAAAACCGAGCCCCACTAACATCCATAACAACAAATCGAAAGCCAAGAATCAAAATTTATCCCAAGAGGTATAAAACCCTAACCTAGAATCTCGATCATGCTTGGTATGTTAAATGTTATGATTAATGTTAAAATATGTTAATTAAATGATTTATGATTAAGTGTTAAAATATATGTTGATAGTGTATAATGATGATCTAGGTTGCTAGATGTTAGATCCATAATATTTTTAGATTCGGATTTGAAGATTTACAAAATTTGGGAAATATTTTTGTGGTCTCGACAAATCCGAATGTCGGAGTGTTTCTAGATCTAGTGTGTTTTGGATTGATTTAGTGATATTTTAAGATGATTGGATATTGAAGTGTGATATGAGATCTTTACTGGAAATTGAACCAAGGTCATAGCTTGAAAAAGAATTGCAAGATATATATTCGTCAAAGGTCGTTGACGACCACGATCTTGACAAAATCTGGGTAACCCAGATCTTGCCCTGAAAAGCCCGACAAGACCTTTGACGATCTCTCTTGATCTTTTGTTGTTTTTTGTTTTGTTGTATAATATGTTATAATAGAATAATATATGGTATATAGACTACTTATACATGCTCTTATAACACAAAAACCATTAAAGTTGTTTGGATGGATGGATTAATGTGTTGATGCAAAGTTGGTCAAGTCAAACCAAAAAAAAGTTCATTTCAAAATGAGTTTTTCGACTTAAATGACTTAGAAAACTTAAATCGTGATTTGATCGATGATATGATTTGATCGAGCTAGATCTTTTATTTTATTGTTGTTATGTTGGTTTGATGTAATAGGTATGTACTCTTACATGTTGGCTACGATATGAAATTTTTAGATCACTAAACAAATACACGGATTGCAAGTTGTGGAGGTTCAAATATGAAGCAATCGAAATTGTTCTTCATTTTTTGGGTAACCCGTAAAAGAAAGAACATCTCATGATGACTTATGTTAGGCTCAATTTATTTTATGTTATGTTTGTTGGTATGTTTATGGTTGGATGGATTAGTATGTATATATTATTATTACTACAACACCCAACCATTATCATTCACAAAAAATTTATTGATTTACAAAAGAAAAAGAAAAAAAGCTTTGCCTTATGAATGCTCAAGCTGAAAGAACATGAAGTTAAGAACATATGTTATATGTTATGTGTTATAACGATTTTTAATTTTAAGTAAAGCCTTGTAATTATGAAAAAAATAATTATAAATTAAAACCCTAAAAAAAAAATTAGAAACCTAATTTGAAAAACCTAAACCTGAGAGTTAAAATGATGAAAATCAAAAATTGTGTTAATGTGATTAATATCATGTATAGTATGTTTTATTGCTAATTATGGAAAACCTAATTAGTAACTTAAAACCCTAATATCTAGAAACCCTAATTTGGTAATTAGGAACCCTAATTATAATTTAATTATAATTTGGTAACCCTAATTATCAAAATTGTAAACCCTAATTATTTAATTAGCAAGGTTAATTATAATTAGTGATTTTAAACCCTAATGTTCTATATATAATTTAATTAGAAAACCTAACTAATTAACAAACCCTAAATTTTTTTTTTAGAAATTAATTTTTATTTTTAATTTAATTTAAACCCTAAATAAAACCCTAGAAATTCATTTTTGTGCTAAACCTTAGGGTTAAACTCTAAGGATCAAACCCTAAGGGTTAAGTTAAGATGCCATTAAGAATGCCATTAAAATTCCATGCAAAATGACCAAAATACCCCTCTTGCATTATTTGAGATAACTTGTATATCTAGTAATAATTGAGTTAGTGAGCTAACCTTGACTTCTCAATTGACTAAATCTCCAGAAAATCAGTCCATTATCAGCCATACATGCATCCAAGACTAGTATATATAGAATTGGAGAGAGAAAAATTCATTTTGTAGCCTAATTTTGTACTCTCTCATCATTGAGCTTCTCTCTCTAAAACTTACGAAATTCTAAGACATTTCAGTCAAAAAATCGAGCCCCACTAACATCCATAACAAATCAGAAAGCCAAGAATCAAAATTTATCGCAAGAGGTATAAAACCCTAACCTAGAATCTGATCATGCTTGGTATGTTAAATGTTATGATTAAGTTTAAAATGTTGTTAATATAATGATGATAGTGTGTATAATGATGATCTAGGTTGTTAGATGTTAGATCCATAATATTTAGAGGCTCAAGATTTGAAGATTTACAAAATTTGGGGAAATATTATTTTGTGGATCGACAACCGAATGTGACCTTTTTGATTTTGTGTGTTTATTGATTTAGTGTTTTAAGTGTTGGATATTGTGAGTGTGATATGAGATCTTTACTGGAAATTGAACCAAGGTCATAGCTTGAAAGAATTATAAGAATTATTGGTCAAAGGTCGTCGACCGATGGACCATTGATGGACAAAATCTGGGTAACCGAGATCTTTTGAACGCCCTCGACAAGACCTTTGACGTCTTGATGATCTTTGCAAATTTTGTTGTTTTTGTTGTTGTATGTTATAATAGAATCATAATATGGTATATAGACTACTTATACATGCTCTTATAACACAAAAAACCATTTAAGTTGTTTGGTTATGGTGGATGGTCAAACCAAAAAAAAAAAGTTCATGAGTTTGAGTTTTTTTAAAACGAAACTTAAAACTTAAAACTTGAAATGATTTGATTTTTTTGATTTGATTTGATCGAGCTAGATTAATGTTTTTATTGTTATGTATATTGTTTGATGTAATATGTATGTACTACACATACAATTGCTACGATATGAAATTTTTAGATCACTAAACAAAAACGGATTGATTGCAAGTTGTGGAGGCCCAAATATGAATGAGTTGAATTGTTTTCTTCATTTTTGGGTAACCAAGAAAATGAAGAACATCTCGATATGTTGACTTCTTGTTTGATTTCACTTATTTTATGCTTATGTTTGCTTGTTGGCCATGTTTATGTTTATGGTTGGATCATGTAGTATTATTATTACTACAACACCCAACCATTATCATTCAAAAAACACAAAAAACACATCGACGATTACTTCAGTCAAAGAAGCAAAAAGCAAGTAAAAGCGCCTTATGAATGCTCAAGAACATGAAGAAAGAAAGAAGAAGTTATGTGTTATATGTTATGTGTTATACGATTTTTAATTTTAAGTAAAGCCTTGTAATTATGGAAAAATCATAATTATAAATTAAAACCCTAATTTTGAAATTAGAAACCCTAATTTGAAACCTAAGTTGGAGTTTGTGAAATCGTAAAAAAATTGTGTTAATGTGATTAATATCATGTATAGTATGTTTTATTGCTAATTATGGAAAACCTAATTAGTAACTTAAAACCCTAATATCTAGAAACCCTAATTTGGTAATTAGAAACCCTAATTATAATTTGGTAACCCTAATTATCAAAATTATAAACCCTAATTATTTAATTAGCAAGGTTAATTATAATTAGTGATTTTAAACCCTATGTTTCTATATAATTTAATTAGAAAACCTAACTAATTAACAAACCCTAAATTTCTATTTTTAGAAATTAATTTTATTTTTAATTTAATTTAAACCCTAAATAAAAACCTAGAAATTCATTTTGTGCTAAACCTTGGGGTTAAACTAAGGATCAAAAGGATCAAACCTAAGGGTTTGTTAAGATTACAAGAATGCCAATAAAATTCTTGCATTATGCAAAATGACCAAAATATTCTTCTTGCATTATTTGAGATAACTTGTATATCTAGTAATAATTGAGTTGGTGAGCTAACCTTGACTTCTCAATTGACTAAATCTCCGTAAAATCATCCATTATCGTACCATACATGCATCCAAGACTAGTATATATAGAATTGAGAGAGAAAAAATTCATTTGGTAGCCTAATTTTGTACCAACTCTCATCATTGAGCTCTCTCTCTAAAACTTACGAAATTCTAAGACATTTCAGGTCCACAAAAGCCCCGAGCCCCACTAACATCCATAAAAAAAAAAGCCAAGAATCAAAATTTATCCCAAGAGGTATAAAAAACCTAACCTAGAAATCGATCATCATGCTTGGTATGTTAAATGTTATGATTAAGTGTTAAAATATGTTGTTAGTAGTGTATAATGATGATCTAGTGCTAGATGTTAGTATATGTATAATGATGATGATATAGGATTTAGATATTTTAGATCCATAATATTTAGAGGATGGATTTGAAGATTTACAAAATTTGGGAAATATTATTTTGTGTGTTTGATTGAATGTTGGACCTTCTAGATCTGTTTAGTGTGTTTATTGATTTAGTGTTTTAAGTGTTGGATATTTGAGTGTGATATGAGATCTTTACTTTGGAAATTGAACCAAGGTCATAGCTTGAAAGAATTGCAAGATATTATTGGTCGAAAGGTCGTCGAGACGAAATGATGGACAAAATCTGGGTAACCCAGATCTTGCCCGAAGCGATCCCGACAAGACCTTTGACGTCTCTCTCGATCTTGCATTTGTTTGTTGTTTTTGTTGTTGATGTTATAATAGAATCATATATATGGTATATAGACTACTTATACATGCTTATTATAAAAAAAAACCATTAAAGTTGTTGTGCAGATGGATGGTCAAACCAAAAGCCAAAAGTTCACAAAATGAAATTTGGTTAACTGAAAAATTTAATTATGACTTGGTTATGATTTGATTGAGCTAGATCTACTTGTTTTTTATTGTTGTTATGTTGGTTTGATGTAATAGGTATGTACTAAATGTTGGCTATGATGAAATTTTTAGATCATTAAACAAATACACGGATTGCAAGTTGTGGAGGCCCAAATATGAAATTGAATTGTTCTTCATTTTTGGGTTTTGAAAGAAAATGAAAAACATCTCTTGCTTGTTCAGGATTTGGATTTCATATTATATGTTATGCTTGTTGGCCATGTTTATGGTTGGATCATGTAGTATTGTATTAGTACTACAACACCCAACCATTAAAAAAACAAAAAACAAACGATTTACACTTTCGTCAAAAAAAGCAAAAAGAATGCGCTATCTTATGAATTATGAATGCTCAAGAACAAAACACCTATGTTATACGATTTATATTTTATTATGTTATACGATTTTTAATTTTAAGTAAAGCCTTCATAAATTATGGAAAATCATAATTATAAATTAAAAACCCTAAAATTTGAAATTTAAACCCTAATTTGAAACCTAAATGAGTTTGTGAAAATCAAAAATGTGATTAATAATGTGATTAATATCATGTATAGTATGTTTTATTGCTAATTATGGAAAACCTAATTAGTAACTTAAAACCCTAATATCTAGAAACCCTAATTTGGTAATTAGGAACCCTAATTGTAATTTGGTAACCCTAATTATCAAAATTATAAACCCTAATTGTTTAATTAGCAAGGTTAATTATAATTAGTGATTTTAAACCCTAATGTTCCTGTATAATTTAATTAGAAAACCTAACTAATTAACAAACCCTAAATTTCTTTTTTTTTTAGAAATTTTAATTTTTTTTTATTTTAATTTAATTTAAACCCTAAATAAAACCCTAGAAATTCATTTTTGTGCTAAAAACCTTAGGGTTAAACTCTAAGGATCAAAACCCTAAGGGTTTGTTAAGATTACAAGAATGCCATTAAAATTCCATGCAAAATGACCAAAATACCCTCTTGCATTATTTGAGATAATAATCTAGTATATCTAAGTAATAATTGAGTTGGTGAGCTAACCTTGACTTCTCAATTGACTAAATCTCCAGAAAATCAGTCCATTATCAGCCATACATGCATCCAAGACTAGTATATATAGAATTGGAGAGAGAAAAATTCATTTGGTAGCCTAATTTTGTACCAACTCTCATCATTGAGCTTCTCTCTCTAAAAACTACGAAATTCTAAGACATTTCAGTCACAAAACCGAGCCCCACTAACATCCATAACAAATCAAAAAGCCAAGAATCAAAATTTATCCCAAGAGGTATAAAACCCTAACCTAGAATCTGATCATGCTTGGTATGTTAAATGTTATGATTAAGTGTTAAAATAGTGTTAAGTAGTGTATGTGTTATATGTTGTTAGTATAGATGTATAATGATGATCTAGGTTGCTAGATGTTAGATCCATAATATTTAGAATCGATTGAAAGATTTACAAAAATTTGGGAAATATTATTTTGTGGTCGACAACCGAAATGTAGACCTTCTAGATCTAGTGTTTGTTTATTGATTTAGTGTTTTAAGTGTTGATATTGTGAGTGTGATATGAGATCTTTACTCTGGAAGTTGAATCAAGGTCATAGCTTGAAAGAATTATTAGATATTATTGGTCAAAGGTGACCGACCGAAACCATGACTGGACAAAAAACTGGGTAACCCGGATCTTGCCCCTTAAGCGATCTCGACAAGACCTTTGACTTCTCTCGATTTTGTTTGTTTGTTTGTTGTTTTGTTGTTGATGTTATAATAGAATCATAATATGGTATATAGACTACTTATACATGCTCTTATAACACAAAAAAAACCATTAAAGTTGCTTGCGAGTGGATGGTCAACCAAGCCAAAAGTTCACAAAATGTTTTTTTTTAGGGCTAACCTAAAAACTTAAATCATGATTGATGATCGACATGATTTGATCGAGCTAGATCTAACTTGTTATGTTTTTTGTTGTTATGTTGGTTTGATGTAATAGGTATGTATTCTTACAAAATTTACGATATATGAAAAATTTTAGATCACTAAACAAATACACGGATCAAGAAGTTGTGGAGGCCCCAAATAAAATTAGTCGATTGCTTCTTCATTTTGGGTAATGAAGAAAAAATGAAGAACATCTCTGATATACTTTTCAAGGCTCCATTTCATTCACTTATGTTATGTTTGTTGCCATGTTTATGGTTGGATCATGTATTATTTATTTATACTACAACACCCAACCATTATCAAAACTAAACACAAAAACACACGATTTACTTTTTTCGTCAAAGAAAGCAAGTCAAGTCGCGCCTTATGAATGCTGAAAAATGAAGAACATGAAGAACACCTATGTTATGTGTATACGATTTTTATTTTAACGATTTTAATTTTAAGTAAAGCCTTGTAATTATGGAAAATCATAATTATAAATTAAAACTAAAATTTTTAAAATTAAAAACCCTAATTTGAAACCTAAATGGAGTTTGTGATGAATTAAAAAAAAATGTGTGTTAATGTGATTAATATCATGTATAGTATGTTTTATTGCTAATTATGGAAAACCTAATTAGTAACTTAAAACCCTAATATCTAGAAACCCTAATTTGGTAAACCCTAAACCCTAATTATAATTTGGTAACCCTAATTATCAAAATTGTAAACCCTAATTGTTTAATTAGCAAGGTTAATTATAATTAGTGATTTTAAACCCTAATGTTCTGTATAATTTAATTAGAAAACCTAACTAATTAACAAACCCTAAATTTCTATTTTTAGAAATTAATTTTTATTTTAATTTAATTTAAACCCTAAATAAAACCCTAGAAATTCATTTTGTGCTAAACCTTAGGGTTAAACTAAACTGGATCAAACCCTAAGGGTTTGTTAAGATTACAAGAATAATTATTAAAATTCCATGCAAAATGACAAAAAATACCCTCTCTTGCATTATTTGAGATAACTTGTATATCTAGTAATAATTGAGTTGGTGAGCTAACCTTGACTTCTCAATTGACTAAATCTCAAAAAATCATTATCCATTATCACCATACATGCATCCAAGACTAGTATATATAGAATTGGAGAGAGAGAAATTCATTTGGTAGCCTAATTTTGTACCAACTCTCATCATTGAGCTTCTCTCTCTAAAACTTACGAAATTCTAAGACATTTTAGTCACAAAATCGAGCCCCACTAACATCCATAACAAATCAGAAAGCCAAGAATCAAAATTTATCGCAAGAGGTATAAAACCCTAACCTAGAATCTGATCATGCTTGGTATGTTAAATGTTATGATTAAGTGTTAAAATATGTTGTTAGTAGTGTATAATGATGATCTAGGTTGCTAGATGTTAGAGATCCAGATCCATAATATTTAGAGATTTCAGATTTGAAGATTTACAAAATTTGGGAAATATTATTTTTTGTGGTCCGACAATGAATGTCACCTTCTAGATTCTAGATATTGATTTGTGTTTATTGATTTAGTGTTTTAAGTGTTGATATGATGAGTGTGATATGAGATCTTTCTGGAAGTTGAACCAAAGGTCATAGCTTGAAAGAATTAGATATTATATTATTGGTCGTCGTCGTTGATCGACGATCATGACTGGACAAAATCTGGGTAACCCGATCTGCCCGAAACGATTTGTCGACAAGACCTTTGACGTCTTGTTGATTTAAATGTTTGTTTTTTTGTTGTAATATGTTATAATAATCATATATATATATATAGACTACTTATTCATGCTCTTATAACACAAAAACCATTAAATGTTGTTTGTTGATGGTGGATGGTCAAACCAAGCAAAAGTTCACAAAATGAGTTTTCGGGTAAACTAGAAAACTTTAAATACGTGACATGATTTCGACGTGATGATTTGATCGAGCTAGATCTTGTTTTTTGTTTTTATTGTTGTTGTTATGTTTGGTTTGATGTAATAGGTATGTACTTCTTATATGTTGGATATGATATAAAATTTTTAGATCACTAAACAAATACATGACATTGCAAGTTGTGGAGGCCCAAATATGAAGCGATTGAATTGTTCTTCATTTTGGGTACCGAAAAAAATGAAGAACATCTTGATTTTATTGTTCAAGGCTCCAGATTTTACTTATGTTATGTTTGTTGGCCATGTTTATGGTTGGATCATGTAGTATTGTATTATTACTACAACACCCAACCATTATCATTTTGAAACACAAAAAACAATCGATTTAGAACTTTCGTCAAAGAAGGCAAGTAAAAACGCGCCTTATGAATGAAAAACATGAAGAAACTATATGTTATGTGTTATACGATTTTTAATTTTAAGTAAAGCCTTGTAATTATGGAAAATCATAATTATAAATTAAAAACCTAAAAAATTAAAACCCTAATTTGAAAATTGAAACCCTAAAATTTGAAAACCTAAATCTGGAGTTAAAATGATGATTAAAAAAAAATTGTGTTAATATGATTAATATCATGTATAGTATTTTTTTTTACTAATTATGGAAAACCTAATTAGTAACTTAAAACCCTAATATCTAGAAAACCCTAATTTGGTAATTAGGAACCCTAATTTATAATTTGGTAACCTAATAATTATCAAAATTGTAAACCCTAATTATTTAATTAGCAAGGTTAATTATAATTAGTGATTTTAAACCCTAATGTTCTATATAATTTAATTAGAAAACCTAACTAATTAACAAAACCCTAAATTTCTTTTTTTAGAAATTTAATTTTATTTTTAATTTAATTTAAACCCTAAATAAAACCCTAGAAATTCATTTTGTGCTAAACCTTAGGGTTAAACTCTAAGGATCAAAACCTAAGGGTTTGTTAAGATTACAAGAATGCCATTAAAATTTCCATGCAAAATGACAAAATACCAAAATACCCCTCTTGCATTATTTGAGATAACTTGTATATCTAGTAATAATTGAATTGAGTGAGCTGAGCTAACCTTGACTTCTCAATTGACTAAATCTCATCCATCATAAAATCATCCATTATATCACCATACATGCATCCAAGACTAGTATATATAGAATTGAGAGAGAAAAATTCATTTGGTAGCCTAATTTTGTACCAACTCTCATCATTGAGCTCTCTCTCTCTCTAAAACTTAAGAAATTCTAAGACATTTCAACCACAAACCCCGAGCCCCACTAACATCCATAACAAATCGAAAAAGCCAAGAATCAAAATTTATCCCAAGAGGTATAAACCCCCTAACCTAGAATCTGATCATGCTTGGTATGTTAAATGTTATGATTAAGTGTTAAAATATGTTGTTAGTAGTGTATAATGATGATCTAGGTTGCTAGATGTTAGATCCATAATATTTAGAGGCTCAGATTTGAAGATTTACAAAATTTGGGAAATATTATTTTTTGAATCGGACCTTCTAGACAACATTGATGAATGTCGATATTCTAGATAGATTGATTTGTTGATTGATTTAGTGTTTTAAGTGTTGGATATTGTAGTGTGATATGAGATCTTTACTTTGAAATTGAATCAAGGTCATAGCTTGAAAGAAAAGATATTATTGGTCAAAATGGAAGGTGAATTAAAAAGTCATGAAATTGGACAAAATCTGGGTAACCCAGATCTTGCCCAAAACGGTCTGACAAGACCTTTGACGTCTCTGATCTTGCAAATGTTTGTTGTTTTGTTGTTGATGTTATAATAGAATCATAATATGGTATATAGACTACTTATACATGCTCTTATAACACAAAACCAAAAACCATTAATTAGGTTGTTTGCGATGGATGGTCAAACCAAGCAAAAAAAGTTCACAAAATGAGTTTTCGGGTAACCTAGAAAACTTAAATCGTGACTTCGACATGATTGATCGAGCTAGATTTTAACGTTTTTGTTGTTGTTATGTTGGTTTGATGTAATAGGTACTACGATTACATGTTGGCTACGAAACAAATAAATTTTAGATCACTAAACAAAAATACAAACGGATTGCAAGTTGTGGAGGTTTGAATATGAATTGAAATCGAATTTTTTTGGTTTCTTCATTTTTGGGTAAAAATGAAAACATCTCTCTTGACTTGTTCAAGGCTCCAGATTTCACTTATGTTATGCTTGTTAGCCATGTTTATGGTTGGATCATGTAGTATTGTATTATTACTACAACACCCAACCATTATCATTCCCAGAAACACAAAACACACTGATTTACACTTCGTCAAAGAAGAAAAGAAAAGCGCCTTATGAATGAAATGCTCAAGAACATGAAGAACACCTATGTTATGTGTTATACGATTTTTAATTTTAAGTAAAGCCTTGTAATTATGGAAAATCATAATTATAAATTAAAACCCTAATTTTAAAATTAGAAACCCTAATTTTGAAACCTAAACTGGAGTTTTGATGAAAAAAAAATGATTAATATAATGTGATTAATATCATGTATAGTATGTTTTATTGCTAATTATTAAAAACCTAATTAGTAACTTAAAACCCTAATATCTAGAAACCCTAATTTGGTAATTAGGAACCCTAATTATAATTTGTAACCCTAATTATCAAAATTAAACCCTAATTATTTAATTAGCAAGGTTAATTATAATTAGTGATTTTAAACCCTAATGTTCCTGTATAATTTAAATAGAAAACCTAACTAATTAACAAACCCTAAATTTCTATTTTTTTTTAATTTTTTTTTTTTTAATTTAATTTAAACCCTAAATAAAACCCCCTAGAAATTCATTTTTTGTGCTAAACCTTAGGGTTAAACTCTAAGGATCAAAACCCCTAAGGGTTTGTTAAGATTACATTAAAGAATGCCATTAAAATTCCATGCAAAATGAAAAATACCCCTCTTGCATTATTTGAGATAACTTGTATATCTAGTAATAATTGAGTTGGTGAGCTAACCTTGACTTCTCAATTGACTAACTAAATCTCAAAAAAATCAGTCCATTATCATACATACATGCATCCAAGACTATATATATATAGAGAGAGAGAAAATTCATTTGGTAGCCTAATTTTGGTAGCCTAATTTTGTACCAACTCTCATCATTGAGCTTCTCTCTCTAAAACTTACGAAATTCTAAGACATTTCAGTCACAAAAAAAACCGAGCCCCACTAACATCCATAACAAATCAAAAAGCCAAGAATCAAAATTTATCCCAAGAGGTATAAAACCCTAACCTAGAATCGCTGATCATGCTTGGTATGTTAAATGTTATGATTAAGTGTTAAAATATTTTGTTAGTAGTGTTAGTAGTGTATAATGATGATCTAGGTTGCTAGATGTTAGATCCATAATATTTAGAGATTTTGAGATTTGAAGATTTACAAAATTGGAAAAATATTATTTTGTGGTACGACAATCGAATTCGGACTCTTTTAGATCTGATGTGTGTTTATTGATTTAGTGTTTTAAGTGTTGGATATTGTAGTGTGATATGAGATCTTTATCTTGAACCAAGGTCATAGAAATTGAACCAAGGTCATAGCTTGAAAGAATTGCAAGATATTATTGGTCAAAGGTCGTTGACCGACCATGACTGGACAAAATCTGGGTAACCCAGATCTTGCCCAGAACGGTCTGACAAGACATTTGACGTCTCTGATCTTGCAAATGTTTGTTGTTTTGTTGTTGATGTTATAATAGAATCATAATATGGTATATAGACTACTTATACATGCTCTTATAACACAAAAAAATTAATTAATTTTGCTTAGGATGGATGGTCAAACCAAGCCAAAAGTTCACAAAATGAGTTTTCGGTTTACGGGAAAACTAAAAAAAAAAAACTTAAATCGTGATTCGACATGATTTGATTTGATCGAGCTAGATCTATTGTTTTTTATTGTTGTTATGTTGGTTTGATGTAATAGGTATGTATTCTTACATGAAATTACGATATGAAATTTTTAGATCACTAAACAAATACACGGATTGCAAGTTGTGGAGGCAAATATGAAATATGAAGCGAAATTGAATTGTTTTTCTTCATTTTTGGGTATGAAGAAAATGAAGAACATCTCTTACTTTTTGTTCAAGGCTCAGATTTCACTTATGTTATGCTTGTTGGCCATTTATGTTTATGGTTGGATCATGTAGTATTGTATTAGTACACAACACCCAACCATTATCATTCGTAAAACAAAAAACACAACGATTTACAAAAGTCAAAGAAGGCAAAAAAAAAAGCGCGCTTATGAATGCTCAAGAACATGAAGAACACCTATGTTATGTTATGTGTTATATTTTTTTTTAATTTTAAGTAAAGCCTTGTAATTATGGAAAATCATAATTATAAATTAAAACCCTAATTTTTAAAATTAGAAACCTAATTTGAAACCTAAACTGGAGTTTGTGATCGATCAAAAAAAATTGTGTTAATGTGATTAATATCATATATATAGTATGTTTTATTGCTAATTATAAAAAAACCTAATTAGTAACTTAAAACCCTAATAATCTAGAAACCCTAATTTGGTAATTAGGAACCCTAATTATAATTTGGTAATTTAATTAATTATCAAAATTGTAAACCCTAATTATTTAATTAGCAAGGTTAATTATAATTAGTGATTTTAAACCCTAATGTTCTATATAATTTAATTAGAAAACCTAACTAATTAACAAACCCTAAATTTCTATTTTTTTAGAAATTATTTTTATTTTTAATTTAATTTAAACCCTAAATAAAAACCCTAGAAATTCATTTTTTGTGCTAAACCTTAGGGTTAAACTCTAAGGATCAAACCCTAAGGGTTTGTTAAGATTACAAGAATGCCATTAAAATTCCATGCAAAATGACCAAAATACCCCTCTTGCATTATTTGAGATAACTTGTATATCTAGTAATAATTGAGTTAGTGAGCTAACCTTGACTTCTCAATTGACTAAATCTCTAGAAAATCAGTCCATTATCAGCCATACATGCATCCAAGACTAGTATATATAGAAATGGAGAGAGAGAAATTCATTTGGTAGCCTAATTTTGTACCAACTCTACCAACTCTTATCATTGAGCTTCTCTCTCTAAAACTTACGAAATTCTAAGACATTTCAGTCACAAAACCGAGCCCCACTAACATCCATAACAAATCAAAAAGCCAAGAATCAAAATTTATCCCAAGAGGTATAAAACCCTAACCTAGAATCTGATCATGCTTGGTATGTTAAATGTTATGATTAAGTGTTAAAATATGTTGTTAGTAGTGTAGTAGTGTATATGATGATGATCTAGGTTGTTAGATGTTAGATCCATAATATTTAGATTTGAGATTTGAAGATTTAAAAAATTTGGGAAATATTATTTTTCAATGGAATACGAAAACCTTCGAATCTCGTGTTTCTTGATTTAGATCTTTGTGTTGTTTATTGATTTAGTGTTTTAAGTGTTGGATATTGTAGTGTGATATGAGATCTTTACTATTGGAAATTGAACCAAGGTCATAGCTTGAAAGAATTGCAAGATATTATTGGTCAAAGGTCGTTGATCGACCACGACAAAATTGGACAAAATCTGGGTAACCCGGATCTTGCCTGAATCCTGACCGACAAGACCTTTGACTTCTCTCTCGATCTTTTGTTTTTTTGTTGTTTTGTTTATATGTTATAATAGAATATATATATATATAGACTACTTATACATGCTCTTATAACACAAAAACCATTAAGTTGCTTGCGGTGGATGGTCAAACCAAAAAAACAAAAGCCAAAAGTTCACAAAAAATGAGTTTTTCGGGTAAAATGAAAACTTAAATCGTGATTTCTTGATTGATTGATTTGATCGAGCTAGATCTTTGTTTTTATTGTTGTTATGTTGGTTTGATGTAATAGGTATGTACTCTTACGTGTTGGCTACGATATGAAATTTTTAGATCACTAAACAAATACACGGATTGCAAGTTGTGGAAGCCCAAATATGAGCAGTCGAACTGTTCTTCATTTTTGGGTAACCCAAAAAATGAAGAACATCTCTGACAGCTTGTTCAAGGCTCCAGATTTCACTTATGTTATGTTTGTTGGCCATGTTTATGGTTGGATCATGTAGTATTGTATTATTACTACAACACCCAACCATTATCATCCCGTAAAACAAAACACACGATTTTACACTTCAAAAAAAGAAGGCAAGTCGAAAAGCCTTGAATGCTGAATGCTCAAGAACATGAAGAACACCTATGTTATGTGTTATTTAATTTTTAATTTTAAGTAAAGCCTTGTAATTATGGAAAATCATAATTATAAATTAAAACCCTAATTTTTGAAATTAGAAACCCTAATTTGAAACCTAAACTGGAGTTTGTGATCGATCAAAAAAAAAAATTGTGTTAATATGATTATATATATATATAGTATGTTTTATTGCTAATTATTGAAAACCTAATTAGTAACTTAAAACCCTAATATCTATAAACCCTAATTTGGTAATTAGGAACCCTAATTATAATTTGGTAACCCTAATTATCAAAATTGTAAACCCTAATTATTTAATTAGCTAGGTTAATTATAATAAGTGGTTTTAAACCCTAATGTTCCTGTAAAATTTAAATAGAAAACCTAACTAATTAACAAACCCTAAATTTCTTTTTTTAGAAATTAATTTTATTTTTAATTTAATTTAAACCCTAAATAAAACCCTAGAAATTCATTTTGTGCTAAACCTTAGGGTTAAACTCTAAGGACCAAACCCTAAGGGTTTGTTAAGATTACAAGAATGCCATTAAAATTCCATGCAAAATGACTAAAATACCCTCTTGCATTATTGGAGATAACTTGTATATCTAGTAATAATTGAGTTGGTGAGCTAACCTTGATTTCTCAATTGACTAAATCTCCAGAAAATCAGTCCATTATCAACCATACATGCATCCAAGACTAGTATATATAGAATTGGAGAGAGAGAAATTCATTTGGTAGCCTAATTTTGTACCAACTCTCATCATTGAGCTTCTCTCTCTAAAAATTACGAAATTCTAAGACATTTCAGTCACAAAACCGAGCCCCACTAACATCCATAACAAATCAGAAAGCCAAGAATCAAAATTTATCCCAAGAGGTATAAAACCCTAACCTAGAATCTGATCATGCTTGGTATGTTAAATGTTATGATTAAGTGTTAAAATATGTTGTTAGTAGTGTATAATGATGATCTAGGTTGCTAGATGTTAGATCCATAATATTTAGAGGCTCAGATTTGAAGATTTACAAAATTTGGGAAATATTATTTTGTGGTCTGACAACCGAATGTCAGACCTTCTAGATCTCATTGTGTTTATTGATTTAGTGTTTTAAGTGTTGGATATTGTAGTGTGATATGAGATCTTTACTCTGGAAATTGAACCAAGGTCATAGCTTGAAAGAATTGCAAGATATTATTGGTCAAAGGTCGTTGACCGACCATGACTGGACAAAATCTGGGTAACCCAGATCTTGCCCAGAACAGTCTGACAAGACATTTGACGTCTATGATCTTGCTGATGTTTGTTGTTTTGTTGTTGTTGTTATAATAGAATCATAATATGGTATATAGACTACTTATACATGCTCTTATAACACAAAAACCATTAACATGTTGCTTGTAGTGGATGGTCAAACCAAGCCAAAAGTTCACAAAATGAGTTTTTCGGTTTACCTAGAAAACTTAAATCGTGACTTCTGACATGATTTGATCGAGCTAGATCTAACGCTTTTATTGTTGTTATGTTGGTTTGATGTAATAGGTATGTACTCTTACATGTTGGCTACGATATGAAATTTTTAGATCACTAAACAAATACACGGATTGCAAGTTGTGGAGGCCC
>CM035172.1:104491025-104751907 GCA_020205615.1 Panax quinquefolius | reverse complement strand
CAAAATTTATCCCAAGAGGTATAAAACCCTAACCTAGAATCTGATCATGCTTGGTATTATATATGTTATGATTAAGTGTTAAAATATGTTGTTAGTAGTGTATAATGATGATCTAGGTTGCTTGATGTTAGATCCATAACATCTAGAGGATCGAATTTGAAGATTTACAAAATCTGGGAAAATTTATTTTGTGGTCTGACAACCTAATATCGCACCTTCTGTAGATCTCAATGTGTTTATTGATTTAGTGTTTTAAGTGTTGGATATTGTAGTGTGATATGAGATCTTTACTCTGGAAGTTGAATCAAGGTCATAGCTTGAAAGAATTGCAAGATATTGTTGGTCAAAGGTCGTTGACCTACCATGATTGGACAAAATCTGGGTAACCCAGATCTTACCCAGAACGGTCTGACAAGACCTTTGACGTCTCTGATCTTGCTGATGATTGTTGTTTTGTTGTTGTTGTTATAATAGAATCATAATATGGTATATAGAATACTTATTCATGCTCTTATAACACAAAAACCATTAACAGGTTGCTTGTAGTGGATGGTCAAACCAAGCCAAAAGTTCACGAAATGAGTTTTCTAGGTAACCCAGAAAACTTAAATCGTGACTTCTGACATGATTTGACCGAGCTAGATCTAACGATTTTATTGTTGTTATGTTGGTTTGATGTAATAGGTCTGTACTCTTACATGTTGGCTACGATCTGAAATTGTTAGATCACTAAACAAATACACGATTACAAGTCAGGAGGCCCAAATATGAGGAATCGAATCGTTCTTCATTTCTAGTAACCTAAAAAATGAAGAACAAACTTCCGATAAATTGTTCAAGGCTCCAGATTTCACTTATGTTATGCTTGTTGGCCATGTTTATGGTTGATCATGTATTATTGTATTAGTACTACAACACCCAACCATTATCATTCCCAGAAACACAAAACACACTGATTTACACTTCGTCAAAGAAGGCAAGTCTAAACTGCCTTATGAATGCTCAAGAACATGAAGAACACCTATGTTATGTGTTATACGACTTGTAATTTTAAGTAAAGCCTTGTAATTATGGAAAATCATAATTATAAATTAAAACCCTAATTTCTAAAATTAGAAACCCTAATTTGAAACCTAAACTAGAGTTCAGTGATCAACATAAATTGTGTTAATGTGATTAATATCATGTATAGTAGGTTTTATTTCTAATTATGGAAAACCTAATTAGTAATTTAAAACCCTAATATCTAGAAACCCTAATTTGGTAATTAGAAACCCTAATTGTAATTTGGTAACCCTAATTATCAAAATCATAAACCCTAATTATTTAATTAGCAAGGTTAATTATAATTAGTGATTTTAAACCCTAATGTTCCTGTATAATTTAATTAGAAAACCTAACTAATTAACGAACCCTAAATTTCTATTTTTAGAAATTAATTTTATTTTTAGTTTAATTTAAACCCTAAATGAAAACCTAGAAATTCATTTTGTGCTAAACCCTAAGGGTTAAACCCTAAGGGTTTGTCAAGATTACAAGAATGCCATTAAAATTCCAAGCAAAATGACCAAAATACCCTCTTGCATTATTTGAGATAACTTGTATATCTAGTAATAATTGAGTTGGTGAGCTAACCTCGACTTCTCAATCGACTAAATCTCCAAAGAAATCACCCATTATCACCATACATGCATCCAAGACTAGTATATATAGAATCGAGAGAGAAAATTCATTCGTAGCCTAATTTTGTACCAACTCTCATCATTGAGCTTCTCTCTCTAAAACCTACGAAATTCTAAGACATTTCAGTCACAAAACCGAGCCCCACTAACATCCATAACAAATCAAAAAGCCAAGAATCAAAATTTATCCCAAGAGGTATAAAACCCTAACCTAGAATCTGATCATGCTTGGTATGTTAAATGTTATGATTAAGTGTTAAAATATGTTGTTAGTAGTGTATAATGATGATCTAGGTTGCTAGATGTTAGATCCATAACATCTAGAGGATCGGATTTGAAGATTTACAAAATCTGGGAAAATTTATTTTGTGGTCTGACAACCGAATATCGTAACTTTCTTCTGTATCTCAAAGCAGTGTTTATTGATTTAGTGTTTTAAGTGTCGGATATCAGAGTGATATGAGATCTTTACTCTGGAAGTTGAATCAAGGTCATAGCTTGAAAGAATTGCAAGATATTGTTGGTCAAAGGTCGTTGACCGACCATGACTGGACAAAATCTGGGTAACCCAGATCTTGCCCAGAATGGTCTGACAAGACCTTTGACGTCTCTGATCTTCTTCGATGATTGTTTTTTTTGTTGTTGTTGTAATAGAATCATAATATGGTATATAGACTACTTATTCATGCTCTTATAACACAAAAACCATTAATAGGTTGCTTGCAGTGGATGGTCAAACCAAGCCAAAAGTTCACGAAATGAGTTTTCTGGGTAACCCAAAAACATAAATCGTGACTTTCATATGATTTGAATCGAGCTAGATCTAACGATTTTATTGTTGTTATGTTGGTTTGATGTAATAGGTCCAGATTTCTTTACATGTTGGCTACGATCTAAAATTGTTAGATCACTAAACAAATACACGATTGCAAGTCAGGAGGCCCAAATATCAGGAATGTCGAATTGTTCTTCATTTCTGGTAACCTGTAAAAATGAAGAACATCTCTGACAGCTTGTTCAAGGCTCCAGATTTCACTTATGTTATGCTTGTTGGCCATGTTTATGGTTGGATCATGTAGTATTGTATTAGTACTACAACACCCAACCATTATCATTCCTAGAAACACAAAACACACTGATTTACACTTCGTCAAAGAAGGCAAGTCGAAACTGCCTTATGAATGCTCAAGAACATGAAGAACACCTATGTTATGTGTTATACGATTTGTAATTTTAAGTAAAGCCTTGTAATTATGGAAAATCATAATTATAAATTAAAACCCTAATTTCAAAATTAGAAACCCTAATTTGAAACCTAAACTAGAGTTTGTGATCAGACAAAAATTGTGTTAATGTGATTAATATCATGTATAGTAGGTTTTATTGCTAATTATGGAAAACCTAATTAGTAATTTAAAACCCTAATATCTAGAAACCCTAATTTGGTAATTAGAAACCCTAATTATAATTTGGTAACCCTAATTATCAAAATCGTAAACCCTAATTGTTTAATTAGCAAGGTTTATTATAATTAGTGATTTTAAACCCTAATGTTCCTCTGATAATTTAATTAGAAAACCTAACTAATTAACAAACCCCTAAATTTCTATTTTTAGAAATTAATTTTATTTTTAGTTTAATTTAAACCCTAAAAAAACCTAGAAATTCATTTTGTAAAAACTTTGTGGTTAAACTTTAAGGGTCAAACCCTAAGGGTTTGTTAAGATTACAAGAATGCCATTAAAATTCCATGCAAAATGACCAAAATACCCTCTTGCATTATTTGAGATAACTTGTATATCTAGTAATAATTGAGTTGGTGAGCTAACCTTGACTTCTCAATTGACTAAATCTCCAGATTATCAGTCCATTATCGTACCATACATGCATCCAAGACTAGTATATAGAATCGAGAGAGAAAAATTCATTCGTAGCCTAATTTTGTACCAACTCTCATCATTGAGCTTCTCTCTAAACCTACGAAATTCTAAGACATTTCAGTACAAAACCGAGCCCCACTAACATCCATAACAAATCGAAGAAGCAAGAATCAAAATTTATCCCAAGAGGTATAAAACCCTAACCTAGAATCGATCATGCTTGGTATGTTATATGTTATGATTAAGTGTTAAAATATGTTGTTAGTAGTGTATAATGATGATCTAGGTTGCTTGATGTTAGATCCATAACATCTAGAGGATCGGATTTGAAGATTTACAAAAATCTGGAAAATTTATTTTGTGGTCCGACAACCAATATCGTACCTTCTAGATCTCAAATGTTTTATCGATTTAGTGTTTTAAGTGTCGGATATCAGAAGTGATATACGAGATCTTTACTCTCGAAGTTGAATCAAGGTCATAGCTTGAAAGAATTGCAAGATATTGTTGGTCAAAGGTCGCTGATCGACCATGATTGACAAAATCTGGGTAACCCAGATCTTACCTGTAATCTGGCCCGACAAGACCTTTCGACGCCTCTTATCTTTCTGATGCTTATTTTTGTTTTTGTTTGTTGTAATAGAATCATAATATGGTATATAGACTACTTATTCATGCTCTTATAACACAAAAACCATTAATAGGTTGCTTGTAGAGGATAGTCAAACCAAGCCAAAAGTTCACGAAATGAGTTTTCAGTAACCCCAAAAACTAAATCATGACTTCTGACATGATTTGACCGAGCTAGATCTAACGATTTTATTGTTGTTATGTTGGTTTGATGTAATAGGTCTGTACTCTTACATGTTGGCTACGATCTAAAATTGTTAGATCACTAAACAAATACACGGATTGCAAGTTGTGGAGGCCCAAATATCAGCAGTCGAACAGTTCTTCATCATTTCTGTAACCTGTAAAAATGAAGAACAAATCCAACAAATTTGTTCAAGGCTCCAGATTTCACTTATGTTATGCTTGTTGGCCATGTTTATGGTTGGATCATGTATTATTGTATTAGTACTACAACACCCAACCATTATCATTCCCAGAAACACAAAACACACTGATTTACACTTCGTCAAAGAAGGCAAGTCTAAACTGCCTTATGAATGCTCAAGAACATGAAGAACACCTATGTTATGTGTTATACGACTTGTAATTTTAAGTAAAGCCTTGTAATTATGGAAAATCATAATTATAAATTAAAACCCTAATTTCTAAAATTAGAAACCCTAATTTGAAACCTAAACTAGAGTTCAGATCACCAAAAATCGTGTTAATGTGATTAATATCATGTATAGTAGGTTTTATTGCTAATTATGGAAAACCTAATTAGTAATTTAAAACCCTAATATCTAGAAACCCTAATTTGGTAATTAGAAACCCTAATTATAATTTGGTAACCCTAATTATCAAAATCGTAAACCCTAATTATTTAATTAGCAAGGTTAATTATAATTAGTGATTTTAAACCCTAATGTTCCTGTATAATTTAATTAGAAAACCTAACTAATTAACGAACCCTAAATTTCTATTTTTAGAAATTAATTTTATTTTTAGTTTAATTTAAACCCTAAATGAAAACCTAGAAATTCATTTTGTGCTAAACCCTAAGGGTTAAACCCTAAGGGTTTGTCAAGATTACAAGAATGCCATTAAAATTCCAAGCAAAATGACCAAAATACCCCTCTTGCATTATTTGAGATAACTTGTATATCTAGCAATAATTGAGTCGGTGAGCTTATAACCTTGACTTCTCAATTGACTAAATCTCCAGAAAATCAGTCCATTATGAGCCATGCATGCATCCAAGACTAGTATATATTGAATTGGAGAGAGAAAAATTCATTTGGTAGCCTAATTTTGTACCAACTCTCATCATTGAGCTTCTCTCTCTAAAACCTACGAAATTCTAAGACATTTCAGTCACAAAACCGAGCCCCACTAACATCCATAACAAATCAGAAAGCCAAGAATCAAAATTTATCCCAAGAGGTATAAAACCCTAACCTAGAATCTGATCATGCTTGGTATGTTATATGTTATGATTAAGTGTTAAAATATGTTGTTAGTAGTGTATAATGATGATCTAGGTTGCTTGATGTTAGATCCATAACATCTAGAGGATCGGATTTGAAGATTTACAAAATCTGGGAAAATTTATTTCAGGTCTCGACAACCGAATATCGACCTTCTAGATCTCAAATGTGTTTATTGATTTAGTGTTTTAAGTGTCGGATATCAGAGTGTGATATGAGATCTTTACTCTGGAAGTTGAATCAAGGTCATAGCTTGAAAGAATTGCAAGATATTGTTGGTCAAAGGTCGTTGACCGACCATGATTGGACAAAATCTGGGTAACCCAGATCTTACCCAGAACGGTCTGACAAGACCTTTGACGTCTCTTATCTTTCTGCTGTTTATTTTTTTTGTTGTTGTTGTAATAGAATCGTAATATGGTATATAGACTACTTATTCATGCTCTTATAACACAAAAACAATTAACAGTTTGCTTGCAGTGGATGGTCAAACCAAGCCAAAAGTTCACGAAATGAGTTTTCTAGGTAACCCAAAAAACATAAATTGTGACTTCTGACATGATTTGACCGAGCTAGATCTAACGATTTTATTGTTGTTATGTTGGTTTGATGTAATAGGTCCGTACTCTTACATGTTGGCTACGATCAGAAATTGTTAGATCACTAAACAAATACACGGATTGCAGGTTGTGGAGGCCCAAATATCAGCAGTCGAACAGTTCTTCATTTATAGGTAACCCAGAAAATGAAGAACAGCTCTGACAGCTTGTTCAATGCTCCAGATTTCACTTATGTTATGCTTGTTGGCCATGTTTATGGTTAGATCATGTATTATTGTATTAGTACTACAACACCCAACCATTATCATTCCCAGAAACACAAAACACACTGATTTACACTTCGTCAAAGAAGGCAAGTCTAAACTGCCTTATGAATGCTCAAGAACATGAAGAACACCTATGTTATGTGTTATACGACTTGTAATTTTAAGTAAAGCCTTGTAATTATGGAAAATCATAATTATAAATTAAAACCCTAATTTCTAAAATTAGAAACCCTAATTTGAAACCTAAACTAGAGTTTGTGATCAGTCAGAAATTGTGTTAATGTGATTAATATCATGTATAGTAGGTTTTATTACTAATTATGGAAAACCTAATTAGTAATTTAAAACCCTAATATCTAGAAACCCTAATTTGGTAATTAGAAACCCTAATTATAATTTGGTAACCCTAATTATCAAAATCATAAACCCTAATTGTTTAATTAGCAAGGTTTATTATAATTAGTGATTTTAAACCCTAATGTTCCTGTATAATTTAATTAGAAAACCTAACTAATTAACAAACCCTAAATTTCTATTTTTAGAAATTAATTTTATTTTTAATTTAATTTAAACCCTAAATAAAAACCTAGAAATTCATTTTGTGCTAAACCTTAGGGTTAAACTCTAAGGATCAAACCCTAAGGGTTTGTTAAGATTACAAGAATGCCATTAAAATTCCATGCAAAATGACCAAAATACCCTCTTGCATTATTTGAGATAACTTGTATATCTAGTAATAATTGAGTTGGTGAGCTAACCTTGACTTCTCAATTGACTAAATCTCCAGATTATCAGTCCATTATCAGCCATACATGCATCCAAGACTAGTATATATAGAATTGTAGAGAGAAAAATTCATTTGGTAGCCTAATTTTGTACCAACTCTCATCATTGAGCTTCTCTCTCTAAAACCTACGAAATTCTAAGACATTTCAGTCACAAAACCGAGCCCCACTAACATCCATAACAAATCAGATAGCCAAGAATCAAAATTTATCCCAAGAGGTATAAAACCCTAACCTAGAATCTGATCATGCTTGGTATGTTATATGTTATGATTAAGTGTTAAAATATGTTGTTAGTAGTGTATAATGATGATCTAGGTTGCTTGATGTTAGATCCATAACATCTAGAGGATCGGATTTGAAGATTTACAAAATCTGGAAAATTTATTTTGTGGTCTGACAACCGAATATCAGACCTTCTAGATCTCAGTGTGTTTATTGATTTAGTGTTTTAAGTGTTGATATCAGAGTGTGATATGAGATCTTTACTCTGGAAGTTGAATCAAGGTCATAGCTTGAAAGAATTGCAAGATATTGTTGGTCAAAGGTCGTTGACCGACAATGATTGGACAAAGTCTGGGTAACCCAGATCTTACCTAGAACGGTCTGACAAGACCTTTGACGTCTCTTATCTTTCTGCTGTTTATTTTTTTGTTGTTGTTGTTATAATAGAATCATAATATGGTATATAGAATACTTATTCATGCTCTTATAACACAAAAACCATTAATAGTTTGTTTTTAGAAGGATGGTCAAACCAAGCCAAAAGTTCATTTAAATGAGTTTTCTAGTAACCCGTAAAACATAAATCGACTTCCGACATGATTTGACGAGCTAGATCTAACGATTTTATTGTTGTTATGTTGGTTTGATGTAATAGGTCTGTATTCTTACATGTTGGCTACGATCTGAAATTGTTAGATCACTAAACAAATACACGGATTGCAAGTTGTGGAGGCCCAAATATGAGCAGTCGAACAGTTCTTCATTTCTAGGTAACCCAGAAAATGAAGAACAGCTCTGACAGCTTGTTCAAGGCTCCAGATTTCACTTATGTTATGCTTGTTGGCCATGTTTATGGTTAGATCATGTATTATTGTATTAGTACTACAACACCCAACCATTATCATTCCCAGAAACACAAAACACACTGATTTACACTTCGTAAAAGAAGGCAAGTCTAAACTGCCTTATGAATGCTCAAGAACATGAAGAACACCTATGTTATGTGTTATACGATTTGTAATTTTAAGTAAAGCCTTGTAATTATGGAAAATCATAATTATAAATTAAAACCCTAATTTCTGAAATTAGAAACCCTAATTTGAAACCTAAACTAGAGTTTGTGATCAGTCAGAAATTGTGTTAATGTGATTAATATCATGTATAGTAGGTTTTATTACTAATTATGGAAAACCTAATTAGTAATTTAAAACCCTAATATCTAAAAACCCTAATTTGGTAATTAGAAACCCTAATTGTAATTTGGTAACCCTAATTATCAAAATCATAAACCCTAATTGTTTAATTAGCAAGGTTTATTATAATTAGTGATTTTAAACCCTAATGTTCCTGTATAATTTAATTAGAAAACCTAACTAATTAACAAACCCTAAATTTCTATTTTTAGAAATTAATTTTATTTTTAGTTTAATTTAAACCCTAAATAAAAACCTAGAAATTCATTTTGTGCTAAACCTTAGGGTTAAACTCTAAGGATCAAACCCTAAGGGTTTGTTAAGATTACAAGAATGCCATTAAAATTCCATGCAAAATGACCAAAATACCCTCTTGCATTATTTGAGATAACTTGTATATCTAGTAATAATTGAGTTGGTGAGCTAACCTTGACTTCTCAATTGACTAAATCTCCAGATTATCAGTCCATTATCAGCCATACATGCATCCAAGACTAGTATATATAGAATTGGAGAGAGAAAAATTCATTTGGTAGCCTAATTTTGTACCAACTCTCATCATTGAGCTTCTCTCTCTAAAACCTACAAAATTCTAAGACATTTCAGTCACAAAAACGAGCCCCACTAACATCCATAACAAATCAGATAGCCAAGAATCAAAATTTATCCCAAGAGGTATAAAACCCTAACCTAGAATCTGATCATGCTTGGTATGTTATATGTTATGATTAAGTGTTAAAATATGTTGTTAGTAGTGTATAATGATGATCTAGGTTGCTTGATGTTAGATCCATAACATCTAGAGGATCGGATTTGAAGATTTACAAAATCTGGGAAAATTTATTTTGTGGTCTGACAACCGAATATCAGACCTTCTAGATCTCAATGTGTTTATTGATTTAGTGTTTTAAGTGTTGGATATTGTAGTGTGATATGAGATCTTTACTCTGGAAGTTGAATCAAGGTCATAGCTTGAAAGAATTGCAAGATATTATTGGTCAAAGGTCGTTGACCGACCATGATTGGACAAAATCTGGGTAACCCAGATCTTGCCCAGAACGGTCTGACAAGACCTTTGACGTCTCTGATCTTTCTGATGTTTATTTTTTTTGTTGTTGTTGTTGTAATAGAATCATAATATGGTATATAGACTACTTATTCATGCTCTTATAACACAAAAACCATTAACAGGTTGCTTGCAGTGGATGGTCAAACCAAGCCAAAAGTTCACAAAATGAGTTTTTCTAGGTAACCCAAAAACTTAAATTTGATGACTTCCGACATGATTTCGACCGAGCTAGATCTAACGATTTTATTGTTGTTATGTTGGTTTGATGTAATAGGTCCGTACTTTTACATGTTGGCTACGATCCAAATTGTTAGATCACTAAACAAATACACGATTACAAGTCAGTGGAGGCCCAAATATGAGGAGCTCGAATCGTTCTTCATTTCTAGTAACCCAAAAAATGAAGAACAACTTCTCCGATAAATTGTCAAGGCTCCAGATTTCACTTATGTTATGCTTGTTGGCCATGTGTTTATGGTTGATCATGTATTATTGTATTAGTACTACAACACCCAACCATTATCATTCCCGTAAACACAAAACACACCGATTTACACTTCACAAAGAAGGCAAGTCTAAACCGCTTTTATTAATGCTCAAGAAGAACAAGAAGAACACCTATGTTATGTGTTATACGACTTTGTAATTTTAAGTAAAGCCTTGTAATTATGGAAAATCATAATTATAAATTAAAACCCTAATTTCAAATTAGAAACCCTAATTTGAAACCTAAACTAGAGTTCAGATCACCATAAATTGTGTTAATGTGATTAATATCATGTATAGTAGGGTTTTATTACTAATTATGGAAAACCTAATTAGTAATTTAAAACCCTAATATCTAGAAACCCTAATTTGGTAATTAGAAACCCTAATTATAATTTGGTAACCCTAATTATCAAAATCATAAACCCTAATTGTTTAATTAGAAAGGTTTATTATAATTAGTGATTTTAAACCCTAATGTTCCTCCTCATATAATTTAATTAGAAAACCTAACTAATTAACAAACCCTAAATTTCTATTTTTAGAAATTAATTTTATTTTTAATTTAATTTAAACCCTAAATGAAAACCTAGAAATTCATTTTGTGCTAAACCTTAGGTTTAAATCCCTAAGGATCAAACCCTAAGGGTTTGTTAAGATTACAAGAATGCCATTAAAATTCCAAGCAAAATGACCAAAATACCCTCTCAGCATTATTTGAGATAACTTGTATATCTAGTAATAATTGAGTTGGTGAGCTAACCTCGACTTCTCAATTGACTAAATCTCCAAATAATCACCCATTATCACCATACATGCATCCAAGACTAGTATATATAGAATCGAGAGAGAAAAATCATTTTTGGTAGCCTAATTTTGTACCAACTCTCATCATCGAGCTTCTCTCTAAAACCTACAAAATTCTAAGACATTTCAAATACAAAAACCGAGCCCCACTAACATCCATAACAAATCAGAAAGCCAAGAATCAAAATTTATCCCAAGAGGTATAAAACCCTAACCTAGAATCTGATCATGCTTGGTATGTTAAATGTTATGATTAAGTGTTAAAATATGTTGTTAGTAGTGTATAATGATGATCTAGGTTGCTAGATGTTAGATCCATAACATCTAGAGGATCGAATTTGAAGATTTACAAAATCTGGGAAAATTTATTTTGTGGTCTGACAACCGAATATCAGACCTTCTAGATCTCAGTGTGTTTATTGATTTAGTGTTTTAAGTGTTGGATATTGTAGTGTGATATGAGATCTTTACTCTGGAAGTTGAATCAAGGTCATAGCTTGAAAGAATTGCAAGATATTATTGGTCAAAGGTCGTTGACCGACCATGACTGGACAAAATCTGGGTAACCCAGATCTTACCCAGAACGGTCTGACAAGACCTTTGACGTCTCTGATCTTGTTGATGTTTGTTGTTTTGTTGTTGTTGTTATAATAGAATCATAATATGGTATATAGACTACTTATTCATGCTCTTATAACATAAAAACCATTAATAGGTTGCTTGCAGTGGATGGTCAAACTAAGCCAAAAGTTCATGAAATGAATTTGCTGGGTAACCCAGAAAACATAAATCGTGACTTCTGACATGATTTGACCGAGCTAGATCTAACGATTTTATTGTTGTTATGTTGGTTTGATGTAATAGGTCTGTACTCTTACATGTTGGCTACGATCTAAAATTGTTAGATCACTAAACAAATACACGGATTGCAAGTTGTGGAGGCCCAAATATGAGCAGTCGAATTGTTCTTCATTTCTGGGTAACCCAGAAAATGAAGAACATCTCTGACAGCTTGTTCAAGGCTCCAGATTTCACTTATGTTATGCTTGTTGGCCATGTTTATGGTTGGATCATGTATTATTGTATTAGTACTACAACACCCAACCATTATCATTCCCAGAAACACAAAACACACTGATTTACACTTCGTCAAAGAAGGCAAGTCTAAACTGCCTTATGAATGCTCAAGAACATGAAGAACACCTATGTTATGTGTTATACGACTTGTAATTTTAAGTAAAGCCTTGTAATTATGGAAAATCATAATTATAAATTAAAACCCTAATTTCTAAAATTAGAAACCCTAATTTGAAACCTAAACTAGAGTTTGTGATCAGTCAAAAATTGTGTTAATGTGATTAATATCATGTATAGTAGGTTTTATTACTAATTATGGAAAACCTAATTAGTAATTTAAAACCCTAATATCTAGAAACCCTAATTTGGTAATTAGAAACCCTAATTATAATTTGGTAACCCTAATTATCAAAATCGTAAACCCTAATTGTTTAATTAGAAAGGTTTATTATAATTAGTGATTTTAAACCCTAATGTTCCTATATAATTTAATTAGAAAACCTAACTAATTAACAAACCCTAAATTTCTATTTTTAGAAATTAATTTTATTTTTAATTTAATTTAAACCCTAAATAAAAAAAACCTAGAAATTATTTTTGTGCTAAACCTTAGGTTAAATCTCTAAGGATCAAACCCTAAGGGTTTGTTAAGATTACAAGAATGCCATTAAAATTCCATGCAAAATGACCAAAATACCCTCTTTGCATTATTTGAGATAACTTGTATATCTAGTAATAATTGAGTTGGTGAGCTAACCTCGACTTCTCAATCGACTAAATCTCCAAAGATTATCACCCATTATCGCCATACATACATGCATCCAAGACTAGTATATATAGAATCGAGAGAGAAAATTCATTTGGTAGCCTAATTTTGTACCAACTCTCATCATTGAGCTTTCTCTCTCTAAAACCTACAAATTCTAAGACATTTCAAATCCACAAAAACGAGCCCCACTAACATCCATAACAAATCGAGAGCCAAGAATCAAAATTTATCCCAAGAGGTATAAAACCCAAACCTAGAATCTGATCATGCTTGGTATGTTAAATGTTATGATTAAGTGTTAAAATATGTTGTTATTAGTGTATAATGATGATCTAGGTTGCTAGATGTTAGATCCATAACATCTAGAGGATCAGATTTGAAGATTTCCAAAACTCGGGAAAATTTATTTTGTGGTCCGACAACCAATGTCGACCTTTCTTCAGATCTCAAAGGTGTTTATTGATTTAGTGTTTTAAGTGTTGGATATTGTAGTGTGATATGAGATCTTTACTCTGGAAGTTGAATCAAGGTCATAGCTTGAAAGAATTGCAAGATATTATTGGTCAAAGGTCGTTGACCGACCATGACTCGACAAAATCTGGGTAACCCAGATCTTGCCCAAAACGGTCTGACAAGACCTTTGACGTCTCTGATCTTTCTGCTGTTTATTTTTTTGTTGTTTGTTGTTGTAATAGAATCGTAATATGGTATATAGAATACTTATTCATGCTCTTATAACACAAAAACCATTAACAGGTTGCTTGCAGTGGATGGTCAAACCAAGCCAAAAGTTCACGAAATGAGTTTTCTAGGTAACCCAAAAAACTTAAATCGTGACTTCTGACATGATTTGACCGAGCTAGATCTAACGATTTTATTGTTGTTGTGTTGGTTTGATGTAATAGGTTTGTACTCTTACATGTTGGCTACGATCTGAAATTGTTAGATCACTAAACAAATACACGATTAAGTCAGGAGGCCCAAATATGAGGAGTCAATTGTTTTCATTTCTTGCAGTAACCCAAAAAATGAAGAACAGCTCTGACAGCTTGTTCAAGGCTCCAGATTTCACTTATGTTATGCTTGTTGGCCATGTTTATGGTTGGATCATGTATTATTGTATTAGTACTACAACACCCAACCATTATCATTCCCAGAAACACAAAACACACTGATTTACACTTCGTCAAAGAAGGCAAGTCTAAACTGCCTTATGAATGCTCAAGAACATGAAGAACACCTATGTTATGTGTTATACGACTTGTAATTTTAAGTAAAGCCTTGTAATTATGGAAAATCATAATTATAAATTAAAACCCTAATTTCTGAAATTAGAAACCCTAATTTGAAACCTAAACTAGAGTTTGTGATCAGTCATAAATTGTGTTAATGTGATTAATATCATGTATAGTAGGTTTTATTACTAATTATGGAAAAACTAATTAGTAATTTAAAACCCTAATATCTAGAAACCCTAATTTGGTAATTAGAAACCCTAATTATAATTTGGTAACCCTAATTATCAAAATCGTAAACCCTAATTGTTTAATTAGAAAGATTTATTATAATTAGTGATTATAAACCCTAATGTTCCTGTATAATTTAATTAGAAAACCTAACTAATTAACAAACCCTAAATTTCTATTTTTAGAAATTAATTTTATTTTTAATTTAATTTAAACCCTAAATAAAAACCTAGAAATTAATTTTGTGCTAAACCTTAGGTTTAAACTCTAAGGATCAAACCCTAAGGGTTTGTTAAGATTACAAGAATGCCATTAAAATTCCATGCAAAATGACCAAAATACCCTCTTGCATTATTTGAGATAACTTGTATATCTAGTAATAATTGAGTTGGTGAGCTAACCTCGACTTCAAATCGACTAAATCTCCAGATTATCAGTCCATTATCAGCCATACATGCATCCAAGACTAGTATATATAGAATTCGAGAGAGAAAAATTCATTTGGTACCCTAATTTTGTACCAACTCTCATCATTGAGCTTTTCTCTCTAAAACCTACAAAATTCTAAGACATTTCAGTCACAAAACGAGCCCCACTAACATCCATAACAAATCAGATAGCCAAGATTCAAAATTTATCCCAAGAGGTATAAAACCCAACCTAGAATCATCATGCTTGTTATGTTATGATTAATTATGATTAAAAGTTAAAATATGTTGTTAGTAGTTTATAATGATGATCTAGGTTGCTAGATGTTAGATCCATAATATTTAGAGGCGCTTAGACTTGCTTTTTCTGAAGTGTAAATCAAAATCAAATCAGTTGTTTTGTTTTTCGGAATGATAATGGTTGGGTGTTGCAAAGATTAATACAATAATACATGATCCAACCATAAACATGCCAACAAGCATAACATAAGTTAAATCTAGAGCCTTGAACAAGTTGTCGAAATGTTTTTAATTTTTGGTTACCCAAAAATGAAGAACAATTCGACTCCTCATATTCGGGCCTCCACAACTTGTAATCTCGTATTATTTGTTTAGTGATCTAACAATTTTAGATCGTAGCCAACATGTAAGTGTACAGACCTATTACATCAAACCAACATAACAACAACGAAATCGTTAGATCTAGCTCGATCAAATCATGTAAGAAGTCAAAATTTATGTTTTCTGGGTTACCTAGAAAGCTCATTTCGTGAACTTTTGGCTTGGTTTGACAATCTACTTCAAGCAACCTGTTAATGGCTTTTGTGTTATAAGAGCATGAATAAGTATTCTATATACCATATTATGATTCTATTATAACAACAACAAAACAACAAACATCAGCAAGATCAGAGATGTCAAAGGTCTTGTCTGACCGTTCTGGGTAAGATCTGGGTTACCCAGATTTTGTCCAATCATGGTCGGTCAACGACCTTTGACCAACAATATCTTGCAATTCTTTCAAGCTATGACCTTGATTCAACTTCCAGAGTAAAGATCTCATATCACACTACAATATCCAACACTTAAAACACTAAATCAATAAACACACTGAGATCTATAAGGTCTGATATTCGGTTGTTAGACCACAAAATAAATTTTCCCAGATTTTGTAAATCTTCAAATCCGATTCTCTAGATGTTATGGATCTAACATCAAGCAACCTAGATCATCATTATACACTACTAACAACATATTTTAACACTTAATCATAACATATATAATACCAAGCATGATCAGATTCTAGGTTAGGGTTTTATACCTCTTGGGATAAATTTTGATTTTTGGCTTTCTGATTTGTTATGGATGTTATTGGGGCTCGGCCAGTGGACCGAAATGTCTTAGAATTTTGTAGGTTTTAGAGAGAGAAGCTCAATGATGAGAGTTGGTACAAAATTAGGCTACCAAATGAATTTTTCTCTCTCCAATTCTATATATAATAGTCTTGGATGCATGTATGGCTGATAATGGACTGATTTGCTGGAGATTTAGTCAATTGAGAAGTCAAGGTAAGCTCACCAACTCAATTATTGCTAGAAATACAAGTTATCTCAAATAATGCAAGAGGGGTATTTTGGTCATTTTGCTTGGAATTTTAGTGACATTCTTGTAATCTTGACAAACACTTAGGGTTTGACCCTTAGGGCTTAACCCTAAGTTTTAGCATAAAATGAATTTTTAGGTTTTCATTTAGGGTTTAAATTAAACTAAAAATAAAATTAATTTCTAAAATAGAAATTTAGGGTTTGTTAATTAGTTAGGTTTTCTAATTAAATTATACAGGAACATTAGGGTTTAAAATCACTAATTATAATAAACCTTGCTAATTAAACAATTAGGGTTTACGATTTTTATAATTAGGGTTACCAAATTATAATTAGGGTTCCTAATTACTAAAATAGGGTTTCTAGATATTAGGGTTTTAAATTACTAATTAGGTTTTCCATAATTAGTAATAAAACGTACTATACATGATATTAATCACATTAACACAATTTATGACTGATCACAAACTCTAGTTTAGGTTTCAAATTAGGGTTTCTAATTTCAGAAATTAGGGTTTTAATTTATAATTATGATTTTCCATAATTACAAGGCTTTACTTAAAATTACAAGTCGTATAACACATAACATAGGAGTTCTTAATGTTCTTGAGCATTCATAAGGCAGTTTAGACTTGCTTTTTCTTTGAAGTGTAAATCAAAGTGTTTTGTGTGTTTACGGAAATGATAATGGTTGGGTGTTGTAGTACTAATACAATAATACATGATCCAACCATAAACATGGCCAACAAGCATAACATAAGTGAAATCTGGAGAATTGAACAAGCTGTCAGAGCTGTTCTTCATTTTCTGGGTTACCTAAAAATAAAGAACTATTCGATCACGATATTCGGGCCTCCACAACAACTTGTAATCCGTATATTTGTTTAGTGATCTAACAATTTCGTAGATCGTAGCCAACATGTAAGAGTACACACCTATTACATCAAACCAACATAACAACAATAAAATCGTTAGATCTAGCTCGGTCAAATCATGTCAGAAGTCACAATTTATGTTTTCTAGGTTACCTAGAAAACTCATTTCGTGAACTTTTGGCTTGGTTTGACCATCCACTGCAAGCAAACTGTTAATGGTTTTTGTGTTATAAGAGCATGAATAAGTAGTCTATATACCATATTACGATTCTATTACAACAACAACAACAACAAAAAAATAAACAGCAGAAAGATAAGAGACGTCAAAGGTCTTGTCAGACCGTTCTGGGTAAGATCTGGGTTACCCAGATTTTGTCCAATCATGGTCAGTCAACGACCTTTGACCAAAAATATCTTGCAATTATTTCAAGCTATGACCTTGATTAAACTTCCAGAGTAAAGATCTCATATCACACTACAATATCCAACACTTAAAACACTAAATCAATAAACACACTGAGATCTAGAAGGTCTGATATTCGATTGTCAGACCACAAAATAAATTTTCCCAGATTTTGTAAATCTTCAAATTCGATCCTCTAGATGTTATAGATCTAACATTAAGAAACCTAGATCATCATTATACACTACTAACAACATATTTTAACACTTAATCATAACATATAACATACCAAGCATGATCAGATTCTAGGTTAGGGTTTTATACCTCTTGTGATAAATTTTGATTTTGGCTTTCTGATTTGTTATGGATGTTATTGGGGCTCGGTTTTGTGACTGAAATGTCTTAGAATTTCGTAGGTTTTAGTGAGAGAAGCTCAATGATGAGAGTTGGTACAAAATTAGGCTATCAAATGAATTTTTTTCTCTCCAATTCTATATATAATAGTCTTGGATGCATGTATGGCTGATAATGGACTGATTTGCTAGAGATTTAGTCAATTGAGAAGTCAAGGTAAGCTCACCAACTCAATTATTGCTAGAAATACAAGTTATCTCAAATAATGCAAGAGGTGTATTTTGGTCATTTTGCTTGGAATTTTAGTGACATTCTTGTAATCTTGACAAACACTTAGGGTTTGATCCTTAGGGCTTAACCCAAAGGTTTAGCACAAAATGAATTTCTAGGTTTTCATTTAGGGTTTAAATTAAACTAAAAATAAAATTAATTTCTAAAAATAGAAATTTAGGGTTTGTTAATTAGTTAGGTTTTCTAATTAAATTATACAGGAACATTAGGGTTTAAAATCACTAATTATAATAAACCTTGCTAGTTAAACAATTTGGGTTTAAGATTTTTATAATTAGGGTTCCTAATTACCAAATTAGGGTTTCTAGATATTAGGGTTTTAAATTACTAATTAGGTTTTCCATAATTAGTAATAAAACGTACTATACATGATATTAATCACATTAACAAAATTTCTGACTGATCACAAACTCTAGTTTAGGTTTCAAATTAGGGTTTCTAATTTCAGAAATTAGGGTTTTAATTTATAATTATGATTTTCCATAATTACAAGGCTTTACTTAAAATTACAAATCGTATAACACATAACATAGGTGTTCTTCATGTTCATGAGCATTCATAAGGCGCGCTTTAGACTTGCCTTTCTTCGACAATGTGTAAAAGCAAAGGTGTGTTTTGTGTTTATGGGAATGATAATGGTTGGGTGTTGTAGTACTAATACAATACTAAATGATCCAACCATAAACATGGCCAACAAGCATAACATAAGTGAAATCTGAGCCTCAACAAGTCAGAGTAGCTATTTTTAATTTTTTGGGGTTACCTAGAAACGAAGAACAATTCGACTCCTCATATTTGGGCCTCCACAACTTGTAATACGTATATTTGTTTAGTGATCTAACAATTTTAGATCGTAGCCAACATGTAAGTGTACAGACCTATTACATCAAACCAACATAACAACAATGAAATCGTTAGATCTAGCTCGATCAAATCATGTCAGAAGTCACAATTTAAGTTTTCTGGGTTACCTAGAAAACTCATTTCGTGAACTTTTGGCTTGGTTTGACAATCCACTTCAAGCAACCTGTTAATGGTTTTTGTGTTATAAGAGCATGAATAAGTATTCTATATACCATATTATGATTCTATTATAACAACAACAACAAAACAACAAACATCAGCAAGATCAGAGATGTCAAAGGTCTTGTCTGACCGTTCTGGGTAAGATCTGGGTTACCCAGATTTTGTCCAATCATGGTCGGTCAACGACCTTTGACCAACAATATCTTGCAATTCTTTCAAGCTATGACCTTGATTCAACTTCCAGAGTAAAGATCTCATATCACACTACAATATCCAACACTTAAAACACTAAATCAATAAACACACTGAGATCTAGAAGGTCTGATATTCTGTTGTCAGACCACAAAATAAATTTTCCCAGATTTTGTAAATCTTCAAATCCGATCCTCTAGATGTTATGGATCTAACATCAAGCAACCTAGATCATCATCATACACTACTAACAACATATTTTAACACTTAATCATAACATATATAATACCAAGCATGATCAGATTCTAGGTTAGGATTTTATACCTCTTGGGATAAATTTTGATTTTTGGCTTTCTGATTTGTTATGGATGTTATTGGGGCTCGGTTTTGTGACTGAAATGTCTTAGAATTTCGTAGGTTTTAGAGAGAGAAGCTCAATGTTGAGAGTTGGTACAAAATTAGGCTACCAAATGAATTTTTCTCTCTCCAATTCTATATATAATAGTCTTGGATGCATGTATGGCTGATAATGGACTGATTTGCTGGAGATTTAGTCAATTGAGAAGTCAATGTAAGCTCACCAACTCAATTATTGCTAGAAATACAAGTTATCTCAAATAATGCAAGAGGGGTATTTTGGTCATTTTTCTTAGAATTTTAGTGACATTCTTGTAATCTTGACAAACACTTAGGGTTTGACCCTTAGGGCTTAACCCTAAGTTTTAGCATAAAATGAATTTTTAGGTTTTCATTTAGGGTTTAAATTAAACTAAAAATAAAATTAATTTCTAAAATAGAAATTTAGGGTTTGTTAATTAATTAGGTTTTCTAATTAAATTATACAGGAACATTAGGGTTTAAAATCATTAATTATAATAAACCTTGCTAATTAAATAATTAGGGTTTACAATTTTTATAATTAAGGTTACCAAATTATAATTAGGGTTCCTAATTACCAAATTAGGGTTTCTAGATATTAGGGTTTTAAATTACTAATTAGGTTTTCCATAATTAGTAATAAAACGTACTATACATGATATTAATCACATTAACACAATTTCTGACTGATCACAAACTCTAGTTTAGGTTTCAAATTAGGGTTTCTAATTTCAGAAATTAGGGTTTTAATTTATAATTATGATTTTCCATAATTACAAGGCTTTACTTAATATTACAAATCGTATAACACATAACATAGGTGTTCTTCATGTTCATGAGCATTCATAAGGCAGTTTCGACTTGCCTTCTTTGACAAAGTGTAAAAGCAGTGTGTTTTGTGTTTATGGGAATGATAATGGTTGGGTGTTGTAGTACTAATACAATACTACATGATCCAACCATAAACATGGCCAACAAGCATAACATAAGTGAAATCTGGAGCCTTGAACAAGCTGTCAGAGCTGTTCTTAATTTTTTGGGTTACCTAGAAACGAAGAACAATTCGACTCCTCATATTTGGGCCTCCACAACTTGTAATACGTGTATTTGTTTAGTGATCTAACAATTTTAGATCGTAGCCAACATGTAAGTGTACAGACCTATTACATCAAACCAACATAACAACAATGAAATCGTTAGATCTAGCTCGATCAAATCATGTCAGAAGTCACAATTTAAGTTTTCTGGGTTACCTAGAAAACTCATTTCGTGAACTTTTGGCTTGGTTTGACAATCCACTTCAAGCAACCTGTTAATGGTTTTTGTGTTATAAGAGCATGAATAAGTATTCTATATACCATATTATGATTCTATTATAACAACAACAACAAAACAACAAATATCAGCAAGATCAGAGATGTCAAAGGTCTTGTCAGACCGTTCTGGGTAAGATCTGGGTTACCCAGATTTTGTCCAATCATGGTCGGTCAACGACCTTTGACCAACAATATCTTGCAATTCTTTCAAGCTATGACCTTGATTCAACTTCCGAGTAAAAGATCTCATATCACACTACAATATCCAACACTTAAAACACTAAATCAATAAACACACTAAGATATAGAAGGTCTGATATTCGGTTGTCAGACCACAAAATAAATTTCTCAAATTTTGTAAATCTTCAAATCCGATCCTCTAGATGTTATGGATCTAACATCAAGCAACCTAGATCATCATTATACACTACTAACAATATATTTTAACACTTAATCATAACATATATAATACCAAGCATGATCAGATTCTAGGTTAGGGTTTTATACCTCTTGGGATAAATTTTGATTTTTGGCTTTCTGATTTGTTATGGATGTTATTGGGGCTCGGTTTTGTGACTGAAATGTCTTAGAATTTCGTAGGTTTTAGAGAGAGAAGCTCAATGATGAGAGTTGGTACAAAATTAGGCTACCAAATGAATTTTTCTCTCTCCAATTCTATATATAATAGTCTTGGATGCATGTATGGCTGATAATGGACTGATTTGCTGGAGATTTAGTCAATTGAGAAGTCAAGGTAAGCTCACCAACTCAATTATTGCTAGAAATACAAGTTATCTCAAATAATGCAAGAGGGGTATTTTGGTCATTTTGCTTGGAATTTTAGTGACATTCTTGTAATCTTGACAAACACTTAGGGTTTGACCCTTAGGGCTTAACCCTAAGTTTTAGCATAAAATGAATTTATAGGTTTTCATTTAGGGTTTAAATTAAACTAAAAATAAAATTAATTTCTAAAAATAGAAATTTAGGGTTTGTTAATTAGTTAGGTTTTCTAATTAAATTATACAGGAACATTAGGGTTTAAAATCACTAATTATAATAAACCTTGCTAGTTAAACAATTAGGGTTTACGATTTTTATAATTAGGGTTACCAAATTATAATTAGGGTTCCTAATTACCAAATTAGGGTTTCTAGATATTAGGGTTTTAAATTACTAATTAGGTTTTCCATAATTAGTAATAAAACGTACTATACATGATATTAATCACATTAACACAATTTCTGACTGATCACAAACTCTAGTTTAGGTTTCAAATTAGGGTTTCTAATTTCAAAAATTAGGGTTTTAATTTATAATTATGATTTTCCATAATTACAAGGCTTTACTTAATATTAAAAATCGTATAACACATAACATAGGTGTTCTTCATGTTCATGAGCATTCATTAGGCAGTTTCGACTTGCCTTCTTTGACAAAGTGTAAAAGCAGTGTGTTTTGTGTTTATAGGAATGATAATGGTTGGGTGTTGTATTACGAATACAATACTACATGATCCAACCATAAACATGGCCAACAAGCATAACATAAGTGAAATCTGGAGCCTTGAACAAGCTGTCAGACCTGTTTTTAATTTTTTGGGTTACCTAGAAACGAAGAACAATTCGACTCCTCATATTTGGGCCTCCACAACTTGTAATACGTGTATTTGTTTAGTGATCTAACAATTTTAGATCGTAGCCAACATGTAAGTGTACAGACCTATTACATCAAACCAACATAACAACAATGAAATCGTTAGATCTAGCTCGATCAAATCATGTCAGAAGTCACAATTTAAGTTTTCTGGGTTACCCAAAAAACTCATTTCGTGAACTTTTGGCTTGGTTTGACAATCCACTTCAAGCAACCTGTTAATGGTTTTTGTGTTATAAGAGCATGAATAAGTATTCTATATACCATATTATGATTCTATTATAACAACAACAACAAAACAACAAACATCAGCAAGATCAGAGATGTCAAAGGTCTTGTCAGACCGTTTTGGGTAAGATCTGGGTTACCCAAATTTTGTCCAATCATGGTCGGTCAACGACCTTTGACCAACAATATCTTGCAATTCTTTCAAGCTATGACCTTGATTCAACTTCCAGAGTAAAGATCTCATATCACACTACAATATCCAACACTTAAAACACTAAATCAATAAACACACTGAGATCTAGAAGGTCTGATATTCGGTTGTCAGACCACAAAATAAATTTTCCCAAATTTTGTAAATCTTCAAATCCGATCCTCTAGATGTTATGGATCTAACATCAAGCAACCTAGATCATCATTATACACTACTAACAACATATTTTAACACTTAATCATAACATATATAATACCAAGCATGATCAGATTCTAGGTTAGGGTTTTATACCTCTTGGGATAAATTTTGATTTTTGGCTTTCTGATTTGTTATGGATGTTATTGGGGCTCGGTTTTGTGACTGAAATGTCTTAGAATTTCGTAGGTTTTAGAGAGAGAAGCTCAATGATGAGAGTTGGTACAAAATTAGGCTACCAAATGAATTTTTCTCTCTCAATTCTATATATAATAGTCTTGGATGCATGTATGGCTGATAATGGACTGATTTGCTGGAGATTTAGTCAATTGAGAAGTCAAGGTAAGCTCACCAACTCAATTATTGCTAGAAATACAAGTTATCTCAAATAATGCAAGAGGGGTATTTTGGTCATTTTGCTTGGAATTTTAGTGACATTCTTGTAATCTTGACAAACACTTAGGGTTTGACCCTTAGGGCTTAACCCTAAGGTTTAGCACAAAATGAATTTCTAGGTTTTCATTTAGGGTTTAAATTAAACTAAAAATAAAATTAATTTCTAAAAATAGAAATTTAGGGTTTGTTAATTAGTTAGGTTTTCTAATTAAATTATACAGGAACATTAGGGTTTAAAATCACTAATTATAATAAACCTTGCTAGTTAAACAATTAGGGTTTACGATTTTTATAATTAGGGTTACCAAATTATAATTAAGGTTCCTAATTACCAAATTAGAGTTACTAGATATTAGGGTTTTAAATTACTAATTAGGTTTTCAATAATTAGTAATAAAACGTACTATACATGATATTAATCACATTAACACAATTTCTGACTGATCACAAACTCTAGTTTAGGTTTCAAATTAGGGTTTCTAATTTCAGAAATTAGGGTTTTAATTTATAATTATGATTTTCCATAATTACAAGGCTTTACTTAAAATTACAAATCGTATAACACATAACATAGGTGTTCTTCATGTTCATGACCATTCATAAGGCAGTTTCGACTTGCTTTTTTTGACAAAGTGTAAATCAGTGTGTTTTGTGTTTATGGGAATGATAATGGTTGGGTGTTGTAGTACTAATACAATACTACATGATCCAACCATAAACATGGCCAACAAGCATAACATAAGTGAAATCTGGAGCCTTGAACAAGCTGTCAGAGCTGTTCTTCATTTTTTGGCTTACCCAGAAACGAAGAACAATTTGAATCGTCATATTTGGGCCTCCACAACTTGTAATACGTGTATTTGTTTAGTGATCTAACAATTTCAGATCGTAGCCAACATGTAAGTGTACAGACCTATTACATCAAACCAACATAACAACAATGAAATCGTTAGATCTAGCTCGATCAAATCATGTCAGAAGTCACAATTTAAGTTTTCTGGGTTACCTAGAAAACTCATTTCGTGAAATTTTGGCTTGGTTTGACCATCCACTTCAAGCAACCTGTTAATGGTTTTTGTGTTATAAGAGCATGAATAAGTATTCTATATACCATATTATGATTCTATTATAACAACAACAACAAAACAACAAACATCAGCAAGATCAGAGATGTCAAAGGTCTTGTCAGACCGTTCTGGGCAAGATCTGGGTTACCCAGATTTTGTCCAGTCATGGTCGGTCAACAACCTTTGACCAATAATATCTTGCAATTCTTTCAAGCTATGACCTCGTTTCAAATTCCAGAGTAAAGATCTCATATCACACTACAATATCCAACACTTAAAACACTAAATCAATAAACACACTGAGATCTAGAAGGTCTGACATTCGGTTGCCAGACCAAAAAATAATATTTCCCAGATTTTGTAAATCTTCAAATCCGAGCCTCTAAATATTATGGATCTAACATCTAGCAACCTAGATCATCATTATAAACTACTAACAAGTCATCTTTGGCCGTAGTGCATAGATGGACTTGGTATGATTATGACCAGCGATTATTCGGTATAATCATGACCGTAATATTACAAATGATATGGAAAAAGTCCTCATTGGCCCGTAGTGCATTGATGGACAGTTTTTGGTATGATTATGGCTATGGATTCTCTTCGGCCAAGGGTGCAAAGATGAATTGTTTTAGGGCATGATCATGACCGTTGATGAAAACACGATTATCTTTAGCCCGTAGTGCATGGAAAATTCTTGGTCGTGATATTAACGAATATCCTTAGCCGTAGTGCATGGATAATTCAGTGACATGGATTGATTATCGAGATGAGTCTCAGTGATGAAATATAAATTCATGGATGTGATATTAACGAATATCCTTGGCCGTAGTGCAGGGGTGATTCGATGATGTGAATTATTTATTAAGCTGAGTCTTAGTTATAAAATATTTATTATACACTTTTAATACGTAAAAGATAGTAGATATCATGCTTTACTTGACTCTTCTAAAATACAGTTGTATGTCTTTGGCATGTAGTAGAAAGATGAATTGTTAATGAATATCTTTGGCCGTATTGCAAAGATGAATTTATTAGTATGATTATGAGCAGGAATTTTGATTTGGTATAACCACGATTTTTTATGTTTCAAGTGAAGATAGGTGATGAAAATTATCTTCTTCCTGGTTGCGAAGAGGAATTTAGAACCACAATTATGATTATGAGTTATTCATATGATTGTGGGATGAACCTGTTGATTTATTTTACATGGATAAAACATTATTGGTGGACTTTTAACATAGAAAGATAATAGACCTTAAGGTCTATTTGACTCTTCTAATGGATTGCTTCGTTCACCGCAACTAACTATGGTTGAAAAGTTTTATCATCTACCATACGTTCTAAATCTTTGATTTATTATTGATGAAAGCTATTGATAATTTAATTCTCTTTAGTCATGATATTATTTACTAGGCTAGTTGTGCTCACCCTTTCTGCTTCACAATTCCTTTCAGGTAATAAGAGTGTTTTCGTAAGAGTGTTGCCGGGTCAAGCGGGGATAACAGGGGAATAGAACAGTGGTCTCTAGCTATGGAGGTTCTCCCTAAACAGTATAGAAAAGTGTGTTGTATTCTATACAACGTTTAGTAGTTATATTTGGTGAATCAAATAGGGTGAGGTGAACCCAACTTTGGAAGGGTATTTTTCCACTATCATACAAGATGTCTAATGACATACAACCTCGTGTTATCATAAGACAGGGTTGTGCGCATCCACTTGCTGAATATATCTACGGGCACTACCTATATGATCTTGGAGTTGATTTGAAATATAATATTCACTTGGAGACAACAGGAGATAGTTATATGTCAAGAGAAGATTCACCATTGGAAAGAAGATGATAGTAATCTTCTCATTTTTCTTTGGGTTCTATTGGGTCAACCAAGGATAATTCTATGGCCATATGATATTTATTATAACCTAAACGCATGGCCTCCCATGTACGAAGGTTTCCTTGAGCACTTCCCAAAGATTTTAATTTCTAAAACAGTTTTTGACTATACTTTTATGTAAAGTACCATTGTAAGGTTGTGGTCGAGGCACCATGAGAGTTACATACATTTGTATTAAAACTCATAGTTAACTATGGTCGTATTCTATACGACAACTCAACAGTTGTATAAATGAAGTTGTATTTGAATTTTGTACCATGTATCTGGAGACTCAGAATGGATGATGTATACCTAATTTTGGGGGCGTCACATTTGGTATCAGAGCTTAGGGATATGGTCGCTGGCGGAGATAAGAGTCTAGAACTAGGAGGGGAGAGACGAGTTATATACTTCGCTAGTGTGTGACTTACCTAAGCTGAAATTGTTTACTTGATAAGTTGACAAATTGTGATATGTCAATTAACCTTTGTTTTAAAGATATATTTTAGAATGATATCTCAAATACGGAGAGATGAGCAATGGAAAAATCATGATATACGAGGATATATAACCGGAAGGTACAATCCGAAAAAGAAAGCAAGGTATTCTCATCTCTTCAATATCGTGTGCGACACGTAAATTTCGAGGGAAAAATTTCATAAGGAGGGGTGATTGTGAGACCCCAAATTTTATGAAATAAAAGTATTCAATTTTTCTATTTTGGTAAATAGTTAAATTGATAAAAGTTTAAAGTTAAGGGTAATATGTGAATTTTTTTTTTTTTGCAAAGTAATCAAGTTGATATAAAATATTCGTTGTGTTTGGAATATTCGATTAGTCGGAAATATTCTTTTTTTCGGGAATATCCGTATTTACAAAGACAATCATTAGTGGACCCTACAACGGAATTATTGTTTGGATTGAGAAAACGACAAAAATATTTTATGAAAATAACGGCGGAAGTTTTACCGTTAATCTGTTGAAACACCCTTGTGTTAAAAGTACAAGAATGTCTGGGTCAGTATAAGAGTACACTACAGATTGATTATTGATGCTTACGTAATAAGTCACTCAGTTTTGTTTTATTAGTATTATTAATGTAATAAAATGAAAAGCTTTTATATAAAAATGTAATACTTTTATAAAGTTATTCGCTTTATTAGGCTAATAAGTAAAATCTTTTTATATAAAAATGTAATACTTTTATAAAGTTATCTGCTTTATTAGACAATAATTAGAATATATTATATTTTATTATGCATAGTATTTGCATAAGGTCTCATAGTGTTTGCATAGATAGTGTTTGCATAGTAAAATCTTTTATAAAGTTATTCGCTTTATTAGATTATAAATAGAATATATTATATTTTATTTAAAAAATTTTTTTTAAATATGGACCGTCGATTAAAGTAAATCAATCTGGACCGCTCATGAGTTAGTTACTATGCAAGATCCATTTTTTATAAATAGAAGCTCATTCCTTCATAATTTCTTACGAATTCAATCAAAACTCTAGAGAGAGAAATTATAGAGAAACTATAGAAAAGTATTCTCTTCTACTTCCTACTCTTATATTCGGTTTATTTTACGGTAAGGGTATTATTTCTTTTGTATTCATGAAGAGAACTTTTGTTTTATTCCATTATTTATTATTCATTGAATAACTCAGATACGCTGGCTACCCTATACTTGGTGAAATTCTTCTCGTTATTCCATTCTTTATTATTCTCGCTTGAATATCCCGTCTCGCTGCGCTTACGTGATATTACCGGGTTCCATTATTTATTATTATGTTGGAATAACCTGTTTATGCAAAGTACCGCATACATGGTGAAATTCTTTTGTTATTCCATTCTTTATTATTCTGTTGGATCATCATGTTTATGCTTTACGCATGACCTGGTTCCATTATTTATTATTCTCGCTGAATAACTTTGTCTGCATGCGCGGCCTATCGCATTCTCGGTGAATTCTTCTCATTATTTCATTATTTATTATTCTCGTTGAATATCCTCGTATGTGCGCTACGCATGACCGGTTCCATTCTTTATTATTCTCGTTGAAATAACTCCGTCCTATGTGGATTACCGCATGCATTGTAAATGATCCTTCGTATTCATACGAATAGTATTTTCATTAAAAGGGTTTCGCCAGGGCGCGCTTTAAATTTTTCCGACCCTCAAAACTTCTGGAAAAATTTGAAATGATAATTTGATGAGTTTTCTAGATTGTGTCCAAAATGGCGATTTTTGGATGTATAGATTAAGAGTTATGGATTTTATGGAAAAGACTATTTTAAAAGTAAACCCTTATAACGCCTTGTGGTTAACTCCAAAATTGGTGAAATTTTTATTGGGAGTATATGTATATAACAGAGTATACCTCAGAAATTTTGGAATTTTTGGACAAAAGTACAATTTATGATAAATGTCTAAATATTCGCGCTTTTAGCCATATGAAAAATAGTAAATGAATTTTAAAAATTCGAGAAAAATATATGTTCAAGATGGGACTATATTCTGCTAAATCCCAGAAAAGAAATATTTTTGGGACTGATTTGGTATTTTTCATGAAAATGAACTAGTTATGAGTAAATGAATTAAATATGTTATGTGAAGTAATAAAATTGAAAAATAGGATTTTATGGCTTGAGAATCCTATATAGGGTATATGCAGATTTTTTTTGAGGATTTGATCATTGATTATGAAATCTTATGAGTATGGCATTTTGAATGATTAAATGCATTATTTGATAAAGTGTAAACAATTGAAATAAATTGTTTATAAGTTTAAGAAATGATTAAAATATTGTTATAATATTAATGATATTAGATTATGAGATTATTAAGTGATTGATAACATTTGGTTATTATTGAACGCTGGATAAATTATATTATAAATGTTTAATATTTATCCTTTATCTCATTTGATTAATTCTTATATCATTGTCATCATCCTCATGCTTATATTGTGTTGAAAGTCATCTTTGGCCGTAGTGCATAGATGGACTTGGTATGATTATGACCGTGGATTATTCTTAGATAATCATGACCGACCGTAATATTACAAATGATATGGAAAAATTCCTCATTGGCCCGTAGTTCATTGATGGACAGTTTTTGGTATGATTATGGCTATGGATTCTCTTCGGCCAAGGGTGCAAAGATGAATTGTTTTATGGCATGATCATGACCGTTGATGAAAACACGATTATCTTTAGCCCGTAGTGCATGGATAATTCGTGGTCGTGATATTAATGAATATCCTTAGCCGTAGTGCATGGATAATTCAGTGATATGGATTGATTATCGAGCTGAGTCTCAGCGATGAAATATAAATTCATGGATGTGATATTAACGAATATCCTTGGCCGTAGTGCAGGGGTGATTCGATGATGTGGATTATTTATTAAGCTGAGTCTCAACGATAAAATATTTATTATACACTTTTAATTCGTAGAAGATAGTAGATATCATGCTCTACTTGACTCTTCTAAAATACAGTTGTATGTCTTTGGCATGTAGTGCAAAGATGAATTGTTAATGAATATCTTTGGCCGTAGTGCAAAGATGAATTTATTAGTATGATTATGAGCAGGAATTTTGATTTGGTATAACCATGATTTTTGATGTTTCAGGTGAAGATAGGTGATGAAAATTATCTTCGTCCTGGTTGCGAAGAGGAATTTAGAACCACAATTATGATTATGAGTTATTCATATGATTGTGGACAGGAACTGTTGATTTATTTTACATGGATAAAACATTATTGGTGGACTTTTAACATAGAGAAGATAATAGACCTTATGGTCTATTTGACTCTTCTAATGGATTGCTCGTTCCGCTGCAACTATGGTTGAAAAGTTTTATCATCTACCATATGTTCTAAATCTCTGATTTATTATTGATGAAAGCTATTGATAATTTAATTATCTTTAGTCATGATATTCTTTACTGGGCTAGTTGTGCTCACCCTTTCTGCTTCACAATTCCTTTCAGGTAATAAGAGTGTTGCTGTAAGAGTGTTGCCGGGTCGAGCGGGGATAACAGGGGAATAGAACAATGGTCTCTAGCTGTGGAGGAGTTCTCTCCTAAACAAAGATAGAAAAGTGTGTTGTATTCTATACAACATTTAGTAGTTATATTTGGTGAATCAAATAGGGTGAGGTGAACCCAACTTTGGAAGGGTGTTTTGCCACTATCATACAAGATGTCTAATGACATACAACCTCGTGTTATCATAAGACATGGTTGTGCACATCCACTTGCTGAATATATCTACGAGCACTACCTATATGATCTTGGAGTTTATTTGAAATATAATATTCACTTGGAGACAACGGAGATAGTTATATGTCAAGAGAAGACTCACCATTGGAAAGAAGATGATAGTAATCTTCTCATTTTTCTTTGGGGTCTATTGGGTCAACCAAGGATAATTCTGTGGCCATATGATATCTATTATAACCTAGACGCATGGCCTCCCATGTACGAAGGTTTCTTTGAGCACTTCCCAAAGATTTTAATTTCTAAAATAGTTTTTGACTATACTTTTATGTAAAGTACCATTGTAAGGTTGTGGTCGAGGCACCATGAGAGTTACATACATTTGTATTAAAACTCACAGTTAACTGTGGTCGTATTCTATACGACAGCTCAACAGTTGTATAAATGAAGTTGTATTTGAATTTTGTACCATGTATCTGGCGACTCAGAATGGATGATGTATACCTAATTTTGGGGGCGTCACATTTGGTATCAGAGCTTAGGGATATGGTCGCTGGAGGAGATAAGAGTCTAGAACTAGGAGGGGAGAGACGAGTTATATACTTCGCTAGTGTGTGACTTACCTAAGCTGAAATTGTTTACTTGATAAGTTGACAAATTGTGATATGTCAATTAACCTTTGTTTTGAAGATATATTTTAGAATGATATCTGAAATACAGGAGATGAGAAATGGAAAAATCATGATACAGAGGATATAACCGGGAAGGTACAATCCGAAAAGAAAGCAAGGTATTCTCATCTCTTCGAATATCATTTACGTACATAAATTTTAAGGGCGAAATTTCATAAGGAGGTGTGATTGTGAGACCCCAAATTTTATGAAATAAAAGTATTCAATTTTTCTATTTTGGTAAATAGTTAAATTGATAAAAGTTTAAAGTTAAGGGTAATATGTGAATTTTTTTTTTTTTGCAAAGTAATCAAGTTGATATAAAATATTCGTTGTGTCGGGGAATATTCGATTAGTCGGGGAATATTCTTTTTATCGGGGAATATCCGTATTTACTAAGACAATCATTAGTGGACCCCACAACGGAATTATTGTTTGATTGAGAAAAAAAAAAATATTTTTATGAAAATAACGGCGGAAGTTTTACCGTTAACTGTTGAAACACCCTGTGTTAAAAATACAGTAATACGCGTGGTTGTATAGTAGCACACGGTATTGATTATTGATGCTTACGTGATAAGTCACTCAGTTTTGTTTTATTAGTATTATTAATGTAATAAAATGTAAAAAGCTTTTTATATAAAAAAAATACTTTTATAAAGTTATTCGCTTTATTAGGCTAATAGTAAAATCTTTTTATATAAAAAATAATACTTTTATAAAGTTATCTGCTTTATTAGACAATAATTAGAATATATTATATTTTATTATGTATTTGTATAGTGTTCGCATAGTGTTTGCATAGTAAATAGTTTGTTTGCATAGTAAAATCTTTTATAAAGTTATTCGCTTTTATTAGATTATAAATAGAATATATTATATTTTATTTAAAAGATTTTGCTTTAAATATGGACCGTCGATTAAAGTAAATCAATCTGACCGCTCATGAGTTAGTTACTATGCGTACCATTTTTCTATAAATAGAAGCTCATTCCTTCATAATTTCTTACGAATTCAATCAAACTCTAGAGAGAAAATATAGAGAAACTATAGAAAAGTATTCTCGCTACTTCCCTACTCTTATATTCAGCTTTCTTTTATTTATTTATTTACCAGTAAGGGTATTATTTCTTTTGTATTCATGAAGAGAACTTTTGTTTATTATTATTCCATTATTTATTATTCTCGTTGAATAACTCAGATACGCTATTACCCCTATACTTGGTGAAATTCTTCTTGTTATTCCATTCTTTATTATTACGTTTTTTAATATCCTGTTTTGCAAGGCGTTTTGTAAGACTTCTTCCATTATTTATTATTATGTTGAATAACTTTGTTTATGTGAAGTACCGCATACATGGTGAAATTCTTTCTTCCGTTATTCCATTCTTTATTATTCTGTTGGAACATCATGTCTATGCTTTTGCATGACGACCGTTCCATTATTTATTATTACGTGAATAACTCGTCATGCATGCTTCTATCGCATGCTCGTGAATTCTTTCTTCTGTTATTTCATTATTTATTATTCTGTTGGAATATCATGTCTGTGCGTTTACGCATGACCTGGTTCCATTCTTTATTATTCTGTTGAAATAACCTGTCTATGTGGATTACCGCATGCATTGTAAATGATCCTTCGTATTCATACGAATAGTATTTTCATTAAAAGGGTTTTACGCCAGGGGCGCTTTTTATAATTTTTTCGACCTCAAAAAATTCGGAAAAATTTGAAATGATAATTTGATGAGTTTTCTAGATTGTGTCCAAAAATGGCGATTTTTGGATGTATAGATTAAGAGTTATGGATTTTATGGGAAAAGACTATTTTAAAAGTAAACCCTTATAACGCCTTGTGGTTAACTCCAAAATTGGTGAAATTTTTATTGGGAGTACATGTATATAACAGAGTATACCTCAGAAATTTTGGAATTTTTGGACAAAAGTACAATTTATGATAAATGTCTAAATATTCGGAAGTTTTAGCCATATGAAAAATAGTAAATGAATTTTAAAAATTCTGAGAAAAATATATGTTCAAGATGGGACTATATTCGCTAAATCCCGTAAAAAAAATATTTTTGGACCGATTTGGTATTTTTCATGAAAATGAACTAGTTATGAGTAAATGAATTAAATATGTTATGTGAAGTAATAAAATTGAAAAAATAGGATTTTATGGCTTGAGAATCCTATATAGGTATATGCAGATTTTTTATGAGGATTTGATCATTGATTATGAAATCTTATGAGTATGGCATTTTGAATGATTAAATGCATTATTTGATAAAGTGTAAACAATTGAAATAAATTGTTTATAAGTTTAAGAAATGATTAAAATATGGTTATAATATTAATGATATTAGATTATGAGATTATTAAGTGATTGATAACATTTGGTTATTATTGAACGCTGGATAAATTGTATTATAAATGTTTAATATTTATCCTTTATCTCATTTGATTAATTCTTATATCATTGTCATCATCCTCATGCTTATATTGTGTTAAAGTCATCTTTGGCTAGTAGTGCATAGATGGACTTGGTATGATTATGACCGAGGATTATTCTTGTATAATCATGACCGTAATGTTACAAATGATGTGGAAAAAGTCCTCATTGGCCGTAGTGCATTGATGGACAGTTTTTGGTATGATTATGGCTATGGATTCTCTTCGGCCAAGGGTGCAAAGATGAATTGTTTTATGGCATGATCATGACCGTTGATGAAAACACGATTATCTTTAGCCCGTAGTGCATGGATAATTCGTGGTCGTGATATTAACGAATATCCTTAGTCGTAGTGCATGGATAATTCAGTGATATGGATTGATTATCGAGCCGAGTCTCAGCTGATGAAATATAAATTCATGGATGTGATATTAACGAATATCCTCGGCCGTAGTCAAGTGGGGTGATTCGATGATGTGATTATTTATTAAGTCGAGTCTCAAATATAAAATATTTATTATACACTTTTAATTCATAGAAGATAGTAGATATCATGCTCTACTGACTCTTCTAAAATACGCTTGTATGTCTTTGGCATGTAGTGCAAAAGATGAATTGTTAATGAATATCTTTGGTCGTAGTGCAAAGATGAATTTATTAGTATGATTATGAGCGAGAATTTTGATTTGGTATAACCATGATTTTTATGTTTCGTGAAGATAGGTGATGAAAATTATCTTCGTCCCGGTTATGAAGAGAAATTTAGAACCACAATTATGATTATGAAGTTATTCATATGATTGTGGATGAACTGCTTGATTTATTTTACATGGATAAAACATTATTGGTGGACTTTTAACATAGAGAAGATAATAGACCTTATGGTCTATTTGACTCTTCTAATGGATTGCTCGTTCCGCTGCAACTATGGTTGAAAAGTTTTATCATCTACCATATGTTCTAAATCTCTGATTTATTATTGATGAAAGCTATTGATAATTTAATTATCTTTAGTCATGATATTCTTTACTGGGCTAGTTGTGCTCACCCTTTCTGCTTCACAATTCCTTTCAGGTAATAAGAGTGTTGCCGTAAGAGTGTTGCCGGGTCAAGCGGGGATAACAGGGGAATAGAACAGTGGTCTCTAGCTGTGGAGGTTCTCCCTAAACAGTATAGAAAAGTGTGTTGTATTCTATACAACATTTAGTAGTTATATTTGGTGAATCAAATAGGGTGAGGTGAACCCAACTTTGGAAGGGTGTTTTGCCACTATCATACAAGATGTCTAATGACATACAACCTCGTGTTATCATAAGACAGGGTTGTGCGCATCCACTTGCTGAATATATCTACGGGCACTACCTATATGATCTTGGAGTTTATTTGAAATATAATATTCACTTGGAGACAATGGAGATAGTTATATGTCAAGAGAAGACTCACCATTGGAAAGAAGATGATAGTAATCTTCTCATTTTTCTTTGGGGTCTATTGGGTCAACCAAGGATAATTCTGTGGCCATATGATATCTATTATAACCTAGACGCATGGCCTCCCATGTACGAAGGTTTCCTTGAGCACTTCCCAAAGATTTTAATTTCTAAAACAGTTTTTGACTATACTTTTATGTAAAGTACCATTGTAAGGTTGTGGTCGAGGCACCATGAGAGTTACATACATTTGTATTAAAACTCACAGTTAACTGTGGTCGTATTCTATACGACAGCAACAGTTGTATAAATGAAGTTGTATTTGAATTTTATACCATGTATCTGGCGACTCAGAATGGATGATGTATACCTAATTTTGGGGCGCACATTTGGTATCGTAGCTTAGGGATATGGTCATTTGGCGGAGATAAGATTCTAGAACTAGGAGGGAGAGACGAGTTATATACTTTGCTTAGTGTGTGACTTACCTAAGTCGAAATTGTTTACTTGATAAGTTGACAAATTGTGATATATCAATTAACCTTTATTTTGAAGATATATTTTAGAATGATATCTCAAATACGAGAGATGAGCAATGAAAAATCATGATATAGAGGGATATAACCGGAAGGTACAATCCGAAAAAGAAAGCAAGGTATTCTCATCTCTTCGAATATCAGGTACGTACGTAAATTTCGAGGGCGAAATTTCATAAGGAGGGGTGATTGTGAGACCCCAAATTTTATGAAATAAAAGTATTCAATTTTTCTATTTTGGTAAATAGTTAAATTGATAAAAGTTTAAAGTTAAGGGTAATATGTGAATTTTTTTTTTTTTGCAAAGTAATCAAGTTGATATAAAATATTCGTTGTGTCGGGGAATATTCGATTAGTCGGGGAATATTCTTTTTGTCGGGGAATATCCGTGATTTACGGTACAATCATTAGTGGACCCCTACAACGGAATTATTGTTTGATTGAGAAAAACGACAAAAATATTTTTATGGAATAATTTATGGAAGTTTTACCGTTAATCTGTTGAAACACCCTAGATGTTAAAAAATACAAAGAATGCACGTGGTTGCATAAGTAGCACACGGTATTGATTATTGATGCTTACGTGATAAGTCACTCGCTTTTGTTTTTTAGTATTATTAATGTAATAAAAAGAAAAACTTTTTATATAAAAAAAAATACTTTTATAAAGTTATTCGTTTTATTAGGCTAATAGTAAAATCTTTTTATATAAAATGTAATACTTTTATAAAGATATCTGCTTTATTAGACAATAATTAGAATATATTATATTTTATTATGCATAGTATTTGCATAGTGTTGCATAGTGTTGTATAGTGTTTGCATAGTAAAATCTTTTATAAAGTTATTCGTTTTATTAGATTATAAATAGAATATATTATATTTTATTTAAAAGATTTTGCTTTAAATATGGACCGTCGATTAAAGTAAATCAATCTGGACCAAGGATGAGTTAGTTACTATGCAGACCATTTTTCTATAAATAGAAGCTCATTCCTTCATAATTTCTTACGAATTCACTGAAACTCTAGAGAGAAAATTATAGAGAAACTATAGAAAAGTATTCTTGCTACTTCCCTACTCTTATATTCAGTTTCTTTTACGGTAAGAGGTATTATTTCTTTTGTATTCATGAAGAGAACTTTGTTTCTGTTATTCCATTATTTATTATTTTGTTGGAATAACATGTATACGCAGGCTACCCCATACTTGGTGAAATTCTTCATTATTCCATTCTTTATTATTCGATTTAATATCCTTTCTACAAATGCTTACTGCTTTACCTGGTTCCATTATTTATTATTATGTTGGAATAACCTGTTTATGCGAAGTACCACATACATGGTGAAATTCTTCTATTATTCTATTCTTTATTATTCTGTTGGAACATCCTGTCTATGCTTTACGCATGACCTGGTTCCATTATTTATTATTCATTGAATAACTCTATCTCGTGTGGTCTATCGCATGCCTGGTGAATTCTTCTATTATTTCATTATTTATTATTCTGTTGGAATATCATGTCTGTGCGTTTACGCATGACCTGGTTCCATTCTTTATTATTCTGTTGAAATAACCTGTCTATGTGGATTACCGCATGCATTATAAATGATCCTTCGTATTCATACGAATAGTATTTTCATTAAAAAGGGGTTTCTGCCATGGGCAGTTTCGTAATTTTTCTGACCCTCAAAACTTCTGGAAAAATTTGAAATGATAATTTGATGAGTTTTCTAGATTGTGTCCAAAAATGGCGATTTTTGGATGTATAGATTAAGAGTTATGGATTTTATGGAAAAAGACTATTTTAAATGTAAACCCTTATAACGCCTTTTGGTTAACTCCAAAATTGGTGAAATTTTTATTGGGAGTATATGTATATAATAGAGTATACCTGTATAAATTTTGGAATTTTTGGATAAAAGTACAATTTATGATAAATGTCTAAATATTCGGCAGCTTTTAGCCATATGAAAAATAGTAAATGAATTTTAAAAATTTTAAGAAAATATATGTTCAAGATGGGACTATATTCTGCTAAATCCCGGAAAAATAAATATTTTTGGGATCGATTTGGTATTTTTCATGAAAATAAACTAGTTATAAGTAAATGAATTAAATATGTTATGTGAAGTAATAAAATTGAAAAATAGGATTTTATGGATTGAGAATCCTATATAGGGTATATGAAGATTTTGATGAGGAATTTGATCATTGATTATGAAATCTTATGAGTATGGCATTTTTTTGAATGATTAAATGCATTATTTGATAAAGTGTAAACAATTGAAATAAATTGTTTATAAGTTTAAGAAATGATTAAAATATTGTTATAATATTAATGATATTAGATTATGAGATTATTAAGTGATTGATAACATTTGGTTATTATTGAATTGGATAAATTATATTATAAATGTTTAATATTTATCCTTTTCTCATTTGATTAATTCTTATATCATTGTCATCATCCTCATGCTTATATTGTGTTGAAAAAATCATCTTTGGTAGAAAAGCATGTAGATGGACTTGGTATGATTATGACCGAGGATTATTCGGTATAATCATCATGACGTAATATTACAAATGATGTGGAAAAAGTCCCTATCATCGGCCGTAGTAGTGCATTGATGGACAGTTTTTGGTATGATTATGGCTATGGATTCTCTTCGGCCAAGGGTGCAAAGATGAATTGTTTTATGGCATGATCATGACCGTTGATGAAAACACGATTATCTTTAGCCCGTAGTGCATGGATAATTCGTGGTCGTGATATTAACGAATATCCTTAGCCGTAGTGCATGGATAATTCAGTGATATGGATTGATTATCGAGCTGAGTCTCAGCGATGAAATATAAATTCATGGATGTGATATTAACGAATATCCTTGGTCGTAGTGCAGGGGTGATTCGATGATGTGAATTATTTATTAAGCTGAGTCTCAGCGATAAAATATTTATTATACACTTTTAATTCATAGAAGATAGTAGATATCATGATCTACTTGACTCTTCTAAAATACAGTTATATGTCTTTGGCATGTAGTGGAAAGATGAATTGTTAATGAATATCTTTGGTATAATTGCAAGATGAATTTATTAGTATGATTATGAAGCGAGAATTTTATTTGGTATAACCATGATTTTTGATGTTTCGTGTGAAGATAGGTGATGAAAATTATCTTCGTCCTGGTTGTGAAGAGGAATTTAGAACCACAATTATGATTATGAGTTATTCATATGATTGTGGACAGGAACTGTTGATTTATTTTACATGGATAAAATATTATTGGTGGACTTTTAACATAGAGAAGATAATAGACCTTATGGTCTATTTGACTCTTCTAATGGATTGCTCGTTCCACTGCAACTATGGTTGAAAAGTTTTATCATCTACCATATGTTCTAAATCTCTGATTTATTATTGATGAAAGCTATTGATAATTTAATTATCTTTAGTCATGATATTATTTACTGGGCTAGTTGTGCTCACCCTTTCTGCTTCACAATTCCTTTCAGGTAATAAGAGTGTTTCCGTAAGAGTGTTGCCGGGTCAAGCGGGGATAACAGGGGAATAGAAAAGTGGTCTCTAGCTATGGAGGTTCTCCCTAAACAGTATAGAAAAGTGTGTTGTATTCTATACAACATTTAGTAGTTATATTTGGTGAATCAAATAGGGTGAGGTGAACCCAACTTTGGAAGGGTATTTTGCCACTATCATACAAGATGTCTAATGACATACAACCTCGTGTTATCATAAGACAGGGTTGTGCGCATCCATTTGCTGAGTATATCTACGGGCACTACCTATATGATCTTGGAGTTTATTTGAAATATAATATTCACTTGGAGACAGTGGAGATAGTTATATGTCAAGAGAAGATTCACCATTGGAAAGAAGATGATAGTAATCTTCTCATTTTTCTTTGGGTTCTATTGGGTCAACCAAGGATAATTCTATGGCCATATGATATCTATTATAACCTAGACGCATGGCCTCCCATGTACGAAGGTTTTCTTGAGCACTTCCCAAAGATTTTAATTTCTAAAACAGTTTTTGACTATACTTTTATGTAAAGTACCATTGTAAGGTTGTGGTCGAGACACCATGAGAGTTACATACGTTTGTATTAAAACTCACAGTTAATTGTTGTCGTATTCTATACTGACGTACTCAACAATGAGATATAAATGAAGTTGTATTTGAATTTTGTACCATGTATTTGGCGACTCGAATGGATGATGTATACCTAATTTTGGGGCGTCACATCATCCGCTACCTCACTATTCCAAAGATCCAATTTTCTTCCGAGGTAAGGGATATTATTATTATAGTAAGGGTATTATTTCTTTCGTATTCATGAAGAGAACTATTGTTATTCCATTCTTTATTATTATGTTGGAATAACTCATCTGTGCAATGTAATTATCGCATACATGGTGAAATTCTTCATTATTCTATTCTTTATTATTCTTGCTGAATATCATGTTTTGTCTGCGGATTACGCATGACCAGTTCCATTCTTTATTATTACATTAGAATATCCTGCCTATGCTTGGATTACGCATGACTGGTTCCATTATTTATTATGGAATAACTCGTCTGCATGCGGGCTATCGCATGCCTAAAGAATTCTTCTGTTATTCCATTCTTTATTATTCTGTTAGAATAACCTGTCTATGTGGATTACCACATGCATGGTGAATGACCTTTCGTATTCATTCTTTATTAAATTGTGGAAATGATCTGTCTACGTGGATTACCGCATGGCGGATGAAAATCCATTTGCAGTTTCGTATATTCTACTCCCTCCGTCCCATAGTTATAGGCTGATTTCTTTTGGCACATAGTTTAAGAAAATCAATTATGTGGCAAATTTTAACATAAATTTTCCACATATACCCCTTAATATGGAATTAATGAATAAGTTAATTACTCCTTACTTATCACACTGGAACTCTCAACTTCATTGATTGACGTGTATCTTGACCATTAAAATCCACAAACTTTAACTAAAGAGAATACAACAACATTAAATGTGGTGATAAAAATAATGACATTGAATGTTGTTTCTTCAAAAAAAAGTAATGGTTGAATATTTATTATAATGGCATAAAAATAAAACAATGAATCAACTAAATTTTATAAATAGTAAGTAGCCTATATATTGGGACATCTCAAAATGGAAAATCAGCCTATAACTATGGGACGGAGGGAGTATTATACTCGTATGAGATATCATTTCTTTTGTAATCGTCATGAAATATCATTTTATTTGGTATTTTATTTAAGAGTTACTATTCACAAGTTACTATTCACCCAAATTACTATTCACTCGAATATTATTCGCTCGGGTATTTGGGATACTTTTCATGTCGGGGTACTATTCACGAGGTACTATTCCCGAAGTACTATTCGCGGGGTACTATTTACCCGAAAAATATATTTCTTTTCTGTCCAAATTATTTTTGGTACATGAATATTATTCTTGAATTTTACTCTACAAAGCAGTATCATGTTGACAATTTGGACGTTATTGATTTCTGGATAAATTAAATTATAAATCTTTAAAATTTATCCTTCAACTTGTTTTATTGAATTATAATGTCATTGTCATCATCCTCATGCTTATATTGTGATGAAAGTCATCTTTGGCTTACGTGCAAAGATGGACTGTTGATTATTGTTTTTACAGTTGTATATCTTTGGCTTACGTGCAAAGATGGACTATTGATTGATGAGTATCTTTGGCTTATGTACATAGATGAACTGTTTATTGGTATGATTATGACCAGGGATCATTCGGTATAATCATAACCCGTAATGTTATAGATGATGTGGTAAAAGTCCTCATTGGCCCGTAGTGCATTGATGGACAGTTATTCGTATGATTATAACTAGGGATTATTTGGTATAATCATGACCATTGATGATTACATGAATATCTTTGGCCGTAGTGCAGGGATGATTCGATGATGTGAATTATTTATTAAGCTGGGTCTCAGCGATAAAATATTGATTATACACTTTGAATTCGTAAAAGATAGTAGATATCATGTGTAAGACCCCGAAATTTTTTTTAAATAAAAAGGAATTTCCTTTATTTATTATTTTGAAATAGTAAGGGTTGATTTGATTAATGTGGATAGTTAAGGGTTAAATACGAAAATATTTCAAAATAAGCAAGTGGTTATAAAATATTCATTTTTGTTTGGGAATATTCGTTTGGTCGTGGAATATTCAGATCGCTTGTGAATATTCGTATTTACGGGCAAGCAACCCATGTGGGGCCCCATAACGGAAAGCGATTGGATGAAGAAAACGACAAATATAAGTCAAGTTAAAAATAACGCGTAGTTGTTACCGCTAAGACCGTTGAATACCCTTAGGTTAAAAAATACGAAGAATACGCGCGTGGTCGCACAAAGAGCACACCAGATTGCACATGATTGTTGAATTATTGATCCTTACGTAAGAAGGCACTACTCAATAATTTTCACAAGAGTTACCGCTCAATATTTTATTTATCGATTCAATAATTGCCGCGTTGATATTTTATATTATTGTTGTTCAATAATTGTCACCGCATTATTATCTCCATTATCGATCAATAATTCATATTATTTGAATAATATTATTAGATAAAGCATTATTGGCAATGTCTAGAAAGTTCATCAAGGAGAGGTTTGGTCACCTAATCATGCGCCGCCAAGAAGGAGAAATCCTTATCTGAAAGCCCCTCTTCCTCGAGCGGCACCGTCATTATAATTGTGATTCTCGTAATATTATTTGTGAATAATTAATTATTGATTCATATGATAAAGAAATATTTATTTTATGTGGATATAAATGATGGATTTATTTATGTGGTTATAAATGAAGAAATTATTGTTGAGGTGTTTTATCAAGATTTTACCGTATCGAGGTATTAAAATTAAATCGGGGTTTTGAGATATATTATGGGGTTATAATTTTAATCCCACCGCTGATTGTGGTAATTTTTGGGTATGTTATACATACATAAGTTGAGTATATGTCCACAAATTTTGAACCGTTAAAAATGCACGAATGATTTGTTGTGAATTTTAAGAGGTGTCGGATTCAAAATTAGGTTTATAATTGATTTTGGTGGAAAATTCTAGAATTGAGTGGGCCCACTTGTGGTTGGTGAAGAAATGTGCTGAATTTTATTTCAAATGTGGTGGGTGGCAATAGTAGCGGTGTAGTAAAGCCATCGTGTAGCAGTCAAGTCTGCTTTTGCGGCTAACATTTTCCTATAAATAGAGGGCTGTTAGAATTGAAAATCACACCGTAAACAAAGTTTTCTTTTCTCTATATTATCGAGCGATATTTTGTGAGTATTTAGATACTTTGAGAGTTGTTGTTTAAGACAAGTTTCATTCAAAGATCACTTCCGACCTTTCCTTCCGGTACTCGATTCTTTGAGGTAAGGGATGTTATTTTCTTTTCGAATGATATTATTTCTTCAATATCATTATGTCAAATATTGATCCAACTTTTATCAAATTTGGAACTTTTTCATGCTCTGGGTTACTATTCATGGGTTACTATTCATGAGTTACTATTCAATTGAGTTACTATTTATGGGTTACTATTCATGAGTTACTATTCACGAAGTTACTATTCACGAGTTACTATTCACGAGTTACTATTCACGAGTACTATTCACGGTAAGCGTGAAAATGTTTTTTTGTGGAATTTCTATCTTTTGGTGTCTTGAGTTACTATTCACGATACTAAGACTATTCACGATACTCAAGACTATTCACGATATCGACTATTCACGATACCACACTATTCATCAAAAAATAAAATTTCTTCTTTTCGTCCAAAATATCTATTCGATACTAGCTTTGATCAGATCCATGTTTTGATCATTCTCAATTTTACACCACTACGATTATTTTTGAGGTATTGTTGGACATGGATAAAACAAAGTACTAATCCTTAATCCTTAATCCTTGTCATTTTGTTTCACCGGATTCGCTTCTTTAAAAATATTTTTCATCATCCTCGCCTTAAATGATGATATTATTGAATATCTTTGGCCCAGAGTGCAAAGATGAATGATTTCAAGAATCTCTTTGGCCCAGAGTAAAAAGATGAACAGTGTTTAAATGAATAATGACCGATCGATGAATATCTTTGGCCTCAGAGTGCAAAGATGAACAGTGTTTGAGATGAATACGACCGATCGATGAATATCTTTGGCCAGTAGTGCAAAGATGAATGTTTGATTTGAGATGAATATCGATTGATGTTACAGGATAAAATTTTGATGATGGATCTTTAAATTCATAGATTATAGTAGATTTCATTCTCTACGTAACTCTTCTATGAATTATTATTTCACCGCGAATATTGATCCAAAACTTGTTGTCTATCAGATTCTATCGATTTTTCCTCGTTGAAGACTAACGATAATTTGTCAGATATTATCTTAGTCATAATATTCTTTATCGAGCTAGTTGAGCTCACCCTTTTCCTTTTTGTTCCATTCTTCTCGTGAGGCGAGAATATAGCGAAGTACGTAGCCTGGGTATGGAATGAAGGTTTTAGAAAGGATTGTTTAGTAGTCCTCACCATTTTGTAAAATAATGTATCAATAAATGTGATGAGGATTTATTTGAGTATAAATATTGTCTGAAGATAATATTTGTATTTAAACTCACAGCTTTATCGTTGTAATAATAAAGTTGTAGTTGTTTCGTATCATGTATTGACACTCTCGTAATGGGTGATGTATACCTATTTTGGGGGCGCCACAACAGTTGGTATCGTAGCTTAGGATATGATCTCCAAGCGAGATCGGGGAATAGAACTAGAGGGGAGAGACGAGTAAATCCTTCGCTAGTGGTGTCCTACCTAAGCTTATTTGTTAGTTGGTCAAGATATAGGGATATTATGTGATATATTGATTTCCTTAATTAACCCTTTGTTTTATGACAAAGATTGAGAATGTCGATCGAGAATATTAACAAAGGAGTAAATGAGACCGTGGAGATGCCTCAGATTTACCAACGAGGAGAACGTGTAACAGTCGGGCAATGTTCCTCCCGTGAACAACACCACCGGAGCGTATGATGAACGAGGGATGTTTAGAAGCTTTTTGCAGCTTCATGCAAAATCGCATTTAGGGAGACTCGTGTTCAAAATACAGGAGGAAATGATAGCAATTCACGGCTGTCACAAATGCAAGCACTTCAAAAGAGTCAGGACCACCAGAATTTAAGGGAAAGCCGATCCGATCACGGCGAAACACGGGTCAAACAAATTACCAAGATATTCGATGTCTTGGGATGCACGGAGGAACAGAAGGTTCCATTCGCCACCTTTATGTTCCGTGGCGAGGCAGACCATCGGTGGGAGTCTCAGTGAAGCGCACTCCATCCAAATTCCGACACTCAAAGATGTCTCGGGAGACGCTTTCAGAGACTATTTAATGACAAATACTTTCCTCGAAAGTGTTCGCTATACGAAGGAAGTGGAGTTCATCGATTGAACAAAACAATACGACGGTGTCTCAAAGACGAGGCAAAGTTTGCAGAGTTATCCAGTTCAGACCTCATTTGGTGGAGGATGAGGAACGATGACGCGGATGTTTCTTAGAGGTTTGAAACCCCAAGATACGCCAAGATCTCATTTCTCATAAACTTTCTCTTTATTCGATGTTGTAAAATGTGGCTCAATTATTAGAGCGAGATAACGAGTACTACCAACCGAGGGACCATAACCAGATCGCACTGTAGATAGCAAACAATGTAATAATGATAACTCATGGAGAAAGAAACAGATTTTACAGTAAATGGTAACCACTCCGTGGTAATCATGGCCATGAAAATGTAAGCGAAAGTTAGAGGAGATTTTAAAAGAGGAGATTTAACAACGACTATGTGAAGACGACATAAGGCTTAGAAGAATCGGTTCTAAGGGAGAGATCGACCACCGGCCATATGCTACAAATGCGAAAAGAGGGACATATCACCAAACCGCCCACAACAGCTTCAAGGTATGCTATAGTTGTGGAAAGGAAGGACATATCGCCGAGATCAGACGATGAGCGAAACCTAGTTCAATGGGATTTTGGTGACTCAAAAGATCGTCCCGTAAAAGTCAAAGTCAACGATTCCGGAAGAGCGTTTGTTGTGATCGGTCATAATGCGAGGAACCCAAACGAGGTGATCACGGTAAGCTATTTATAAATTCTCATGTTTATACCTTACTTGATACCGGTGTATACCCATTCATTTATCTCTCCCGCATGTGCTCAACGCTTAAACTCGACTCCGAGAAATTAGACTTTGATCTATCTCGTGGAAACTCCGCTAGAGAAACTTTCATCACATCCAATCGCTTATAAATCTTGTTTGATTCAAGTCGGCACCATTACCTTACCCGCTGACCTTATCTCTTTAAAGATACTTGCTTTTGATGTGATTTTAGGATTGATCGTTAACTACTCATCATGCCAAAATTGATTGTTTTCGTAAGGTCATTAGTTTTCATATTCCTAACCAACCTCGTTGTATTTAATTCAAGCAACTAAACCATTAAAATCAATCACCGCTCATATCTAATCATAAAGCTATTCGCTTATCGAAAAACTGATGTCAAGCTTTCTTAGCCCATGTTATGGATTTGAATAAAGACACGCCAAATTTGAATAATATTCCCGTTGTATCGACTTTCCCGACGATTTCAAGAACTTCCCGCCTACCCCGTAACGTGAAGTTGAATTCTTTATTGATCTTGAACCCGCACAAAGCCCATTTCTAAAACCCCATATCGAATGGCTCCTATTGAACTTCAGAGTTAAAGGTCCAACTACAGAATTGTTGGACATCTGGTTTCATTCGGCCCCAAGACATCTCCTCGGGGTGCTCCTGCTTTATTTGTAAAAAGAAGAAAGACGGAGTATGCGACTTTGTATCGACTATCGAAATCAACCATGTCACCATCAAGAATAGGTATCCTCTACCTCGTATTGATGACTTGTTTGACCAAATGCAAGGGGCAAATTTTTTCAAAAATCGATCTTCGCTCGGATATCATCAAATTGAAAATTAGAATCGAGGATATTCCAAAGACCGCCTTCGTAACCCTGATGGGCATTATGAATTCTTAGTCATGTCTTTCTGACTAACTAATGCTCCTCGCGGCTTTCATGGATATGATGAACCGAGTATTCAAGGAATATTTGATCGGCCTGTTGTTGTTGTCTTTTATCATGACATCCTTATATATTCCAAAAGTCGTGAAGATCATGAGCACCATTTGAAGTCGGTATCTAAAGGCTTCGCGAAAACCAACTATATGCCAAATTGAAGAAATGCGAGTTCGCTTGAGGAAGTAGCATTTCTTGGGCATGTGGTGTCAAAACATGGAGTATCCGCTGATCCGGCCAAGATCAAAGCAATACAAAGTTGGAGCAACCAAGTTTGCGGATCAAGTAACGTAGCTTTTGGGCTTAGCCGGTTATTATCGAGATTCGTGGAAGGGTTTTCTAATCGCTACTCCATTAACTCAAATAACTCGGAAGGATACAAAATTCGCTTTGGAGCGAAGAATGCGAGAAAAGTTTCCAAGAGCTTAAGAGGAGACTTATTTCAAGACTGTTTCTAACAATACCATCCGGTTCGATGGATTTGTTATCTACAAATGATGCTTCTTCAGCAAAGGGTTAGGATGTGTTCTCATGCAACGGGAAAGTCATAGCCTATGCCTCATGACAACTTAAAGAGTATGAGAGGAATTATCCTACCATGATCTAGAGTCAAAAGCAATAAGCTTTTCGCTTAAAGATATGGAGGCACTATCTATATGGGGAGAAAGTGGAGATATATTCGCATCATAAAAGCCTTAAATATTTCTTCACTCAAAAGAACTCAACATGCTAAATGACGACGCTGGCTCGAGCTATTGAAAGACTACGACCACACTATTCAATACCATCCCGGTAAAGTTTAACGTGGTAGCCGACGACGATCGAGTAGAAGATCATATACGCGGAACGAAAAGGATGATGTCAAGTATACGACAGAGCCAACTTTAATAGAAAAAGTTAAGGTTGCTCAAGCCACCGAATCTTGAGCCGATGATGCGTATGAAGAAGAAAGTACAAGAAGGAGCTATTCCTAAGCGAGAATTGATGAAGAAGGAATACTTCGAGTCCACTCTAGACTTTGTGTTCCTAACGACTGATTTGAAGTACAAGATTATGATGGAGGCACACAATACACCATTTGCAATCCATCCTCGAAGTACTAAAATGTATCGTGATCTTCGACATACATTTTGGTGGAATAATATGAAGAGAGAGATTGCAAAGTTTATCTCGATGTGTTTAACTCACTAACGGTAAAGGCGAGCATCTAGTACCTAAGGGTCCGCTTGCAACCACTTGAGATTCCTAATGGAAGTGGGAACACATTACCATGGATTTCAAGTTTTGGGTCTTCCTACTAGCTCAAGGCATCAATGCTATTTGGGTTATTGTTGATAGATTAACCAAGTCTCGCTTATTCTCTTGCGATACGGAGACTTATTCCCTCGAACGCCTTGCTAGTATGTACGTAAATGAGATCGTGAGGTTGCATGGCATGCCCGTATCCATAGTTTTGATCGTGACCCAAGATTCACTTCAAGATTTTGGGTTAGCTTGCAAAAAGCTATGGGCACGGATTTGCGATTTAGTTCGATACCATCCCCAAAACCTGATTTTGACAATCGAGAGAGACTATTCAAACTCTTGAAGATTTATTAAGACTTTGTGTCCTAGACTTCAAGGCGTTTTGATAAGTATTTACCATCGGTGGAATTCTCCTACAACAACAAAGCTCGTGCAAGTATAGGTGTGGCTCCATTCAAGCATTATATGGACGAAAATGTCGCTTCCAATATGTTGGGATGAGGTGGGTGAAGCAACATTGTTGGGACCCGAGTTAGTACGTATGACTCACCGAAAAGATCCAAATGATTCGACAACGATACAAACGGCTCAAGATCGACAAAAGAGTTATGCGGATCTTCATCGAAAGGACGTGGAATTTAATGTAGGGATCATGTATTGTCATGAGTCGCTTCCATGGAAGGGAGTTACAAGATTTGGGAAGAGAGGAAAGCTCAATCCACGATTTATCGGTCCATTTCAAATTCTCGACCGAGTAGGAAATGTAGCCTATAGACTTGCATTACCTCCAAGTATGTCTCGTGTTCATAATGTTTTTCACATATCCGTATTTCAGAAATATGTGAAAGACCCAACCACGCTATAGAAGTTAGAACCGACGAGATAGCCAAGACTTAACGTATGAGGAGGTACCACAAGATTTTGATAGAAGGAGCATGTCCTACACGCCAAGAAAGGTCATACCACAAGTTAAAGTTTTGTGGAGGAATCATGCTATAGAGGAAATGACCGAATTGAAACGAAATGAAAGCGAGGTATCCTCACCTTTTCAAACACTGTGTATCGTACGCCAATTTCGAGGACGAAATTTCATAAGAAGGGGGAGGTCAGAAGACCCTCAAATTTTTTTAAATAAAAGGAATTTCCTTTATTTATTATTTTGAAATAGTAAGGGTTGATTTGATTAATGTGGATAGTTAAGGTTAAATACGCAAATATTTCAAAATAAGCAAGTGGTTATAAAATATTCATTTTTGTCTGGGAATATTCGTTTGGTCGTGGAATATTCAGATCGCTTCTGGGAATATTCGTATTTACTTGCAAGCAAACATGTGTGGGCCCCATAACTAAAAGCGATTGGATGAAGAAAACGACAAATATAAGTTGGTTAAAAATAACTACAGAAGTTGTTACCAAGTAAGACCGCTGAATACCCGTTTAAAATACGAAGAATACGCGCGGTTCGCACAAAGAAGACACCAGATTGCACATGATTGTTGAATTATCGATCCTTACGTAAGAAGGCACTACTCAATAATTTTCACAAGAGTTATCGCTCAATATTTTATTTTATTGATTCAATAATTGTCATATTGATATTTTATATTATTGTTGTTCAATAATTGTCACCGCACATTATCTCCATTATCGATCAATAATTCATATTATTTGAATAATATTATTAGATAAAGATTATTGGCAATGTCTAGAAAGTTCTGTCAAGAGAGGTTTGGTCACCTAATCATGCGCCGCCAAGAAGGAGAAAAATCCTTATCTGAAAGCCCCTCTTCCTGAAACTACCGTCATTATAATTGTGATTCTCGTAATATTATTTGTGAATAATTAATTATTGATTCATATGATAAAGAAATATTTATTTTATGTGGATATAAATGATGGATTTATTTATGTGGTTATAAATGAAGAAATTATTGTTGAGGTGTTTTATCAAGATTTTACCAGATCGAGGTATTAAAAATTAAATCGTGGGTTTTTAGATATATCATGGGTTATAATTTTTAATCCGACCGCTGATTGTGGTAATTTTTGGGTATGTTATACATACATAAGTTGAGTATATGTCCACAAATTTTGAACCGCTAAAATGCACGAATGATTTGTTGTGAATTTTAAGAGGTGTCTGATTCAAAATTAGGTTTATAATTGATTTTGGTGGAAAATTCTAGAATTGAGTGGGCCCCACTTGTGGTTGGTGAAGAAATGTGCTGAATTTTATTTCAAATGTGGTGGGTGGCAATAGTAGCGGTAAAGCCATCGTGTAAAGGTCAAGTCCGCTTCTACGGCTAACATTTTCCTATAAATAGAGGGCTGTTTAGAATTGAAAATCACACCGTAAACAAAGTTTTCTCTCTCTCTCTATATTATCGAGCGATTTTGTGAGTATTTAGATACTTTGAGAGTTGTTGCTTAAGATAAGTTTCATTCAAAGATCACTTCCGACCTTTCCTTCCGGCAATCGATTCTTCGAGGGTAAGGGATATTATTTTTTTTTCGAATGATATTATTTCTTCAATATCATTACGTCAAATATCGTCCAAACTTTTTATCAAATTTGGAACTTTTTCATGCTCGCTATTCATGGGTTACTATTCATGATTACTATTCACGAGTTACTATTCACGGTTACTATTCATGAGTTACTATTCACGAAGTTACTATTCATGAGTTTACTTTCACGAGTTACTATTCACGAGTACTATTCATGAAGCGTGAAAATGTTTTTTGTGGAATTTCTATCTTTTGGTGTCTGAGTTACTATTCACGATATCGGACTATTCACGATACTGACTTATTCACGATACTGCACTATTCACGATACTGACTATTCATCGAAAAATAAAATTTCTTCTTTTCGTCTAAAATATCTATTCGGATACTAGCTTTGATCAGATCCATGTTTTGATCATTCTCAATTTTACACCACTACGATTATTTTTGAGGTATTGTTGACATGGATAAAACAAAGTACGAATCCTTAATCCTTAATCCTTGTCATTTTGTTTCACCGGATTCGCTTTTAAAAATATTTTCATCATCCTCATACCTTAAATGATGATATTATTGAATATCTTCGGCCCGTAGTAAAGATGAATGATTTCAAGAATATCTTCGGCCCAGAAGTGCAAAGATGAACAGTGTTTAAATGAATACGACTAATCGATGAATATCTTTTGGCCAGAGTGCAAAAGATGAACAAAAGTTGAGATGAATACGACCGATCGATGAATATCTTTGGCCTCAGAAAGGCAAAAAGATGAATATTTGATTCGAGATGAATATCGATTGATGTTACAGGATAAAATTTTGATGATGGATCGTTAAATTCATAGATTATAGTAGATTTCATTCTCTCACGAACTCTTCTATGAATTATTATTTCACTAATATTGATCCAAAACTTGTTGTCTATCAGATTCTATCGATTTTTCCCATTGAAGACTAACGATAATTTGTCAGATATTATCTTAGTCATAATATTCTTTATCGAAGCTAGTTGAGCTCACCCTTTCCTTTTTGTTCCATTCTTCTCGTGAGGCGAGAATATAAATGAAAGTACGAGCCTGGGTAATGGAATGAAGGTTTTAGAAAGGATTGTTTAGTAGTCCTCACCATTTTGTAAAATAATGTATCAATAAATGTGATGAGGATTTATTTGAGTATAAATATTGTCTAGAAGATAATATTTGTATTTAAACTCACGCTTTTCTTGTTGTAATAATAAAGTTGTAGTTGCTTTCGCACTCATGTATCGACAACTCGTAATGGGTGATGTATACCTATTTTGGGTCACGTATAACTATGGTTGAAAAGTTTTATCATCTACCATATGTTCTAAATCTACGATTTATTACCGATGAAGGCTATTGATGATGTAAATTATCTTTAGTCGTGATATTCTTTCTTTGGCTAGTTGTGCTCACCCTTTTTGCTTCACAATTCCTTTCGGATAATAGGAGTGTAGGCGGGGTCGAGCTGGGGTAACAGGAGAATAGAACTGGTCTATAGTCATTGAGGTTCTCCTAAAATAGTATGGAAATAATTTTATTAAGAACTTTAGATAAGTGTGTCGTATTGTATCACGCTCATTTGATATTTAATTTTGGTGAACTGAATAGGGTGGGGTGAACCCAACTTTGGAAGGGTGTTTTGCCACTATCATACAAGATGTCTAATGACATACAACATCGTGTTATCATAAGACGGGGTTGTGCACATCCACTTCTTGAGTATATCTACGAGCACTACCTATATGATCTTGGAGTTTGGTTGAAATATAATTTTCAATTGCGACATGGTGGAGATAGTTATATGTCGAGAGAAGACTTACCATTGGAAAGAAGATGATAGTAATCTTCTTGTTTTCTTTTTTTAGGACTTTTGGGTCAACCATGGATAATTCGTGGACATATGATATCTATCATAACCTGTATTTACATGGCCTCCCATATACGAAGGTTCTCTTGAGTATTTTCCAAAGATTTTAATTTCTAAAATAATTATCGACTGTATCTTTATTTAAGGTACCATTGTAAGGTCTTGTGGTCAATGCACCACGAGAGTTATATATATTTGTATTAAAACTCATAGCTTATCTATTGTCGTACTCTGCACGACAATTCAACAGTTGTATAAACGAAGTTTATATTTGATTTTTATAGTGCGATATCTGATGACTCAGAATTGATGTGGACCTATTTTGGGGGCGTCACACCTAATGTGGCAAACGCAACAAATGTGTAATAAACATAATATTTACACAAATACACAACAATAAATGTGAAAAAATATTCAATGTTGCTCAAAATTGACCAAATATTTGTCTAACAGTAGTATACATGAAAATGTAATACAATGAAATTTTTGAATTTTTTGGAATTTTTTTACTATTTAATATAATTATTTTTCAAATAAATAATAATTGAAAATTAAATAAGTTATGACACTAAAACAAACCATTTCTCAACACCTCTACGTGGAGAACTTGTAAACATACATCAGAATTTACAGGAAAAATATTTCTAGACAATCTTTTAACGATTTTTAAAGCACTTTAAATTACTAAAAATATTTTTTGAAAATATTTTTAGTTACTAGAAAAAATCATAAAAATATTTAAAAGTGACCAGAAAATAAAAACAAGTTTTTTTGTAAAAAAATAAAAAAATGTCCAGAAAGTGGTGTGTGGACCTCACGTGCTACTTGAGTGAGTGGGCATCCGCAGCCGCTCCTCTCTTTTTTTAATCTGGCGCGTGGCCCCCATGCGCTCCGACACACTGACGTCAGCTTCGTCTTCTTCCTCAACTTACCAGAAACACAATTATAGTTTGGCACCCTTTTTTCAAAAAATCATAATTAATTCTACAGATGTTCAAAAAATACAAACTTTATATTTATGGAATCATGGTGTACTATTTTAATATGTAAAAAAAATATACTTTTTGACTTCTATAGAAAAACATATTTTCATTTGAAAAAACGTAAATGTGAATTAGGATTTGCATTTTCTCTCAAAATACAAATCCGATTGCAACCAAATTTTGCAGGTGTCTTAACATGCATATGGACTACATCATACTGTATTTTCAGCCTCTAATATGTACTCTAGCGTATTATGTCATTAATGTCTTATTTCAAACTTACTAGCGAAATAAATAAATATATATATAACTGATCAGGTCCGGACTCCCGTACGGGGGTAAAATTCGGGCCTTTTTTTTTTTTGCTTTTTTTTTTAAAAAATAACTAAAAAAAAAGGTTTAATATTTTATGGAACTGGAATTTTTTTTTTCATAATACAGTATTTTGGGTGTGATTTGAATACACACAACAAAATATGTATGTACAGTCTGTACAGACTGTACACATGTTTTGTTATATGTATCCAAATCACACCAAAAACACTGTATTATGTAAAAATTCAAGTTCCATAAATTATTTATTTTTTAGTTGTTTTAAAAAAAAAAAAAAGGCCCGAATTTTGGTCCGGTCCGGGAGTCCAGACCTGATCTAGCCTATATATATATAACAAAATACAAATAATTTTGAATTTCACGCTCATTCTAATAAATCATCGGGGCCGTCCAAAATTTGAAATAAATTCCACCGTCCATAGTGCCGAAGACACGGGACTACTGCTAGTATATATATATATACGCTAGATTAAGCATAGCATGGCTTTTATGTCAATGTTAAATCAGATAGAAACTAACACAAATAATACTTGCATATGAATCGCTTAGTATCCACAAAGCGAAAAACGGTTGAATCGTAATACCAATTCTACAAGCGACACCACAAACACAAATTTACTACGATCCTTCAGATTTCTTGTCAATATAAAGTTGTTACTAACAACAACGCGAATCGAACTAAAGTGTTCACACCAAGTACATCCAAGCCTATTGATGAAAACTTAAAAATACTAGAGAGAAAATTGTATGGAAAAAATAATACGTTATTTTTCCTTAGCCTTACACTATACAAGCATCAATATTTAACGATAAAACCCAATTAATATATGATAAATCTATAACTGACTAAATCAAGAGACAGATCCCTAATCATATCAAGTATTATCTAAAATACTTCCAAATGATGAGACTTTTTCGATCGCAATTGAGATGATCCATGGATCCAACCCGAATCAATTACTAACATCAAATATCTCCCTTCAAATCTAACGAAGAAACCAGTGAAATCTCTAACGAAGAAGTGCGAACAAAATATATCTCCCTTCAAATCTCTTAACGAAGAAAACAATGCAAACAAAAATACTAGACACCCAACATTTTGACAACAATTTGACGCAATTTAAATAGTCAAAAGATTAACCATACCATTCCATGATTATAAACTCCCACATTTTGGGGATTAAATTCATTCAGCTAAATCAAAATTTGATTCAGTAGTCCACAGATAAAAAAATCCTAATTCAATAATTTTATACCCATACGGATATATAAAACACAAAAATACACAATTATTTTAAAATAAAATAAAAAAGACGAAAAAAAGAACCAGATACTATTTCGTAGCATTTGTCTAGGTGTTTTTACCAGGTCCTGCCCGATCAAAGCAACATAATCAATTCCAAAACATTGCTAAGTATCATCCTCCTGTTGAACTCCCACTTGTCTGTTTCGCCACACATATTTTGCCTCACCTTTGAAGTTGGAAAGTTCTTTTCTGCACCAAGGGAGTGGTTCCTTCCGTGGAAGCCCCCCATTCTGCGGTGGGACCATTCACCTGCTGCTGATCCGCTCTTTTGAGACACGCCTCCCCTCTGATAGCCATAGCCTGTGGAGTGATTGTACTGCTGGGAAGATAAATTCTTCTGCTGCGAATGCTGAGGCATGAAAGAATTCATGCTCTGTCCATTAGTTGTGTTAGTACTATCATTTTGAACAGCATCACTCTTTCCAGCACTTGCAGTGGCACTTTCACCGGTCTTAATAGAACTCTGTGTTGATGTGCCTGCAGCAGTGCAGCTTGATGAGTCTACTAACCCAAGTTCGTCAGGAAATTGCGTAAGCCTTGCATCTGTCACCACGGAAAAGCCTGGTCACTGTCAGAAAGTGCAGACGCTTGAGACTCTGTGAACCTAGTCACTTTTAATTGCTCGACAGGATGCCCATGGCTGAATTGAGAAGGCATAACACCTTCTGCTTGTTGCTGCAACGGCAGTGAAAGAGGAACAGAGTGGAGAGGCGATGCCGGAACATGAGGCCAGTGACCTTGGACCGACATGTCAGGGGCAGACTGAGTGGAGCCAATACAACTGTTAGTTAATGTCACATAAAAATATCAAATACACCACATGAAAACTAATTGTATTTCTTATGGGGTTAACTAATTGAGAATGTCCGCATTATGAGTGGAGCCATCAAGTAATAAGCAATCCAATGTATACCTGGAATGGGGACACATCAAACATGGCCAAAGGGAAGCCATGGGCAGGAGAGGCGACCCTGGGGCGAGATGCTGCATTGGAGCAGGCATGTTGGGAGGAGGCAGCGCTGCACGAAACAATATTCATGTTATTCATCTCTCCCTCACTAATTCCCATGCCTGAAGAAGTGGGATTGTGCTTCCAATCAGGTTGTTTACCAGATGGGATGTAAGCTGTACCCATAAAACTTAAACCAACCTGTCCAAATTGTCCTACCCGTGCATAATGATTGTAGACCACCATGTGGGGGGGCTTGAACCCCTGGAATAACTCCAGGTGGGCTAATAAAAGGACCAGTAAATCCAGCTGGAGGACCATAGAATGATTCCATGGTTGGGTGGCACTGTTGCCAGGTCCCAAGATGCCCTTGACCTGACAGTGTACTCTTCTGAGACTGTGATTGGGTCCCAGCAGATTCTTCATGTGGACTAAAAGCAAAGATTGGACCACCCAGCATGGGATTCATCTCATAAAAGGGGAAATGGGATGGTTGGGCACCAGGAAAATGAGAAAGCATCTGGCTTGATGAATTCTGAGGACTTGGTAAAGGTGGCCATAAGGACATTGGTGGAGTTTCAACAGAGAGATCCGCAGGAAGGGATACACTTAGAGACTCTTCCGCCCTTGATTGAGTACCAGATAGCTGATCACCAGTCACACCTGCATAAACATAAAGAAATGTAATACATGATTAACTTACTAATCAAATGAGGCATGAGCCATGTATACCAGATATGGATGCAACAGAGAAGAGAAATCACCTTCTGCTATCCCATGAACATCTGCACCTCCAATGTTTTTGGCATCTGCGATTGAGACAGAACTAAACCCGTTCCCCACAATCTTGTTGCTACTAATGGCAGCAACTGCAACAGCTGAAGCAGCTGCTTCCGCTTCATCTTCACAATCTTCTAAATGACCACAAGATTCATCAGGGAACTTCTTTTTTTCAAAAATTGGAGAACCATCGCTATCAGCCTTAGAGATATTACGTGACATCTGAATGTCAGACAGAAATGACCCTGGAGCCCCAATTCCAAGTGAAACAACACGGCTGGTACTAGAAGGAAGGACTGTTGGAGATGTAACAGCACCTGAATGGAGAGGAAAAAGTTCCATCAAAATTATTGCAATTGCAACTTTTAAAAGAAAATAATATGAAGCAAGAAGTAAAAATACTTGGTTTGTTTGTATGCATATACTTACCAAATTGAATTTTCTCACCAGCAAGCAGCGAGTTGATTGGGCTTGCTGAGGATGATATCGCTTTGTCCTTCGTCAGATTGGACAAGGAGGCCAACATAAGCTCACTGGTAGTACAAACTCCGATAGACGGTACATGTGTTTCGAAGCGGGCAGGCTTCATAGCCTCATCGAGTTGGGTCTGCGTTAAGGCCATAACCTACGGTATATAGGTAAATTAATTCAGAACCTTTAGGAGGATTATTGAGTAATTTGGAATCCATAACAATAATAAACAGTAAAAACAACATAAAGCACCAACCCTCTTTAAACTCTTAAAGTTGGTTTCAATGGATTCCTTGAATAAGTAGGAACATGCAAGAAACACGGAGTAAGTAAGTTATTACTGGGGTAGAAGAGTCTCATTTTAGACGTACTGTGCGAAGAAAGATTAAATACTTATTCTTGTTAAAAAAGGGAGTCAAGAAATCTACAATGGCAGTAGAAATGTGGAAAAGGGCTAACCATTTCACAATTGAATAATATATATATGTGTGTGTGTGTTTGTCAAGATCACAAGAGCAAGGGTAAAATAGGCATAACTAAAATAGTTAGTATATTTTAGAGTTGGATATTTTGTATGCACATGTGTGCACATGTAGTTAGCATACGTGTGAAGGATAATAGAGTAGTGTAGGTTAAGAGTATTTACACTTTTCTGCAAGAGTAATCCCCAAGTTTTATATTATGCATTTTATAAATGAATTGAGGACTAAAGCTTTTAGCTACTCCATTTCTCTCTATCTCACGAACACAGTGAGTTTTCACTGTGTTCTTCTCCTTCTTCCTCCCTTATTCTCTCTCAATTCCCTCCCTCTTTATATCTATCTCTATCTCTGCTTTCTCTAATTTTATGGTTAGGCCACAACTAAGACCTGACAATTTGGTATCAGAGCTCGAGTTCTATCCAAACAAATCATCTTCTTCCTTCAAATACTATGTTTTCTTCTCTATCTTCAACCTCTGAAATCTTCTTTTCAATGTTTTAAAAGGCGCTAGGCAGGAGCAGCTGAGGGGCCTAGGCAGGATTTTTTATTGTAAGTTAATTTTAATATTTTATCTTACATTTATCCAAACAAAACAATAATATAAAGCAAAACAATCTATAATAAAGATAATAAAGGCATTTGCTTAAAGTTCAAACACATATTCATATTGCCAATGTCAAAGTTCAAAAACAAACATGCAATTGTTGAAAGTTCAAACATATCTTTAACGTATTAATTTTATTCATAAACAAGATTGCTATTAAATAATAAAATTTAAAATTTCAAGAATTCAATTCAATATTAAAACTTAAGAAACTAAACAAAAATTTAAGAATTATGTTGAATTAAACTAAATATTGAAAATGTATAATCATTTATATAATTTGAAGTTGATACAAGTTCAAAAAATTACAACTATAATAAAATTATCCATTTTGACTTCTTATATTATATAATAAAATTATATTGTTCACTTCTTGTTGTGATTTGATATGCTACAACACGACATTATTATGAATATGGTAAATCATTAGAAAATAAATATATCAAGATCTCGATTTGGGTAATTATTATTAAAAAACTCTCCGCCTTTAGGCCCCGCCTAATTTCTGGAGGGATTTTGTTGCCACCTTAGGCCTAGGTGAGGCGCTAGGGGGGGCCTAATGCCTAGGCAGGGATTTTTAAAACACTGCTTCTTTTCTTCAAAACTAATTTGAACTCTACCCCTTCTACCCTTCAAACACCACCTACAACCACTTCAGATTCCAGCGAGAAGGTAGCAAAAACAACCATCACGAAGGCTCTGTTTTGCTACCGAACCTGCAACTCAACAAATCGAGGTGATTAATCAATTGTTTCAGGTAATAATCTCTTCTATCTTACTTGTTTCAGTCATATACACATAGCCCACGACATATTTTTCATAAACATCAACACTCAAACAAGTTTGAATCCATATTTTGATTGCATATTTTTTATAAACATCAACACCCCCAAACATGTTTGAATCCATATTTTGTTTGTTCTTCTCGGTCAGGAAAAAAATTTCAGATTTTGAAAATTAAAGTATTTCGTGATTCAAGTTAATTTTGTTTAGCATTTCTAGCATTAGTTTAAGCATTCAAAAACCAAAAGCATCATTCTCTATTTCTAGTTGCTTTAAAATTCTAAAAACTAAACAATTTCTGCTATTTTTCTAGTATTAGAACTTGTTAATTCTCTAGTAATTAGTGATAATATTAGTTTTGATCATTTGGTACTTGAGCTTCCTTTTGGGTGCTCATTTACTCTCTGAGATTCAACTAAGCTTTGGCTAGTTGAATTTAAAACTTGTTTTGTTTTGAATACTCAGTTGTTTCACCGAGGAAATCCAATTCACACTCAATAGCTACTCAAGTTGACGTACTCTTACTCAAGTAGTGTTGGTACTGCTCGAATTCATTTTCAAACTCAAAATCACAATTGTTCTACGACTCATTTTCCCTCTACTCTCTAAGTATGGTTGGTCCTTCACAAATGTTGCAGCAGGATTTCATAAACTACAAAGAGTACACCAACGAGAAATTACAACTCAGTGATGAGAAAACCAACCATTTCATGGAAGGTATGAATGAATTCTTAAGGCCGAACAGCCCAGATAATGATTATAGGTTTGAAAATCCTTTTGGGGATAATGGAAAGGGTAAGAGGCATGTACGTATAGGGCAAACAAGAGATGGGGGTTTCTTTAGAGACCCTAGACATGTTAAACAAGAAAGAGCTAGGAGAAATGAAGAAGATGATGCTCAATGGAGGAGTAGGAGAAACCAAAATGATGATGATGGTGAAGAGATGAGAGAATTGAAGCATCTTAAACCGGATTTCCCATCATTTTTTGAGGGTGATGATGCTAAGAGTTGAATTCAAGACTGTGAGAAGTACTTTAGCATCTATGGACTCAACACCCAGAGGAGGATTGTCATAGTTGGGATGCACCTCCATGGCTCTCCAAAGTACTGGTACAAGTCTTATGTCAATGGAAAGGATGGACTTACATGGAGGGAGTTTGCAAGTGACTTCACTCTGAGGTTCACTGAGGCGTGTGTGAAGAATATATATGAGCAGCCTGAGCTTACTAAAACAAGTAAGCACCGTGAATGCTTAATTGCTTATTGTGACAAGTTTGAGAGGCACAAGGGGAGATTACTTGAAAAGTTGCCTCGCTTGACTAAGGACTGAAACCAAACAGATGCTAAAGCTACTAAACCCTGAGACACCTTCTCAAGTCGTCTAACAAGTTAAGTTCTATGAGAGTCCTACTCTTAAAACTGCCCAAAGCTATCCTAAACTCCAAACCAGTTATCCATACACTCAGTCCCACACTAAAGAGTCCCTCACTACACCTCCAACAACCAAAACTCCTATGCTAACCTGTCCCAAGAAAGATTTCAACAAACCCAAACCTATAACAGCAGCTCAAAGAGATGAAAGGAAAGTAAAAGGTCTTTGTTTCTACTGTGATGAGAAGTACACAACGGGGCATCAGTGTAAGGTTACCATAGTTGTCATGGTGTCGCCTAAGCAACGCCTTGGCGTCCTGGCGTAACAGCAAGCAGCACGGCGATGCTCGCCTTGGGGGTAGGCTGCCAAGGCGTTACTTTACCCATTACAGATCGAATTAAAAGAGGGAGAGAAGAAAATTAGAAGTCTTCTGCAACTTTTATTATGTAAACAACGAAGAGTTCCAAAATACAACTACGAAAAGAGTCCTAAAACTGAATAAGAGGATCGGCTGAAGAAGAAAAATTGTACACTGTGAATGACTTTTCGCTATATGGACGACATGGCAGGCGCCTTATCGCCTAGGCGTCCTGGCGATCAGCTACCGTCGTGCCTCGCTGTGACGACTATGAAGGTTACCCAAAATGTTATGATTACTTGTAAGGACTGCCAGGACTGTAAGACTACATTGGTCCTCCTATGTTTGAATAACCAGAACTAGCTACTAAAGGGAGTCAATAAAATCCAAAAGAAACAGCTGCTCTATGCCACCTGCAACTTAAGGGAGAAACTAATGGTCAACAAACTATTATTCTTAAAAGGAAAAAGTGTAGGAAAACTAATGATGTTAGTAGAAAGTGGGAGTACCTTAAATTTTCTAAGCCAAGAAGATGTAGGGGTCTTTAAACTGTTCCTTACATCCTGTTGATCCTATTATGGTGCCCTGAGTTTAAATGGAACATTGACAACCACAGTTTCAACACACCTATGTGGGTTATTAATTTACAACAACATGATACAATCTTGGGAACGGGATAAATCAACTTTTGGTACCTATAATGGGACACGACTTACAATTTGGTACCAAAGTGAAAAAGTTACAAATTGGTGATTGTACTCGAAAAATGTTACACTTCGTTAAACATTAGGGACACGACTTACAATTTGGTACCCGAAGTGAAAAAAGTTGCAAACTGGTGATTGTACTCGAAAAATGTTACGCTCCGTTAAACAGTAGGGTTTCATCCTTATTCTGTTTGAAAATTAGGATTCTCTTCTTCTGTCCTTCTTCTCTCATTCTTCTTGTCTCGATTCTCCATTGATTACTGGTTCCCATATATTTATTTAACGGTTTTCAGTATTTAATTGAAAGGATGAGCTCGTCTTGGAGTGGAATCGTAAATGAAATCGGGGAAGAAGATTGTAGTTCATGCAACAAAAATAAATGGATTACACCAGAGTTCTCAAGTCGGTGCCACTGTAGAGTAATGGTGCGAATGTAGGAGGCAAGAAAAGATGGAACAAAACATCGAGGATCTTCGCGTCGACTTCGCTTCTCTCTGTATGTTTGTCTCTCTCGTTGGATCAATTTAACGATTATTTAAAAATTGAAAAGTACAAGCACCAGATTGCAACATTTTTTTAGTACAATCACCAGTTTGTAACTTTTTCACTTCGGATACCAAATTGTAAGTCGTGTCCCAATACAGGTACCAAAAGTTGATGTATCCCTCTTGGGAACTACAGGGATGAAGCAACTGGGAGCAGTACATTTCAATTACAACAAACTTCTCATGAATTTTCTGCATAATGGGAATGAGATACAACAGCAAGGGATAAAAAAACACAACACACATAAGCTATGAATCTTGCAGCTTGCAACTACCTAACAATAGCTCAACCAGCTTGGATGTCCCAAATAGTTGAAAGTTATGAAGGGGATACTAATATTTCCCAAGTTATAACTAAATTAGCAGCTACAAAGATGGGGCGTAATGAATTTGAATTAGTCCATTGATTACTTAAGTACAGGTAAGTGGGTGATAGGATTACAAGAAGAATTAAGGAAGCAACTATTTGAAGAACTTCATCAAAAAGGAGTTGCGGGGCACTCAAAAACTAGAGCCACTTTAAAAAGAATAAAAATAAGAATGAAGAATGATATCACAAAGTGGGTAGTTGAGTGCCCTATTTATCAATTTTCTAAACATGAAAATGTGAGAAGCCCTGGGCCTCCAACCATTACCCATCCCTAAGTCTCAACTCCAAAGGCTATGAAGTTATTTGGGTTGTTACTAATAAGTATAGCAGGAGCTCTCATTTCTTACCTCTCAGTCATCTTATCTCAGCAAAGACATTATCCCAGTTATTCTTTTGAGAACCTCTTTAAACTTCATGGCCTTCACAGCTCAATTGTGAGCAATAGGGATCCTATATTTTTTAGTGACTTCTGGCAGACACTATTTAAACTTGCAAGAACAAGGCTCCACATCAGTACTCTCTATCATCCTCAAAGTGAACTGAAAGGATAAATTAATGTTTGGAGCAATACTTAAGAAGCATGTGCACCCATTCACCAAAACAATGGAGCTCTTAGCTACCTATGGTAGAGTGGTGGTTTAATACCACTTTCCACACTTCTCTACAAACAACCCCATACAAAATTCTCTTTGGTCATAACCCTATACACATGCGCATCCCCTTAAAATTTGGCACCAACATTGCAGCAGTAGAGGACATTCTTGCAGAGAAACAACAGTTGGAAATTCTCAAGGAGAATTTGGCACAACAAAGAATTAAGAGTCATGCCGATAAAGGAAGAACTAAGAGGGATTTTGAGGTTGATGAGTGGGTGTACTTGAAGCTACAACCTTACAGAGAGTTCAGTTTCTATAAGAAAGAATATGAAACTAGCCCAAAAATTCTACGGGTCTTTAAATTCTAGAAAAATATGGGGTTGTTGCATACAAACTAAAGCTTCCAAGCACTTCAAGGATACATCCCACCTTTCATGTCTCACAACCAAAAAGGTATTTGGAGGTAGCTCTAATCAACACACAGCTACCAGAGGTTAATCAATAAGGGCAATTTGATGTGGGACCATTCAAAACCTTAAAACAGATGATAATTTACAAAGGAAGCAAGGTCATTTATCAATATTTGATGCAATGAAAATATTGCGGCTTGGAGGAAGCAACTTGAGAAGATGAAGACATGTTCAAGCTCGACTATCCAGACTTTACTTCATTCACGGGGACATGAATTCTCTCAAGGGGAAGGAATGTCAGGATCACAAGAGCAATGGTAAATCGGGCATAACTAAAATAGTTAGTATACTCTAGTTAGATATTTTGCAGTGTTCTAAAAATTCCTGCCTAGGTCCGCCTAGGCGCTAGACCCCCCCTTGGGGCCCCGCCTAGGCCCTAGGCCCCCCCTTGGCGGCTTGCCTAGGCGCTAAGCCCTCCTGGCGCCTCATCTAGGCCCAAGATTGCAAAAAAAATCCTCCAAAAAATTAAGCGGGGGGCCTAGTGGGGTCTAAAGCGAGAGATTTTTTTTTATTTTAATACTATCCAAACCAAATCTTGATATATTTATTTTTCTAATGATTTATCATATTCATAATACAGGTTGTAGCATATCAAATCACAAGAATAAGTGAACAATATAAGTCAAAAATGGATAATTTTATTATAGTTGTAATTTCTTGAACTTCTACCAACTTCAAATTATATAAATGATGATACATTTGTAATATTTAGTTTAATTCAATATAATTCTTAAATTTATGTTTAGTTTCTTAAGTTTTAATATTGAATTAAATTCTTGAAATTTTAAATTTTATTATTTAATAATAATCTTGTATATGAATAAAACTAATACGTTAAAAATATGTTTGAATTTTGAACAATTGCATATTTGTGCTTGAATTTTGACATTAGCAATATGGATATGAGTTTGAACTTTAAGCAAAGGCATTTATTATCTTCATTATAGATTGTTGTGCTTTATATTATTGTTTTATTTCGATAAATGTAAGACAAAATATTAAAATTGGCTTAAAATAAAAAATCTCACCCAGTTCCCCACCGCCAAATTTCTGGCGCCTTTTTTAGAACATTGATATTTTGTATGCACATGGAGGTTGTTAGCATGCGTGAAGGATAAGAATGTGGCGTAGGTAAGGAGTATTTACACTTTTTAGTATTTTAGTAGTTATATTTATGTATGTAGTGGGAAGAGTAATCCCAAGTTTTATATTATGCATTTTATGAATGAATTGAGGAGTAGAGCTTTCAACTACTCCACTTCTATATCTCTTTGTATCTCACGAACACAGTGCATATTCATGGTGTTCTTTTCCTTATTCCTCCCTTATTCTCTCTAAATTCCCTCTTATATCTATATCTTTGTTTCTCTAATTTTCTGGTTAGGCCACAGCTAAGGCCTGACAGTGTGTATTAACGAAGTCAAAGGAAGATGGGGTAGTTTGTTTTGGTGTAAACACAAAGCGTGAAGCCTTTTAACTTTCCTATTTTCCCCTTTAAATTTATTAAATATAAAAAAGGGGACTTGAGTTATCTACAGATTGGTCACTTGCTCATTTTTTTCACCTTTCTTTCTCCCATCTTTTAGGACCAATTATCACTTTTAACACACACACACACACACACGTAGGTGTGTGCCACATAAACTGGTATACACAAGGCTCCTAAAAATTTATTTTGGAGAAAGGTGTTTTTGGTTCGCAAGCTTCACAAAATATCATATTTGCAATAATCATCTCTGAATCCGTGAATCGTCATTGAACAAAACTGCTGAATGAATCCATAAATTCAAAATATTCTAATGATAAAGTCCAATCATTAACAGATTCCATTAACAACTACTAGAATCTTAATAAATGGTCCTTTTCACCACAAAAGAATTAGCATATTCAACCAACAAAATACAAAATCAAACAAATAATAAGCACACTTTATATCGCGTTCTTTCGCGCTGGCCAAATCAGTTCTCTGACCAATAAATCCCTTCCAAAGAAATCGCACCAGATACTCCACCAAGCAACTCCAAACCTCATTGCCCGTCTTCTTCTCTCTTCTGCAATTTGCCCCTTCGATCTCATGATCACAAATGGAAACAAGTTCCCGTTTGCTTGAGACGCTTTCAAGCTCGTTAACAAATATGGTATTTGTTATCAAATATTTGCAACAACAAAAAATAGTAATCCAACAATGAGCATATAATCCAAACAAGCAAATGACATGATTTTGCTAGGGCTTATAAGGATTGTTGTTTGAGGTGTCAGAATGAGAAATATGGAAGAGGGTTTCCAGCAGTGGTAATTAATTTAATTCTGCTTTTGGAGTTTGAAAAGAAAGTATTGGAGTGCAGTAATTTTCCCACACGAGTTTGATGGAGGTGACAAAAGGAGAATTCTTTGACTTATTGAGTGACAAGACACCACTTTCACCATTGGTCAGGGTGAAATGAGAATGCTGAGAAGAACGGTGTTGGGGGCGATATGAATGCAAGACAAAGAAGAGTTTTGTTGAAATATCTTGTGAAAGTACTAATTTGAAAATTGATTTGATAGGGAAAATGAGGGGACTTGTGTGAATGGCAAAGGCGAGGAAATGAAAACAGAGGAAATGCAGCCGAATGATCACTATGTGAAAATCCAGTGATGAAGAGGGTGGAAAATCAGTGCTAAAATTGTAGAGAAATTCATGGGGAAAGGGACCAAAATTAGGGAAATTAAGAACGCTGCTCGTAGATGGTGTTGCAGGGAAGTGGAATTGGTGGTTTAAGGAAGAGAAAGTAGTGAGGTGAAGGTGGTTTGGATAATAAGTAAAGAAAGTGTGAGATAATTATGTTCTCATCTGATGTGGGGTAAAAAGAACTGGGGGTTCTTTGCTACTTGTTTTATTTTAGTGGATTAAATATATTAATTCATTTTATTTGGAAATAAACGTGTGTAAAAAGATGTCTTTGGGATGGATCAGGGGGTGGATTAAGAAATAATCGAGATTTCCCTTTGGTGTTGGATTGTTGAAATCAACTTCTAGGGGATGGAAAGAGTTTGTGAGGTGTACCTCTTTTGTCATTGAGGATGGTCATCGGATTAACTTTTGGAGGAATGTGTGGTGAGGACCAAGACTCTGGAGTCTGGGGAGACCTTCCCAAACTTATTCTCCTTAGCAGTTCAGGAAGAAATGGTTGTTGATTATGTATCAACTGGCACCAGGCTGGTGTCTCAGTAACCAACTTTTCTAAGAAATTTTAAAGATTGGGAGATGCACAAGGTGGGGCAGTTTTTAATGGTTTTGGAGGAGTTTCGACACTTATTTGATCATGTGGATTCCTTGCGTTGGGAGGAGGCTCATCGTAGTGGGAGCTTTTCTGTTAAGTCCTTATATAGTTGGAATCTTTGTGGGTGGGGTACTGTGATCTTTCTTGGCAGAGTATTTAGCAAGTCGGGTGGCTTATTTCATATGGACAGCAGAACACGGAAGCAGCTTGACTCAAGATTGTCTGTTGAAAAGAGGTAACTATCTAGTGAATTGATGTTATGTGTAGGAAGAACAGAGAGTCAGATGATTATTAGCTTCTTTAATGCGAGTTTGTCAACTGATTGTCGGCTTTGGTGTTTTCCTTGTGGGAAGTTGACATAGGTGATGCCTGGCTCGGTGATTGATTTATTGGGAGCTTGGAAGGGGGTTAAGAGTTTCCAAGAGAAGCGGTGTTAATGGGGTATGGTCCCTCTTTGGTGGGTTGCTTCGAAAGGAGCAAAATGGTAGATATTTTGAGGAAAAGTAAAGGTAAACTTTACACATTAAATCCAGATTCTGGAGCCTTTTGAGTGTTTTTTTAAGAATTGAGGGCTTCCCTGGATCGTCTATATCTTTTGCTGATTTCTTGTCCGAGTTTAGCCGTAAGACATGATGTACTATTTGTGTCTGGGTGACATTGGGTTAAACATGTATTTTTGTAGCTCTGTTACAGATTGGCGGCACCTGCTGTGCTAATGAGTGGATTTTATACCTATGAATACCTATGGCACCTGCCCCTGCCACCCCGCCTAGGCCCAAGGTGGCAAAAAAAATCCCTCTAGAAAATTAGGGAGGAGGCCTAGGCGGAGAGGTTTTTTTATTTTAATAACTACCCAAACCAGATCTTGATATATTTATTTTTCTAATGATTTATCATATTTAGAATGCAAAAGTTGTAGCATATCAAATCACAACAAGAAATGAACAATATCAAGTCAAAATGAATACTTTTATTATAGTTATAATTTTTAAACTTGTACCAACTTCAAATTATATAAATGATAATACATTTGTAATATTTAGTTTAATTCAATATAATTCTTAAATTTATGTTTAGTTTCTTAAGTTTTAATATTGAATTGAATTCTTGAAATTTTAAATTTTATTATTTAATAGCTATCTTGTTTATGAATAAAATTAATACGTTAAAGATATGTTTGAACTTTCAACACTTGCATGTTTGTGTTTGAACTTTGACATTGACAATATGGATATGTGTTTGAACTTTAAGCAAAAATCTTTATTATCTTTATTATAGATTGTTTTACTTTATATTATTGTTTTGTTTCAAAAATGTAAGATAAAATATTAAAATTGGCTTAAAATAAAAAATCTCGCCCAAGCCCTTCGCTTAGTTCCCCTAGGCGCTAGGCGCTTCAACCGCCTCCGTACGCCTCCCTACTAACGCCTTTTAGAACATTGATGAATTGGATATCTTTAGTTTGATAAATTGTGAGTTTTTGAGTATTTTCCGTTCCTTTTTATGTGTTTAATTGATCTTGTGTAGGAAAAGGAAAAATAGAAAAATATATGAAAAATGAAACTACTTGGCTAAAGTTGTGTAAAAGTGGAGCTAAGCGGTTCGAGCTAGGCACGACGAAGCAAGGCACAAGTAGGCGTTGACACGACATTGGCATGAAGACACAAGGAAAAAGACCATTCAACATCTTTTGGAGTAAAAGATATAAGCAAATGCAATAAGGAAGATGAAATGGATCAAAGCTTTGAGTTGCCATTTTTGAATTTTTCAACTTGCCATTTGAAGTGCAATTTCGACCTTAATCCAACTAGTAACTTTCAATTCTCAAAGAATGAAAATTGTAGATCTACTTCTTAGCTTTCTGGACCATCTTGAATCGTCCCAATGGAAGTTCGTATGAAAAAGTTATGATCGTTTTATCGAAAGATCTCGTAGCAAAAAATTGTCTAGCGCGACCGCGCCAGTTGTTAGTTCATTTTCTGTGCGACATCGCCATAAACATAAACGAAAACGGCGCGGCAGCGCCAAGGTCGGGCCAGATCAAGCGGGGACGCGTATTTACATGTTTTTTACTCCAAATTGGATTGGGTTTCCACCTAAGCTTGTGAGACATAGAATTGAGGGTAATTAGAGACTTACAACCTAGAGAATAACATAATTTAGGAGTACATTAGAATAAACGCGGAGTAAGGATTAAAGGCAGAGATAGGAGATTAAGCTTCATATACAGATTTTCTCTCTTCTCTCTCCTTTTTATTTTCGTAACCTTGGATATGATGGATTATCTTATTAATTTGATTTCTTCCTCAGTTATTAGCTAAGTTTTAATTGAGATTGCAATTGAACCCAGTGTGTAATTTTAATTAATTTGTTTCCTTGTTGATTATTGACTATAATTGAATTGTATATTATATCTTATGCTTAATTATTTAATTGCTTGGCCATTAATTAGCATAGTAATCTATATGAAATTAAGGGATGAGAGTAGACTGCAACGGGTCCAAGGCTCATGGGCCATGCCCGCCCACCAAAAAACCGGACTTTGGGCCGCATTTTCCAAATTTCACCAAAACCTGGGCCTTTTGGCTCGACCTGCTTTTTTGGCCCTACCAGTGAAGGCACTACCCATGGCGCCCAAATTACCATCGGCCCATGAACTTTTTTTTTTTAGATAAAATGTTACTACTTGTGGTTTGTGAGGCTTGAACACAAGACTTGTAAGTAAATAAATAAGAGTTCAAACCAACTGAGCTACAACAACTATTTGTTTTTAATGCAATCTTCAATATATTTTAACTATAATTGAAAACTATAATTAAGATATGTAGTTAATGTAGGTAATTAATTAATAATACTAATTTATAATACTATTAAAATTTTAATTGATTGAGATATGTAGTTAATGTAGGTAATTAATTAATCGTGTTTGTTTGTATTATTGTTTATTATTAATTATTTTATTATTTTTAATATTTATTATTATTACTATTTCGGGTGTAGCAAAGAGTTTGCAAAAAAAAAATTAAGGGAGAAGCCCGCGGGCCTCATATTTCCAAATTTCACCAAAACTCGGGTTTTTTGGCCCTTACCAAGATTTCTACTGGCCTACCGGCAGCTTGCCGTGTCTAGATGAGAGTATAGATTTAGACATGGATATAATAGCATGTGATTGTGTTTTCTGTATGTGATGAAATTCATAATTTGTGTATAGGATAGAGATATACCTATATGTCATATATAATGTCATATAAATCTTATGAGAACCTATGCTTGAAATTCTTTTTTAATTGTAATTCACATAGAAGATATAGTGAATTAGTTATCTAGGGTGTTTTTTCTAATTCTATCTTTTGTTCATTTAGGAAGATTGGATCATAGATCATCGAGAGGTGTTTATGAATACCGATAAGTTCTTGATTAACAATTCGCTATAGTTAATATAATTTAACAAGAAGTGAAAAGATTGAAACGGAACATTGGGGAAAATTGTAATCTCAAGTATTTTTAATATGATCCTTGTTAAATCAATTGTTAAGTATCTTAAGTATTTTAAGTATTTTTAGTTTAAATCAATTGTTTAAATAAAATTAATTTGGTTAAGAGTTAGTACTTGGTAATTATTATTAAATAATTCTATGTGGGAACAATACTCTTCTTGCTATTATATTGTTAGTCGATCGTGAACACTTGCGTGTATTTACCTAGTATAAAATTAGGCAAACATGTGCCTATTTGATAATATTTAATTACTTACTAAAGAAAATCAAAAATACAAAGTTGACTTAATAGGCGTCTGTTAGCAGGTATCCAAATCTGTCAAAGGACTCATAAGTGTGTACACTCACAAATATATATATATATATATATATATATATATACACACACACACACACACACACACACACGAGTAGGGACTCCATCAATAAGTTATGTTGTTCAAGAACGAAATCAGAGATATTGTGAAAGTTTAAGGACCAAATTATGCATTTAGCCACATAGATTTGTTTGAGCATATCAAAACAAAGTAGGGTCAATCTGTATCAAATCATAAAACCAAATAACATCATAACTCTAAATGAAATAATTTGTCCCAAATAAGCAGATATTGCTTATATGTTTGATGTTTCCCATAAAATTAGTTCAAGTCAACAAATATACATACAAGATGTGACACTGCACCTTGGAACACCCATAGTTCCACACGTGAAGGCCTAAACTACTACAACTACCCTAAAATCAAAGGAAAACTTCTCATATCCAATCAAAGAACAGCAATTTTGCATACCTGTTGACTAATCTGTGCATTGCCCCAAGAGCCCAAAGGTGTTTGAACAGTATCCAGAACCTGATTCTTGGTCTCAAATAATGGACTTGGCCCAATTTCTTTTCCGCCACCAGATACGACAGGAACAGAGCCTGTTTGGATGGACCTATTAAGAAACATATAACTATTGTTATATCGACACATATTTTTCTGGCAATTCAGTTTCTATCAGTGAGTACATACTTAGTATGAGATCGTATATCAGCCTGAGAATCAGTATTCACAGCCGGAGTGCCAATTGGAGCCAATTGTTGAGAAGCCATAGGGGTAAACCCAGTGGATACTTCCTTGTTCACTATGCCTTGCCTTCAGAGACAAGAAAACCCGTGCTGCGAATATGTTGTTTGATGCTTCCCTACCCAATGATGCAGAAATCTTATTTAAGCTAGTTGAGACCATGGTACTTCGAGTGGAAGAATGAGGTTTCCGTGGTGGCTGGCATTAAACAAAACAAAGATAAAAGTTATCAACAAGCACTTCAACAAAAAGCATAAAAACCAGGTCAAAATAAAAGTTGTTCGTTGTCAAACCTTTGTGACCCGAGACTTGGCCTTTATTTCTTTTTCCCTCTGTTCACGACGATCATTCAGCATTTGCCTTTTCGACCTCACCTCAATAAAGTCATCTTCATCACTTGGGGCTTCTATGCCAGATTGTTTAAAAACATGTACAATGCCAATTTGCGAGGGAGCATATACATCCTCCTCAGAGATATTCCTTTTCATGTTTCCTTCCCTAGAGAGCGGGGTATCTCGACTCCTGGGTAATGCTTCTTTTGAAAGTCCATTTGAAACCTTGCTTTCAGAATCAATCTCCTGAGAACTAGTTGGATCTGAGCTCAAACATTCAGATGCAACTACCTGCTTCAATGGTTTAGTGGTCAGGGTACCTTGCTTAAACCCACTTCTGGTAGAAATTTCAAAACCTCTGCCATTTAAATTTGATTTATCATCCAACCCTGACTGGTTAGAAGGAACCAAGACGGATGATTGCCTAACTCGAAACTCAGTTCGTTGGATAGCACGGCGAGGTCTCCTCTGAAATCCACTGGAATCCGAGCGAGACGCCTCTGGAGCAAGGAAAGACGATCTTAAACCATAAGTTCTTACCGGATAGGGCAATTTTTTTGCCTTGTTACCAGATAAGGCTCCTTGACCCCTTGAGACATTGATATCTTTTTCACGAGAATTAAACTGGGATGCTGCTGATAACCGCAACTGACCTTCAGGTCCTTTCTCAATTGATTGCCCCAAGTTCTTTATAACTGAATGAAGGTGCTCTTTATCTTCAGCCTGGAAAACTGATTTTAACACATTCTTGTTATCAACATCATGTGGAACATCAGTTCCAGTCTTGTGTACTAGTGCACTGCTATCTGCACTTCCTCTCACAGAAAATGAATTCAACACCCTTGAGCCATTATCATCGGATAGATCCAATGCCCTTGAAACAACAGAAGGTTGATTATTTATCGAAAGGGAAGACACATCATCTTTCATCAAATTATGTGTCTCTTGACCGAGTTGAATAGGCACAGAACCACCAGAGTTCTGATTCAAATTATAATGATGCTGCATGTTGGGCTGCACAAAAGACATAGACTGAGGGGGCATTGGCAAAATTCCCTGGGAAATTGGGGATGTATACCTGAGTTGACCAAACTGGAAGAGAGGAGGTTGTGATGGTTGTAAATGGGTAATGGTTGGATCAACTGGGAGATGCAGATGGAGCGGCATCCGTATTGAACCAATTTGTATGGCTGGAACAGGAGATGGTATCAAAGAAGGACCAGTAAACAGACCAAACTGAAGTTTAACTGGTAAATCAGCTTGATTTGGAATAGAAGATACAGCAGACATGATAGGCGGACAAGAGGGACGAGATGCCATGTCAACTGAAGAAGGGACTGTGTGCAGTGCAGATAGTTCAGAACCACTAGAAGCATTAGTATTATTCAATAGATCAGCTTCCATTGAAGTAGGAGGAGCACTTATAGGCTGAACTACCGACTCTTGGATAGTCTTTTCAGTTTCATCAATCCTATTTAATGCAATTTTGGTGCTAGTTTGAGGGGAATCATCCACAGGCTTAAGGGTTTCTCGATCACCTAGTGTCCCATCAACAGATCCCTGCGCTCCTACAACACCAACAGAAAATTTGGGTATCTCAAGATTATTTGCTTCACCCTTTGGATTTCTTTCAAACTCATGACTTGGTAGTCCGACTTCAACACCCTCATCAAAGCCTAAGACCAAGTTGTCCACCATTTGGGATGAGCCTTTCTCCTCCAGATGGATATTTTCAAATTCATGGGTCAGGTCAATATTTTCATCATCTACTTCATGAACTTCATCTTCTTCCTGATAACCATCTTCATCGTACTCTTCTTGTTCCTGCATCTCTTCATTTTTGTCAAGGGTCCATTCCTCATCCTCACCAACTGATATAGAACTTGATGCTGTCATTATGGTGTCTTCTGCAGATCTGTTCAGGATAATAGAATCATTCCCAGACACAGAAATATCCTTTTCTTCAGCTGAAGCAGGCATAGTTGGGGGATCTCTAGATTCATCCGACTCATCATAATACTCTGTCTGCAGAGCAGTATCACTTCTTGCAACATAATTACGGTGCGCATTATTTCCTAGGGAAGTCGAAGGACCAGGGTGTTCATTCTCGCCTCTGAAGGAAGCTTTGTGCATCGAAGCTATTGAAGGAGGGGGGAGGACACGAGGCTGTCTCATGGAATATCGCGACCTCCCATAAGAATAGAGCTCATCAGCCTCAGAATTAGGATACAGACGTTCTGGGTAAGGAGAATGAGGATTAACACGAGTATGGCCCTGCCCCCAAGCAGCATCACCATATCTTTCGGATACATTCTCATGTGACTCACCAATTTCCCTGTTTCTATTGAAAGGATCTCCATCACCAGACGCATTCCACCTGTTCCCCAAATGAGATTCTTGCAGTGCTCCTTTGGAATAAGTACTAGAAGAGATGTATCCAGCTCCTCCGTAGAATTCTTTCCTAGGGAATGCTCTCCCACCAACAGATGCATCTCGCCTGGGACTGTGCTGACCATTGTCGTGGTCCTGCATAGCAAAAGACAAGCTATTCCCGTTCTGAAATACATCCCTCCTCCATGAATTAACAGCTTTTCCTCTTTCCAAGTAGCCAGAAGAAGATTCTCCCCAAGGAGGAAGCCTATAATTCGTTACAAATGGTCTGTTCAGAGCAGATGAATCAGACGATGCTGAAGTTGTTATTCTCTCTACCATTCTCTCGCTATCTTCCCAGTCATCCAAATCTGCTTCCCCGAACTCATCTTTTTCCTTCATACTAACGGACACTTTCTCATTCGCAACAGAGAAAGAGTTATCACCCTTTTCTTCTTCAGCCCGCCGCTGGGCAATCCTAGCCTCCAATTCCAGAAGTTTTTGTTTAGCAGCTATTTTCCTTCTCTCCTCCTCAATAAGAATCCTTCTCTTTTCCTCTTCTCTAGCTATTTTCTGCTCTTCAGCCCTTCTTATGACCTCCAACCGCTCCTGCTCTGCCCTCCAAGCAGCCTCTTGGGCTTCCTCTTCAAGCCTTCTCTGCCGTTCTTCATCTTCCCTTATCAGTCGTTGTCTCTCTCTTCTTCTTCTCTTGAGCTTGCTCCAAAACTCTTTCTTGTTCTTCAATAATCTTTTGTCGCCCCATCTCTTGCATCTTCTGAACTCTCTCAAGCTCTGCCTCAAAAGATTCCCTAACAGGGTCATGGAAATCAGCTTGATTAACAGCTTCTTTTTTCCTCTTAATTACTCCCACGACAGAAAAGGGATCCCTTTCATCATAACCAGTAGAACCAAATCTTTGAGAAGAGGATCTTCTAAATAAGGTCTATCACTCTTTGGCAAAGGAAGCTTCTCCCGACCAAAACTCTGAACTGGATCATTCACTGAAAGCCCTTTACCACCTTTAGAAAATGATGATTTGGAAATTGTTCTATTTTGTGAAGTGTCACCCTTGTATCTACTGGATTGTTCAGCCCCAAATCGGTCTCTTCGCTCAGACACCTGACTGCTAGATTCCACTATGTGATTCCAGTGCTGTCTCCCTTCCTGTCTTTGTGCCGTATCTCTCCTTCCAGTTGCAGATTCCCCATTTCCAGTAAATCCACCATCCCGAGTACTATCTCCAAAAGGTGGTGGGATATATTTATTTTCTCTTCCATTTTCTCTATTAGGGCCAGTTGGCTGACTGGTAGCATTTCTTTCATTTACAACTTCTTGCATGTTCAATCCATCTTTCTGGAGAGGGGAAGTTGTCCAATTGTTACCTTCCGACTAGGTGTTCTCACATCTCTATGATAAGGATCCACTTTAAGGACTTCACTGAAAGGACCTTTCCAGCTTCATCGCCATGCAGACCCCATCTTTCAAATGTATTACTGTGTGGCTTTTGTGGCAAAATAATGGTCCTAGGCATGTCAAAATCTCTATCCCAATAAGCCTCAGTTTTAGTAAACCCATGACCTCTGCCCTTGTCTGCAAATCCATGACCTGTATCTCTCTCATCATCTGCCCAGTCAGATCTTGGATTCAAACGAACTAGCGGCAGTGGGTAATCCTCCTGCTTTCGGGCCTGATTGGCCATATGAGAACCGCCAAACCCTCGACCCTGGTTACCATTTGCATTGGTCATTTGAATTGGTAGAATAGGTATATTGCCCCTGTGGACGCATGTGAACTGATGAATTCAGATGGTAATTATCTTTCTGCTCATTGGAAGACTCCTCATTCAGTCCCTGCTTATGCTTTTGATGTGAATTGTCTCTTTGTTTCTGCACTGGACCAGATGTGGTAGGTAAGGCAGCTTTTAAAGAAGGAAAATCCTCGCCCCTCAAGACCATAGCTTTCTCAGCTGGTGGTATATAAGACTGACCAGAAGCACTAACCGGTAGTCCAACCCCAGCCAACCGGGCCGAAGGTGGCATATAACTGCTACTCCCCTTAATAACAACATCTGTAGCACGAACACTTTGATCCACACCGTCATCACCTCTCCAGTCTTTCTCTTGCAAAGCAATAGCACCTGGTTTTGTCCAGCCAATACTAGACACATTCGGCCTCGACCCGCTTCCAGATCCGGTACCACCTGCAGACCCACTTCCTAGCCCAGACAAATCAAATTTCTCATGTTCTTTCCTCAACGACGGCAAATTCAAGGGGGGTGGAACAGATAGCTTCGGTGCAACCTTTTGTGAACTTCGAGGTCGCAACAGGGCCACCATTCCATCACCTCCACCTCCTCCCCCATGACTGCCTCCGGGCCGGACACGACCTGCAGCAGCTTGTCCATAAGACCCATTATAATAGGGAGGATGATTATGCTGATAAGCAGTCTGTCCAAATGACTTATTCAAATTCACAGACACAAATTTGTTCCCACCACCGCCATGACTGGCCATCTCAGAACGGATTCAAAACCACAGCAAAGCATCAAAACCGCAAAACCGACTTTCCTCGATCCAAAAACAAATTGATTTCTACCGACTTTTCCAGCAGATCTCCCAACTAATGATCAAGAAAATCAAAACCCTAGAAACCCAGCTGGTACCTGATAACGAAAAAATTAACAAATACTAAATACCATAACGGATCACAAAAACTCGATAATTACAACTAGCAAATCTGTACAATACATTTGATATCAAATACTGGCGTTGATTTGAATTAAGCCATTAATCAAAATTTTCAGGTGGACCTATAGATTGAGCTGAAATGGAGGCGAGGTGTAGGATAGGGAGCTTACCTTCGGTGGCGTATGATAGAGACGGCAGTGTTTAACGTACGCCGCTGAGCAATGGAGAAATGCGATGACGTCACCTACTACCGCTCTGCGGAGGGGAGGGGAGGGGAGGGGAGGAGGGAGAAAGAAGAGGAAGAAATGGACTGAGGAATCACGAGTTGAGGAAATTTGGGAAATTTTTGTAACAATTTTGACTTTTTTATAATATGTAAATTTAAAATATTTTCAAATTTAAAAAAATATATTTTTGTCTAAGTTTTTAAAAAAATACTCCGTAGAATTAGTAGTTAGCTTTGTGTTAATTAAATTTTTAAAATAGTTTTAATTGACTTTAATATATTAAAATAATTTCTCTATTTTATATAGAGCAGGTATAATTTGAGAAAAAATTAAAAAAAAAACTCCTTGCTATCCATTATGTTTACGAATTAACATTATTCTTACTATTAAGTTTCTTAAAATATAAATAACTACACTTATATTTATTAATATATCTCATTTTTTTTTCTATTTATTATGTTTTATTTATTTATTTTATTTTTCAAAAACAAAACATAAATTTTGAATTTACTTATTTATTTTAATTTATTTATTTATTGTGTTATCATTTTTTTGACCAATTGTTTTAATAATGTTCTTATATTGTTCAAAACATCAAAATATATTTGAGAGTATAGTTTAATATTATTCGACAATTTTTTTGTGAAAACATAAAAGCGTCTTCTTTTATATTTATTTATTAGTCATATAACATCAAGGGTTGCACAAATGGCCCGCACAAATGGCCAGCAACTTGACCCGGATCCGACCTAAACTCGGCCTGGTCAAAGCCTGACCTGGTCAAAGCCTGAACCGGTCAAGCCTACAAGGCTACCAACAGACCAATGATTTTTAGTACAAATCGGACCTGATCTGGCCTTTCAAAAAGCCTGATCCGATCTGGCCTACACAACTTGAACGGGCCCGAGGCCTGGACCGGCCTGAAGCCTGGTCTTATATAAGGAAAAATTAGACTTGAATTCAGGTCTATCTTCTTATGTTTTAAGCAGAAAACCCATACACCCATACTAGTGGACCAAATTTTTTTGAAGGATGCATGTTTTATTTATAGTTTATTAGCCTATGATAAATTAGTGGTTAGGAGATGTGGGACTTAAACTAAGGTCCCAATGAATATTCCATTTTTCTTCTCTCATTTGTACTCACTCTCTATACAAATATCTTCCTAACTTTTCTATATTAATCTCTTGAATTGAATCATACTCAACAGGGTATGAACAAAATTTTATGCTTGAGAATTGGTATAAACAAAATTTTGCTGATATTAGATTTACGTCCCACCATTTGTTATTGCCACTGCTTTGTGAACTGAAGAATTTTGTCACTAATTTGTGGATGTGGATAAAAAGAATACAATACATTGAATAAAAAGAGTACAATTGTAAAGAACAAGAATAGTGTATACAATATTTTAGCTAAAACCATCCAAGGCTACATACATTCTCCTATCCATGAAGTTCGCACATGCAGAACAATGAGCCATGATGGTGGTCTAAGAAAGAAGTAAGGGACAACCCATTCATTGCGTACTACCTACACATTCATAAAGTCGCCTCCCAGAATATAATGGCCATAAATCACAGCTAATATATTCTAATTCTTTTCAAGACTATCACTATCTTTTCCTAAATGTGAAGGTTTATTTCCTTCGTTAGTCCTCAGATTAAATGATCCTTTTCCACGAAGCCGGGGACTTTGATCCACTCTCAGCCACTGGATATTGCATCCCTTGTAGATATCTACAAAAATGGAAGTCAACATCCATTCTCTATTTTTATGATTTCATGAGCTGATTGATGAAATTAATGAAAAAATGTTGGTGGAGTTTCAGTTTCAGGATCACTCAAATAGAGGGGAGGCACCTCAAGAAACACAAGTTTAATAAGTAGCAAACTATAAGAATGAGAGGCATTTAGTTCAATTGCATTTTTGTTTCAAAGTCCCACATAGTCTAGTTAACATTTATTGTCCCTACTTTTCTTCTATAAATAGAGGAAAGGTCAAGTCAACAAATTTCAAGTAAAATGTATTTGAGTTTGTGTTGCGTTTGGTTAATCTTGGCATTGTCCCACATTGTCTAATAAAAAGTTTTTTGTCCTTCCTTCCTTTAATATACAAACCTGGCCTGGCCCGGCTTGTAGACAAAAAGCTAATGCCTTACTTGGCTTGGTCAACGGTGGTTTGGTCAACGGCTAAGGCCTGGCAGGCTTAGGCCGGACCAGGCCAGGGCGGCCCGTTGTGTATCACTATATAACATGTACACATTACATGTGTGAGAGAAGAAAAAAAAACAAGACTTACAGGAAAAGAGGTTATGATGTATACACATTACATGTGTGAGAGGAGAAAAAAAAAACAAGACTTAGAGGAAAAGAGGTTATGAGAGGGTGAAACAGTACAAATAGAAATGAGCAAGTAAAACATAAAGATAAAAAAGAAAATTGTTAAATTATTAATGGAAAATGTTATTTTCATAATAAAAATATCGCTATAGATCTTATAATACGATTTTGATTGTCATTATACATCTACAAATGACATTTTGTTGAGAAAATAACAAAAATGTTGGATTTAACAATTTCCTAAAAAAAATTGTTACACCTTTATCAAAAGTAATTTTTTATTCCCTTACTAATAATATATATATATATATATATATAAAAAAGTTTTAACTCCTTTTTTTATGCGTATTAAGAAAGAGAATAAAATGAGAAAATTATTCATATATACAATTAATTGCATACTTTTCTCTACATGACTAGTGATATTCCATAAATATGTTTAGAGAATAGAAATATGATAATTAATATTAAGGGTATTATAGGCAAATTATTGTGAAGAATAAATTATTTAGGGTAAGTAGACATTTAACTTAGGACTACCTAAATAGTAATAATGACTTTTATCCTAAAACAAAATGAGTAATATCAAGTATGTTATGTAGGATATCGAATCTAATGTCTAACCTTTAAAGAAATGGATCTCTTATAGGGTATAAAATAAATCATTTACCGAATGTCTAATAAAAAGTTTTTTGTCCTTCCTTCCTTTAATATACAAACCTGCCTGCTACCTACTGTAGATAAAAAAAAGTCAATGCCTTACAGGCTTGGTCAATGGCTAAGGCCCCAGCGAGGCTTAAGTAGACCAGCTGTAAAGCTACCAGTTGTGCATCACTATATAACATGTACACATTACATGTGTGAGAGGAGAAAAAAAAACAAGACTTAGAGGAAAAGAGGTTATGATGTACACATTACATGTGTGAGAGGAGAAAAAAAAAACAAGACTTAGAGGAAAAGAGGTTATGAGAGGGTGAAACAGTACAAATAGAAATGAGCAAGTAAAACATAAAGATAAAAAAAGAAAATTGTTAAATTCACAACAGGAAATGTTATTTTCATAATAAAAATATCGCTATAGATCTTATAGCGGCGATTTTGACCGTCGCTATACATCTACAGCGACATTTTTGTTGAGAAAATAACAAAAAATGTTGTGGATTTAACAATTTCCTAAAAAAATTGTTACACCTTTATCAAAAGCAATTTTTTTATTCCCTTACTAATAATATATATATATAGGATAAAAGTTTTAACTGTCTTTTTGAACGTATTAAGAAAGAGAATAAAATGAGAAAATTATTCATATTTACAATTAATTGCATACTTTTCTCTACATGACTAGTGATATTCCATAAATATGTTTAGAGAATAGAAATATGATAATTAATATTAAGGGTATTATCGCAAATTATTGTGAAGAATAAATTATTTAGGGTAAGTAGACATTTAACTTGGTGACTACCTAAATAAGTAATAATGACTTTTATCCTAAAACAAAATGAGTAATATCAAGTATGTTATGTAGGATATCGAATCTAATGTCTAACCTTTAAAGAAATGGATCTCTTATAGGGTATAAAATAAATCATTTACCGAATTTAAAGCCACCACCTATTTGTAAAGAATGAGATGGTTAATTATTATATCATAGTACGTTTTTCTTATAATAAAGGCAGGAGGGCAAATTTGTCATTTCACCCCGAGACCAAAATGGTTGAGCAAAGATTATAAAACTCATAACAAGTATTCGAAGCCCCCACGATGACCCCCGACAACGGACTACGAAAGGCAAGACAAGCTGTAATATCCCAAAAATTTCAAATAATGAAATGATAAGTGAGTAATAAGAATTGAGGTTTTAATTTTAATGTAAATTGATTTTTAAGAGTTGAATTGACTAAATAGTCAATTAAATAGATAAATGAGTAAATAAAGAGGGAATTAATTTTTCTGGAAAACAACCCATATGGGCGGCTGATGGCTGATGATTTGAGAAAGATAGAGTGGGATGGGATGTAGGAGTGATCATTCGGTTATAACCGAAACGAATAAGTTATTCGGTTATAGCCGAAAACCGAATTATTAGTATTTCTGCTATCCGAACTACTAACCGAAAATTGTAAATAACCGAATTACCGAATACCGAATTACCGAATAGTAATTTCGGGTATTCGGGTAAAAATCGAACCAACATCCAACATAAATTAACTGTTAACTCATAACTGTTCAACAAATGAACAAAGTAACTATCCAGCAGCAAAATAACTTAAAACAAGCCAACAAAATAACTGTCCTTAAAACCTTAACAAAGTTTATGACTTGAACAAAGCAGCTAACACCCTACATCTACAAGAATTTATTCTACTAGCAGGCAACAACTACTCAGCACTCAGCAGTGTGCTTGTGCAACAGCCAAGACTCAAGAGTCAACAGCCAACAACTAATAGTACAGCAACATGCAACAAGAAATCAGCAACAGCAACAACCACAGCCAACAGCAATTAGCACAAGGAGCAAAAGGCATCTGAAATTACAACAGCAACAACCCAATTGCAATCAGCACAAGTATATATATAATAAGATCCAACAAGGCAACAACCCAATTGCAAGTAACTATCATGTCATACATTGCCAGAAATCCAACCAAAGAATACGAGTATATGACAAATTCTAGTTGACCAACAACATCTCATCAGACTTAGATTAACATTATATGTAAATTTTCGTACCAGATGACACAAATTCAACTAATACCACTTAATAGGACTAGTCTAAAGAAAAGACCTTTTGAGTCCCATAAAAGAAAACAATTATCAACAAACCCATAAAAAGCAGCTAGCATAAACAGTTTGAGAGAGAAACATTTCCCAGTATCAGTGCTTGATGGGAAGCTCAAAGAAGTTGTTATAAACCTTAATTTTGATTTTACTGATCATTCATCCGAAGCTCTTTGTGGAATTTTGAGTAATGTATGACATGATATTAATTATCAACATGAACACTAATGGAATTGTGAGCCATACAGATCTAACTATCATGTCATACATTGCTCATAAAACACATAAAATCAGCTCCACACCTTTAGGAATAACACAGTCTCACACCTTTAAAAAACAGCCAGTAACTTCATCTGGGAACTATATTATTAGAACCATAACAGATCATCCATCAGAATGGTCATCTGAACTATATTATTAAGGTCACCAGCTCCACACCTTTAGGAATAACACATAAAAACTAAAACTAAAATGTAGTCACCACCTCAAAGTCTCACACCTTTAAAACACAGCTAGTAAACAGTCCCCCAAAATTCACCAATCACCACCATAGAAGAATAATCATCAAGCATCAAGCCCATATGCCATATGCCATAACAATTCCAAAAGTCCCACAAAATTTGATAATATAAAATCCAACAGTAAACAGTCCCCCAAAATTTTTAATATAAAATCTATCAGTAAAATCAATAAACTTAATCCCCAAAACACTGAAACAGAGATTTAGAAAAAAGAAACCCATTTGGTACAAAGAAGACTAGAAGAGTACAAAGAAAATCCAGAATGCTTGAGCAACACAACAATCCATTACAAGATGCTCTAACTTTCACTCTATCCTTGATAAAATCCAATGAAAATTCAGATACTCCCATAAAATTATCAACACAAATTAAACTTGATCTGGAGTGTGATGACTCAGTAACCTCTATCAGTACCATAGGATTTCTAACAGACATTTCATTGTACAATTGTATAAAATATTTATCTGATACCAATTTATACCACAATTTACAAACACACTTAGATCTGAACAGGGATTTCAAAGGCAATCTAGCAAGAATTTGAAGAATAACTTCATCTGGGAAAAATCCATACTTTAAATAGGGTAGATTCATCGTACGATTACTAGAAAGAACCAAAAAGTGCTACATAATCAAAAAAATGATCGAGAATCGCTTACGCAGTTCCATCTTCAGCTGTGAAAACCCGTGAAACTTCTGATCTTCAGCCAAAAGGTAAGACAGCGCGAAGCAGAGATTGAGTCGGAGAGAGGCGGAGGCCGGAGATGATGTAACGGAGAGAGGCGGAGGCCGAAGATGATGTCACAGACTCACAGTCGAGAGTCGAGACTCGAGAAGCAAGAAGAGGTTGAGGAATTGAAGTGAGATCTGGGATTGGGATTTGCCGATTTGGGAGCGACGACTGCTAGGGAAAGAAATAAGACTAAGTGAATACTGAATAGTGAATACTCGTAGATAGTAATTAGTATTAGATAATATTATAAAATCATTATTTTTTAATTATTAATATTCGGTTAATCGGGTACTCGAATTATCTATTTTTTAAAATCAAAACCGAAACCGAAACCGAATAATGAGAAATAAATCGGATATAACCGAAATAAGGTTGGGATGGGGGACAATTGTGGGAGACAAAGTGGGGAGTAAAGGAGAAAAGGGGGGAAGAAAATAAGGGAGGTGTGCCATAATTTTGGCTATTTATTCTAAAGCCTTATTGAAGGTAAAGGATATGCAATTCTCACTCCCTCCACATTTCACCCATCCGAAAACTCAAGAAAAGGAAGAATGAGAAAGACATTTCACTCCGAGAAAAACTCAAGAGAAAGGAAGAATGAGAAAGAAAGAAGAAATTAAGAAGGGTATGTTTTAATTAATACTTTGATTTTCATATATGATAATTAAGTTTTATGAAATTTATGGAAAGATGACATGTTATATTTTATTGTGATGGATTGAACTTGTATAAACAAAAATCAAACAAGAGAAATCAAGAAATCAAATTAAGAGTAAAATCTGAAAATTTTAGAAAAATTAGTTTGCTACCTATTTTTGTAAAATCTATATCGTGTGATATATAAAGAATTAAAATGTGATATATATATATATATATATCTAAAAATAACTCTGTAAGTTAGCTACGCACAGAATCAAGAATCACTTAAAAATTTTGAGCTGATTTTTTGAGTCAGACTACTTCGAAGAAAAACTCTGTTGTCAGAATTTGAAAAATTAGTTTTTGTAGATCTATTGTGTGGGTTATATCTCTTAATCCAATCGTTGGATCGTTATAATTTTTGGATATGTTATACATACATAAGCCAATAATATGTTCACTAATTTCGAACCGTTAAAGATTAACTTATGTTTTATTATGAATTTTAAGAAGTGACGGGTCTATAATTTTTGTAGTAGAATTTTTAGTATCAAGCTCTAATATTTAACCATGTATAACTTAATGATTTTAAATCTGATTTGGGTGATTCTTGAGGCTAAATTGAAGTATTTAAAATCTAGTTTTTGTTAAAATTAATTAATTTGATAAATAAATTTTAGTTAATGGTGATAATGCCAGAATGGTGGACTAACGTTTTAAAAATAAATTGTCATATATAGGTTTTAGATTTTTTAAGTTTTGTTATTCACTTTTAAGTGTTGGAATATAAATGGTGATTTAATGCGATAATTAAAGGTACCTTAAATGGATTACTAATTATTTTGAAATTATTAGTTAGATTATATTTAATTCGAGGAGAATATATTTTGGTGGTGAATAATGTAAGACTCTGACTTTTAATAGAATTTCAATTATTTATAATTATTATTCTAAATAGTAAGATGTTAAGTTGATATAAAGATAAAGTTAATGGTGATATGTGTAAATTATAAACGTATGTCGGGGAATATACGTTGTGTCGGCGAATATTCGTTTTGTTGGGAATATTATGTAAAATTACGACGGTGTCGATACAATCAATCATTGGTGGGCTCCACAACAAAATATTGTTGGATGCAGAAAACGATATAAATAAACCTTTTTAATAAAAATTATCAACGATACTATCACTTTTATCTATTTAAACACTCGGTGATAAAAGTAAAATAATACGCGGTATTCTACAGTGACACACGACATTCCACAGTAACACACAGTATTGCACAATACTTCATATTCTTGATTCAATAATTGTTAAAGTAGCAACTACATAATATTTCATATTATTGACTCAATAATTGTACGATAACAACTGTAAGACCCAACTTTTACGAATACATATTTAATTTTCTCTAAATATCATTTTGAGTAATAAGGTGTGGATTTGATATAATGTTATAGTTGTGAGTAATATTTACAAATTTTGCAAAGTAAGAAAGTTGTCATAAAGTATTCGTTTGGTCGGGGAATATTCGTTTTATCAGGAAATATTCGTACGACGGCACAATCATTGGTGGACCCCACAACGGAATTACTGTTGGAGTTAAAAAATGACAGAAATAACTTTTTATAAAAATAACGGCAAAAGTTTTACCGTTAACTGTTGAAATAACTGGTGATAAAAGTACAGTAATACGCGTGGTTGCATAGTAGCACACAGTATTGTACATTATCTTTGATTATTGATGCTTACGTGAGAAGTCACTCAGTTTTACTCAATTATTGCCACAGTAATTGCTGCATAATATCTCACATTATTAATTCAATTATTGTCACAATATTTTATATTATTAAATCAATAATTGAGACGACAAAGTTATTCATATTATTATTTGCATTATTGGCAATGTCTAGAAAGTTCTGTCGAGGAAAGGGGTTTGGTCACCTAATTGCGCGCCAATAAGGAAAAGTCCTTATCGGAAAGCCCCCTCTTTCATGGGAATGATCTGGTTGTTAATATTGTGAGTTATAATATTAATGATGAATAAATATTATTAAAAATGTGTTTAGTGAAGCCAAGTGAATTGAGATAAATAGAGGGCGGTTTATGAAGTATTTGTAAATTTGGCTTATTATATGGACCCCCACTTACTCATTTTCAAAATCGTCGATAGAAAGTTATCTCAGTTTTGTTTTATTACTTATATATATATATATATATATATATATTGTCGATGTCGGGATTTTTATTTGTCCCTTTTCGTTACTTGTTCTTTGGTCTTCTTATATTAGGTGAGATTTGTTTGAAAAAACAAGTGAAAAATGTCGGACATGTATAATGTCGACGATGGACTGTTAAGAGTCGCCAGTTGATTTTTTAAATGATTGTACCAACACAACCGAGAAAAGGTTTGCACATCGACTCGATGATGTAACATCGCTAAACCAATTTGTGAAACCGAGATTCATTAGGGTCCGGGGACTTGATTATGCGGAGGGAATGTGTTAGGCACCCTCCGACATCCGTGTTACCACGGTGACCGCCATTTTTCAATAAACTCTTATCTAAATGTGTGTGTGTGTGGGTCAATATGCTGTTTATTTGGAAGTAATGCGAGGCCTCGTTCGCACCTATATACACAGGGTTTGAATTTATGTAAAAATTCAATTTTTAGCAAGATATGGCAGTGATGTTTTATAAAAGAGGTTTTTCAAACCCTTGTGCTCAATAGTAATTGAGACCTTTTACACTTCCATTTTATTAAGTGTTCGACTTGATTGCTTTTATTTTCGAGATGCGAAGCAATTATAAGAAAATAATGTACAAAATAATGTCGACTTCCTAGTGGGTATGAAAACCATCTGAGGAAATTCAGACACCGAAAATAAATTTACAAGCTGCTTACAGCTGAAAATGTCCATCACAGGAACCGAATCTAGATCCAGTAGACTGAATCTGTGATCACATGATTCCTAGGCTCACATGATGCCGCAATTTGTATGAAAGAAGTAAGTAGGTATATATATAAAACCTGTAAATATATATATACAGACATGATCAGCCACCACGAAGCATCTCCATGGGGGATCAGAAAATGTAAATAAAGTCAGAAGTATCAACCGCCACTTGAGGAAACTCCAAAGGACGAAAACGTAAAGAAAGTCAGAAGCGATCAACCACCACGTAAGTAAACTCTGTGTGAGACGAAATATATATATATATATATATATATATATATATATATATATATATATATATATAAGTAAACGCTCCAGATGTAAAATTCAGGCTCATCGAACATAGTCCGACACACAGTTCATATATATATATATATATTTATATAGTAAAGCAGCAGACGTAAGTCTAGGCTCATCGAACAAAGTCCGACACATAGTTCATATATATATAAGTATATATATATAAAAGCAAATAAACGCTCCAAACCGAAGTCTAGGCTCAATCGAGGCATAACTCGATATAGTTAGTTCATATATATATATATGTATATAAAAACTGAAATAAAACCACGGACCGAAGTCCGGGCAAACACACGCAACACGACTTTCAACGTGAAGAAGGGTGTGAGGGCCCCGAATCCGAGGTCCCGAATCACCGCAGACCCGGTTCAATCATTCTATACAACTATTACTATTTACGGAAGATATAAACATAAATTGTTTATACAATACCTTTACACACTATTTCCCAAAATCGAGTAACCTTAACTTATACACAATTCATAACTTTTCTAACACAAAAAATTATTATCATACAACACTATTACAAATCTACTGCACACGTATACTAAAGCTGGAACTGTCTTTAACCTTTCCTTGTATCCGACGCATTCGCCTTAATCTGCAATGTTTTATCATGATATAGCAAGAGTGAGCATAAGGATTGTCCAGCAAGTTTAAGTTCAATAATATAACGATATATCATGATTGAAAGAGTTTGAATAATAAGCTGGCTATAATTCAACAATATAATTGTGAACTAGCAGGAACAAACTTTTGACTGAACAAGTATTATATATGAACAAATATATCTGAACCAACTGGTAATGAGGGTGATCAGCCTTTCATACCTGACTTATACATGCAATATGTACAGAGTACAATTATACATGGCAATCAACAATGATTAACCATAAGCATATCCGAATGAAACAACTCTTAGTAGGGTTAAGTAAAAACAAACTTGCCTGAACCGTTGATTACCGCTACGCAATTTATATCGCCTTATCCGAAGACCTAATATTAGTAATATAGATCTCTAATATTAAAATAATATCATCACATATAATACTATTATATATATATATACATAGAATAACCTAAACACATAGCACATAACCCTATCAGTCTATAACACATATAAGACTCTGTATCAGGTCTAACTATTTCAGTCTGACTTGAATTCAACAAAATTCTAATGTCCTGACGGTCTAGTAGGACTTTTATCGAGTCTAAGTTCAATTAAACTCTGCCTAATACTTAACCGTTATCTAAGATAATTATATTATCAGTCGAAATATTTTTCATAGGCTTGTAATCATTTTCGGATAATTAATATAATTTATCGCTTAATTTTAATCATTAATATCGTATTTATATAATATAAATACCACATTATTCTATTATCATTAATATTTATTTATTATCAAATATTAATGAAATACATGTCATAATATTATTATATATTTATAATATCACAAGGTATTTTTAATACTTTAAAATCACCTTTATATGATTTTTTAAATAATTAAATTCATTATCCGATAATTGTTATTATTATTAAAATATTAATATTTTCATGACAAAATATCAAAAGTTATATTTTATAAATTAAAATATTTTTATAACACTTAAATCATTTTCATATGATTTTTAAATCATTTATTCTATTTTTCCATAATTTATTTAATACCTTTATTAAATAAAATTAATTATCATTAATATTAATTAATTAATAAAATTCATCACAAAATATTAAAAGTAATCGAAAATATCTTTAAATATTTTATTATATCATAATATTATTTTTCATGATTTTTCATGATTAAAATTATTTTTAAATAATTTATTTAATATTATAATTAAATAAATTAAATACCATTTATATTCCAAAAATATTAAATATATATGAAATATACTCAAAATAATTTAAAACTATTTTTCAGACTTTAAAATAATTTTTCAGAATTTATTATGTATTTTTAATAATTAAAAACTATTTATTTCGATTTATTTATTAAAATAAATCATTTTCAGAAATTAATAATTAATTTCTAAATTAAACTGTTGCTAAAAGGGTAATAGGCGACTAAACCGTCGTCGTAGGTGTTCTTGGCCAAGCCCAGATCTTCAAAGTCAGTGACTAAGGTCCTTCGTTTGACCAGTATTTAATCTATGATCTAAATGTTTTCTGGGCTTTACGAAGTGTTAAAGTTGTAGTATACGTGCAATACTACAACTATATACTAAGTTCATAATCATTCAACAACATATCAGCTAGATCTTAGCTCTAGAAATCATTGTCAGAAGCTGTTCTTCATTTCTGGGTTTTCTAGAAATGAAGAACAGTTAGAGTTAGCTTCTTTGAATCCTTATATCTTGGGTTCTTGTGATTTGATTTGTGTAATATAATGGTTGAATCTTGTAAACCTCATGTCAGTGTACAATACTATATCATCAAATCAATATAAAAACATCACTAAATGAAGGTATGATCTGGTCAAACTACCTATCAGGAAACGCCTGTTGAAGATCTAGGTTAACCAGAATCTTCTTCCAGCGTGATGGTCAACGATAGTTTGACCCTAATTATTTTCGTTCCTGTTTATGATTTTGGTAGTATAAAGGCTTTATTGTGTAGTACTAATGTCATACTATAAGCTTCCAACAACAAAATGGAACAAAGATAAAACGACTGCAAGATCAGAAGCTTGCAAAAGCTTGTCAAAAATTTCTGGGTTTCTGGGTTACCCAGAAACCAGAATTCGTGGCCGGTCAACGCAGTTTGACTGGTCGTATCTCTCAACATATTCATGATTTGAATAATATAAAACCATAGATGTGTAGTCCTCATGGCATAAAATAGATTAAAAATATAAAACACATAAAGATCTAGAGGCTCTAACATTTAGTTGTCAGGCCACCCTTTTTCAATTTTTCAGATTTTTCAAAACTTTAGTTTCGAGCATCTAGATGTTATGGATCCATGATCCAACAACCCAGATCTCTAATTGACACCTTATAACATATCTTTAACCAACAACTAACATCAGATTAAAGATTTTAGGAAAATTAGGGTTCATAACTTCTTAGCTTTGATTTCTTGATACTGATTCTTTGTTGCTGATCATGAAATGTTAAGACATGATATTAGCTTTTCTTATCTCACTTTCTCACTATATATTCCCGAATTTCTAGAGAGAGAGGGTCTAGGAGAAAATGAAAAATAAAGTGGCTCTTTCTCTCTCTTTTAATCTTCTAAAATGATACAATGTATCTATAGCTGATGTTGCTGAGATTGCTGGCATTATGTGACTGATGGAAGTGGTTTTTAATAACATGGGGTAGTTCACCAACTATATATTGGCTAAATTTGCAAATAACCATCAATTATTCAACAAAGGGCATAATAGTCATTGTAGACACTCGAAATTTTCTGTACTACTGTTACTAACATTATAGGAGGACAAATTCGTCTTTTAAGAGAGAACCCAGAAAGACAATCCAAATCCACACCGGATACTACCTAAGTTCAAAGATTAACCCCGGATCGTAACTGGAGTAATTGGTTTTAACCTCGGATTTAACCCCGAGACTGCAGATACAATACCGGAACACACACCGAGAAGACCGATTAATCTCTTGAGATAACCCCGAGGTATCCAGCCTCACCCCAACCATGGAATAGCCACCAACCTTGGTGATAACCCCAAAGAATGCAGCTTTGAGATAACCCCGTAAATTCTTATTTCAAATGCCATCGCCTTCAATCTCAAGCACTCACAACGAAATACACTTTGTGCAACACTAAGAATCACATCGGAAGACATGCACACCTCAAAGATGACAATGAGGATCTTCAACAAATGCAAGCATTCAATCTCAAATAAGTCTCGAGCAACGTCATTATCGGCCCAATCCCAAGCAGAATAATTCTGCCGAGGGGAAACATTGCCATCTCGTCCAACACTATGCCACGTCTCGTCTCTACGCAACAATGTCCCACAAGGCTAACCAATCCCGAGTGACTATTGTGCGGGGTAACGGATGAAAGTTGAAGCTTGAAGACCGGAGGGCATCTTCCCATCTTCAAAGACTTCGTACAAACTCTAATCCCATGCCATCGTAAAACTCTCGACAACGGCGGTCCGAAATAGGTCCTGAATTCCTCAAAACGGATGCTCGGATTGCACTTCTCAAAATTTGAGTGGACATTACAATGCCTGAGTGCACGTACTTCGAGACGACCCGACCCGACAAAACCGGGCCGACCCGACCCGACCTCTAGTACACCCGCAGCTGAGCCACAGGTACACATGCGGCACCTTTTGCCTATAAATAAGAGGCTTGGGGTGCTGATTTTTTTTAAAAAAAAAGACGGGGAAACCCTGCACAATTTGCTCTGCAGACGCGCCATACAAAGGTATTTTCCCAATCACCAAACACCGTGAGCTCATATATAGCCTCTTTTGTACCCACAAAAGCCCAAGTGTTTACCCACTCTAAAGATATAGAAGCCCTTTTTATTAGTCGGTGTAAGCCTTCTCACACACTTTTGTAGTCTTTCTCTTCATCTTTGCACACACCCTTTTACACGCTGAGAGTCGTGTTGCTTGCTTTTGCGGGACTTACATCTGTGGTTTCCTTCCATCTGATATATATATATATATATATATATATATATATATATATATATATATATATATATATATTGACTAACATTATCGAGTTATGCCTCGATTGAGCCTGAGACTTTGGCCCGAGCATTTATCGCTTTAATATATATATACTTATATATATTAATTGTCTGTTTGGACTTTGTTCGATGAGCCTGAACTTCTATGCTCGAGCGTTCTTCGCTTTAATATATATATATATATATATATATATATATATAATTATCTGTCGACGACTTTGTTCGATGAGCCTGACTTGATTCAGTGCGCTTATTATTATATATATATATATATATATATATATATATATATCAACTGTGTGTCGGACTTTGTTCGATGAGCCTAGACTTCGGTCTGGTGCGTTTACTCGCTTTTATATATATATACTTATATATATGAACTGTGGTCGAACTATATTCGATGAGCCTGGATTTTACATCCTAATTATGCTTATTTTTTTATATATATATATATATATATATATATATATATATATTTTGTTTTGTAAGACCCCAAATTATTAATAAATGAAATTTATTTTCCTCTATTTATTATTTTGAAATAGTAAGAGTTGATTTGATTAATGTGGATAGTTATGGGTAAAATACGCAAATATTTCAATAAGCAAGTGGTTATAAAATATTCATTGTTGTTTGAAATATTCGTTTGGTCATGGAATATTCTTCTTTGTCGGGGAATATTCGTATGCGATTTGCCAGTAGTCTTTTATGGGCCCCATAACTGAAAGCGATTGATGAAGAAAACGACAAATATAAGTTGTTTAAAAATAACGGCGTAGTTGTTACTGCTATTAATCTTGTTAAAATACTCCTGTGGTTAAAACACAAGAAGACACTGCAGGTATTGCACCAATTATTGATTCTTACATAAGAAGGCACTACTCAATAATGGTTACAAAGAATTACTTATTCAAGATTTTATTGATTTAGTAATTGTTGCGTTGATATTTTATATTCATTGTTGTTTCAATAATTGTCATTACACAAGATTTTTCATTATCGAAGCAATAATTCATATTATCCTAATAATATTATTAGATAACATTATTGGCAATGTCTAGAAAGTTCTGCTAAGGAGAGGTTTGGTCACCTAATCATACGCCAAGAAGGAGAGATCCTTATCGAAAGCCCCTCTTTCGGGGAACTACCGTCACAAGATCTTGTGATTCTGTAATATTATTTGTGAATAATTAATTATTGATTTATATGATGAGGAAAATATTGATTTTATGTGGATATAGATGGAGAAAATTTTTAATGTGACAATTGTTGAAAATTAATAATTTATCTTTTTCTCGATAAAATAATTCATTTAAATATATTATTTTAATAATATATTAACTATGATATTTTTATAATGAATGTGTGATATATGAGTATATGAGGAGGAAGAGTATTTTTGTGGTATTAAATGTTTAACACATATTTTGTGTGTTGGTGGACACAATTATTGAATCAAATTTGATTATAACCTCGAAAATCGTCTGCTTGTGGATTTCTTTCAATTTCTTGTTTGGAATTTGGAAAACTTTTTCTGCAAAGTTGTAGAGAATTGAATTTCCTATAAAAACTCGTGAGATTCAAATTTTTTAATAAAAGGGCTATTTATTATGAATTATTGAAGTTTTGAAGCTCCGAAATAATTGATTTTTGGAAGTTTAAAATATTTAAAATAGGAAAAACGTTTTTGGAATGTTTAGGTGGCCTCATTTAACATGTGTAGGAGCTGAATTCAATTGGCAAGTGTGCATATGAGGTTTTAGAAAATATATATTAATATTATATTAAATTTTCTACTTTGGTGTTCTAAGCATTTTCCTATAAATAGGGTGCTTAGGTTAGAATTGAAAATCACACCGTAAATCAAGTTTTCTCTCTATTATCGAGCGATTCTTGTGAGTATTTTGAGTATACTTTGAGTGTTGCTATACTATGCAAGTTCAAGTCATAGCCTATATCCTGTGTTCAACTAGAAGTACTTGTCTTTCGAGTTAAGGGATGTTATTTTATTCAAAATGATATTATTTCTTCAATATCATTATCCGAATATTGGTTGGAAATTTTATCAAATTTGAAACTTTTTCATGTCGGAGTTACTATTCATGAGTTATTATTCACGAGTTACTATTCATGAGTTACTATTTACGAGTTACTATTCACGAGTACTATTCACGAAGCGTGAAGATGTTTTTATGTGAAATTTCTATCTTTTGGTGTCGGAGTTACTATTCACGTATATGGCACTATTCACGAATACGGCACTATTCACCGAAAAATGAAATTTCTTCTTTTTTTCCAAAATATCTATTCTGGATACTAGCTTTGATTGTATCCATGTTTTGATCATTCTTGAATTTTACTCCACTCTGATTACTTATGAAGTATTTTTGAACTTGGATTGTTTAAAATACGAATCTTTTATATTTGTTCTTTTGTTTCACTGGATTCGTTTTTTTTAAAATATTTTTCATCATCCTCAGTCCTAAATGATGATATTACTGAATATCTTTGGCTTGTAGTGCAAAGATGAATGATTTCTTGATGAATATCTTTGGCCCGTAGTGCAAAGATGAACAGGTGTTGAGATGAACATGACCAACTGATTAATATCTTTGGCCCGTAGTGCAAAGATGAACAGGTGTTTAGATGAACATGACCAATCGATGAATATCTTTGGCTCAGAGTGCAAAGATGAATATTTGATTCCAGATATATATTGATTGATGTTACAGGGATAAAATATCGATGATGAACTTTTAAATTCATATATAGAAGATAGTAGTTTGCATTCTCTACTTAACTCTTCTAATGAATTATTATTTCATTGCGAAGATTGATTTAAAACCGGTCATCTATCAGTATTCTATTAGATTTTTTCATCGTTAAAGACTAACGATAATTTGTTGTATATTATCTTAGTCATAATATTCTTTATCGGGCTAGTTGAGCTCACCCTTTCCCTTTTTGTTCCATTTTTCTTCTCGTGAGGCGAGAATGTAAATAGTACTAGCTCTGGGGTATGGAATGAAGGTTCTAGAGAGAGTTGTTTAGTAGTCCTCACCATTTTGTAAAATAATGTATCAATAATTATGATGGGGATTTATTTGCGTGTGGATATTGTCTGTAAGACAATAATTGTATTTAAACTCACAAGATATATGTTGTCGTATTTTGCACTAAAAAATGTAATAATAAAGTTGTAGTTATTTCGCATAAATGTATTTGGCGTCTCGAAATGGGTTGGATGGAATGGACCTATTTTGGGGCGCCACAACAACGCGCTCATCCGCTGACAATTCTATCAACGAAGGTCAAGCAACCTTGACATTATTTCACCGATAGCGTTTAAACTCATCTGTAGCTATAGAGTCGCTCGAGGTTCTCATACCCAGATGCTCATATTCCCAAATGGATCTCCTACGGGGTCACAATGCAATGCTCCGCTGATATACATCGCCAAGAAATGTCAAGCAACCTTGACGATCTCCTCACGAGTTTCAAATTGCTGATTCACACATCAAGAAAGACCAAGCAACCTTGACAAAGATATCCCACAGGATGTTTCAAATGTTGGTTCACAAGTCAACGAAGGTCGCATCCTCGACAAATTTTCTCGTCAAGTAAATCCAATGTAATCATGACGATTCTCGGCGATACTAACCAGAGAGGTCAACATTATCCAAGAGGATAGATGATGGAATATGTTATACACATCCTCAAATAGATCAAGCTTTATCCCCACGATCTCTTACACATAAGAGATACCCTTCAAAGATCAAGTCGTTATCAAGAACACAGAATTTGGTGATAACTCCAACACCAATATCCTAATGATTCGGCTTGCACATCGATCCGTCAAGATACAATCCCCAAATGAAGCAACAGGAACCAACAATCATCCCCAAATGTTTGGGCCACAACCCCGTACACATGCATCATACATTTGCATCATGTTGCTACCCTTAGCACCATGTTTATCTTGTTGCGTTTCAAGTGTGTAGGATTCTTTATCCTACCCATGCATCGCCATGCATGAGTATGATAAAGAGGGGCATCTGTAGACACTCGAAATTTTCTGTACTACTGTTACTAACATTACAGGAGGACAGATTCGTCTTTTAAGAGAGAACCCTGAAAGACAATCCAAATCCACACCGGATACTACCGGAAGTTTAGCATTAACCCCGGATCGCAATCTGGGAGTAAAGGTTTCAACCTCGGATTTAACCCCGAGACCTACAGATATAATACCGGAACACACAACGGAGAAGACCGATTAATCTCGGAGATAACCCCGAGGTATCCAGTCTCAGTCCCAACCATGGGAATAACCACCAACCTTGGTGATAACCCCAAGGAATATAGTTTCGGAGATAACCCCAAAAATGTTTGTTTCAAAAGCCATCAGCTTCAATCTCGGCACTCACAACAAAATACACTATGCCAACACTAAGAATCACATTGGGAAGACAGCAAACCTCAAAGATGACAATGAGGATCTTCAACAAATGCAGAGTCCAATCTCAAATAAGTCTCCGAGCAACGCTCACTTATTGAACCAATCCGGCAAAGAATAACGGTGAGGGGCAACATCGCCATCTCGCCCAACACGATGCCACGCCTCGCCTCTACGCAACAATGTTCCACAAGGCTAACCAATCCCGGTGACTATTAAAGGGGTAACGGATGAAAGTTGAAGCTTGAAGACCAAGGGCATCGTCCCCATCTTCAAAGACTTCAGACAAACTCTAATCCCATGCCATCGCATAACTCTCGACAACGGCGGTCCGAAATAGGTCCTAATACCTCAAAACGGATTCCTGATTGCACTTCTCAAAATTCGAGTGGACATTACAAAGGCTCGAGTGCACGTGCTTGAGACGACTCGACTCGATGAATCCGGCCGACCCGACCCGCCTCTGGTACACTGCAATGAGCCAGCAGTACACCTCACCGCACCTTTTGCCTATAAATAAGAGGCTTGGGGTGTTGATTTTTTTTAAAAAAAGACGGGGAAACCCTGCACAATTTGCTCTGCACTCACCATACAGTGTATTTTCCCACTTTCAAACACCTGTGAGCTCATATATAGCCTCTTTTGTACCCACAAAAGCCCAAGGTTTACCCACTCTAAAGATATAGAAGCCCTTTTTATCACCACCGTAAAGCCTTCTCACACACTTTTTTAGTCTTTCTTCTTCTCTTTGCACACACCCTTCTACACATTGAGAGTCGTGTTGCTTGCTTTTTGCCTTTACTTTCTATCTCGTGGTTTCCTTTAGTCTCAGATATATATATATATATATATATATATATATATATTTATAAATATATTGACTAACATTATCGAAAGTTATGCCTCGATTGAGCCTGAACTTTGCCTAGAGCGCTCTTTCGCTTTAATATATATATACTATATATATATTAATTGTCTGGCTTTGACTTTGTTCGATGAGCCTGAGACTTTGTGCAGGAGCGCTCATCGCTTTAATATATATATATACTTATATATATTAATTGTCTGTCGACTTTGTTCGATGAGCTTGTACTTTGGCCCGTGCGCGTTTATTCGCTATATATATATATATATATATATATATATCAACCGTGTGTGTCGGACTTTGTTCGATGATGAGCTTGACTTTTGATGCCCCATTCGTGCTTATCGCTTTTATATATATATACTTATATATATGAACTGTGGTCGAACTATGTTCGATGAGCCTGGATTTTACATCCGGTGCGTTTATTGCTTTCTTATATATATATATATATTTGTTTTGTCCTGCCTGGAGTTCCCTTCGTGGCAGTTTATAGTTTTTATAGCTTTCTTTATATTTCGTCCTGCCTGGAGTTTACTTCGTGGCAATTGACCGCATTTACAGCTTTATTTTCATTCTGTCCCGCCTGGAGTTTCCTTCGTGGCGGTTGACCGTATCTACAGCTTTATTTATATTTCTGATCCCCCATGGATGTGCTTCGTGGTTGGTGATCCTGTCTGTATATATATATTTACCGCTTTTATATATATACCTGCTTATTGCTTTTATACAAATTGCAATATTCTCAGGCGCCTAGAATCATGTGATCATAGATTCATCTCATCGATCTAGATTCGGCCTCCGTGATGGACATTTTCAAATTGTAAAGGTGTTTGTAAATTATTCTCGATGATGTCTCAGATTTCCTCAGATGGTTTCCATACCCATGAGGAAGTCGGCATTATTTTTTTATATATATTATTTTCGTACGGATGCTTCGCATTCGTCAAATAAAATCAATCAAGCCGATCACTTAATAAAAATGGGAGTGTAAAAGGTCTTAATTCCTATTGAGCAGCAGGGTTTGAAAAACCTCTTTTATAAAACATCATTGCCATATCTTGCTAAAAACTGAATTTTTACATAAATTTAAATCCTGTGTATATAGGTTCGAAAGAGGCCTCGCACAACTTTCATATAACAACACATTGACCCACACACACACACATACACACTCAGATAATAGTTTCTTGAAAAGAGGCGGTCACCGTGGTAACATTTGATGTCTGGGTGCTAACACCTTCCCCCACATAACCAAGTCCCCTGACCCTAAATGAATCTCTTGTTTCACCGACCAGTATATCGCTGTCACATCACTGGGTCAATGTGCAAACCTTTTCTCGGTTGTGTTGGTACAACCATTTAAAAACCAATCATGTACTCTTAATAAATCCCATCATCGACATTATACATGTCAGACCTTTTTCACTTGTTTTTTCAAACAAATCTCACCTAAAATGAGAACACCAAAGAACAAGTAACGGAAAGGGACATCCAAAAATCCCGGCGTCGACAGTCATTTTGCTATTAATTTTTAATGGCATTCTAGTAAATGGCCAAACCCTTAGGGTTTAGGGTTTGGGTTAGGGTTTGAAATCCTTAGGGTTTGAACACTTAGGTTTTGCAATTTAGTTTCTAACATTTCCAATTTAGGTTTTAAAAATTGAAAATTAATATTTCTAAATTATAATTTAAATTTTCTAATTATATAAAAATTTCTTAATCATAATTTAAATCTTGCTAATTAGGATTAATAATTCCTAATTAAAATTACTAATTTAGCAATTAGGGTCAAAATCACTTGATTAGGGTTTACAACCCAAAAATTAGGTTTCTAATATAAAATAATTTTCTAATTTAGAAATTAGATTTCGTAATTAGATTAGGGTTTTCTAATTACTAATAACTTGAAAATTAGGATTAATATTTCTTAATTAACATTAAAACTATTTAATTAACACTTAGGTTTTTCCCTATTTATAATTTAGGGTTTCAAATCCTTAAATTAGGGTTTTAAAACTTTGAAATTAGGGTTTGCTAATTAATTAAGCTTTACCCTAATTAATATTATAATTAATAGCACTTAAGCAATATAATAATCTTTTAAGTTCCCAGATTAGGGTTTCATACATCGAATTAGGGTTTCGAATTCTCAGAACTAAAATTAGGGTTTCCAGAACCTGTTTATAGGGTTTCTTGTTAATCGCTAGGATTTTCTAACTGAACGTTGATGTTCTTAATATATACTTAGGGTTTGTCATGTACATCGCTTATCCGTCAACCTTGAACCTTAACCACATCATGCACACATATAGACAAAACATAAACGCTTATTCCCTTAATCCTGAATAATTCACCTAAATCCTTCACATAATTTTGAAATTCTCAAAATTCCTTCTTAAAAATATCAAAAGCATACACTTATTTTCTGTCTAGGTTCTAATATTGAACCTTAAATTAATTAATTAAAATTTTAAAATTTTTCTAAATTCTCAAAGTTGTCACATTCACCCTTTTTCTTCTAAAAAAATTTCGTCCCCTAAATTTACCTTGCACCATACACCATACACCATATACACACAGCATCACATGCTACCCAATACACCACTCACAATAGTAAAAATTTTCAAATTTTGCTGAGGTGTCATAGAGACTATTTGTCTATCATTTTCGCAAAGGTTTTATGGAAATTCATTTGCAAACCGTCATAACTTACAGACACAAAGGGTGATTAACCCGACATGCCCTGCACTGATCAAGTATTGTTGGTCAGAACAATTTGTTCCTCTTATCTGCCTTGGGCGCATAAACTTTCACCTCAGTCTTTATCAGAATCCGCACTAAAAAAATTTGGTTCGAGAAAGTTTTCAAAGAACTCTTACAGTTTTCATAAACATTGGTCTAGCTGAATCGAATAGCATAGACTCATATCAATAATTCAATTCAATCGAATTATTTAAGTGTAGTTAAACCCCGTTGGCAAATTAAAATTTTGAAAATATTTTTGAAAATGACGCCATGATGCCGTACTGTATTAAAGCCAATGTCTAATAATTCCTGCAGTTGAGTCTTTAACTCCTGAAGTTCAATAGGAGCCATTCGATATGGGGCTTTGGAAATGGGTTTTGTACCGGGTTCAAGGTCGATACAAAATTTAATTTCACGCACTGGGGGTAGGCCAGGAAGTTCTTCAGGGAATACGTTAGGAAATTCATTAACAATAGAAATATCATTCAAAACTGACGTATTTTTGTTTAGATCCGTGACATGAGCTAAGAAAGCTTGACATCCGTTTTTCAATAAACGAATAGCTTTATGGCTTGAGATGACAGTGATTGATTTTAATGGTTTAGTTGTTTGAATTCGCGTAATAGGTTGGTTAGGAATATGAAAACTAACAACCTTACGAAAATAATCAATTTTTGCATGATGAGTAGTTAACCAATCAATCCCTAGAATCACGTCAAATGCAAGTATTTTCAATGAAATAAGATCGACAGGTAATGTGAGGGTACCAATTTGAACCAAACAAGACTTAAAAATAGTGGATGTAATGAAGGTTTCTCCCAACGGAGTTTCTAAAGATAAGTCAAAGTCTAATTTCTCCGGAGTCAAATTTAATCGTTGAGCGCAAATAGGAGAAATAAAAGAATGGGTAGAACCGGTATCAAATAAGGTATAGACTTCGCTAGAGTTTATGATAAGCTTACCCGTGATGACCTTGTTCGGGTTCCTTACTTTCGTGGAGGTCACAACAAATGCTCTCCTCTTACTAACCGGCTTTGACTTTTCTGGGATGGCCTTTGGTGCCTCCATCCTAGCTGAACTTGTCTTCGGTGAACGATAAAATCGGGCTAGGTGACCTTCTTTTCCACAATTATAACACGCTTTGGATGGCATCGCGCAGTTTGACTGATATGTCCCTCCCCTCCGCATTTAAAACATATAATAGGCGGTCGTTCTCCTTCCTTAACCACGGTTGTTGGTGCTGACGTCTTTCCATCATTGTTGAATCTCCTTTTCTTGAAATGTCCATTTTTACTGTCTTGGCTATGATTACCACCGAAGTGGTTACCATTTCTGGCATGTTGATTCTCTCCACATTTGTTGTCACCTCTTTGATGACTGATACCACTGGTATTTTCATGCTGCCGGCTGCTTTCTCTTGGTTGCGTTGACTCGTTACCGCGCTCCAATAACTGAGCCCTATTTACAACATTTGAGTACAAACATAGTTTATGAGAAATAAGATATTAACGTATCTCCGGTTTCAAACCTCTTAAAAACATTCGAGTCATTCGCTCCTCATTATCGACCAAATGGGATGCAAACCGGATAACTCCGCAAATTTAGCCTCGTATCATGACACGGTCCATATTGTTTTGTTCCAACTTGATAAACTCCACCTCTTTCATGTGACGAATACTCTCGGAAAGTACTTGTCGTTGAATAGCTCTTGGAACTTCTCCCAAGACCTCTGAGGCCAGTCAAGTAATGCTTTTACGATTCCCACCAAGAATCCGCCTCTTCACGCAACATGAAGGTGGTGAAGGGAACCTTTTGCTCCTTGGAGCATCCCAAGACATCAAATATCTTGGTGATCTGCTTTATCCATGCTTCCGCCTTAAGTGGTTTTGGCTCTCTAATAAACTCCGGTGGTCCCAGCTCCTTGAACTGTTTAGCGGTAACCGTTCGAGAGTTTCCAGTGCTTCCACCTACATTTTGGACAGGAGCCGCTCTCGCCTGATGTTGCATGAATTGCATAAAGCCTCTGAATAATCCATCATTCATCATTTGGTTAGTGTTGTTGTTTGCATGAGGATTGTCGCCTTCCTGATGCACATTATCCTGATGATTTATATGTGGAGACTCAACGGTCTCCTGTGCTCCATTGCTATTCTCAACATTCTAGGATGTCATTTTTAGATACTGCCACAAAACAAGGGTTAGTTGACATGTAACATATTATCTCTATACTCTGACCAACCAATTAAATACCAAATAACATTAGGTAGGTCATACTAGCGAAGGAATTCCCCGTCTCTCCCCTCCTAGTTCTAGTCTCACATCTTAGCCAGGGATCATATCCCTAAGCTTTGATACCAACTGTGACACCCACAAAATAGGTATACATCACCTATTCTGAGTCGCCAAATATATGGTACAGAATACAAATACAATCTTTAAATATACAACATAAGTTGTGAGTTTCAACACAAACATTGTCTTCTAGACAGTATTAAAACTCAAAATAAGTCCTCAATACATTTATTAACACACTATTTCACATAATAGTGAGGACTACTAATGCTATCCTCTAGACCATCACTCCGTTCACCGACTCGTCCCAGCTATATTCTCATTTCCTGAAGAGAACAGTGAAAGAAAGGGTGAGCTCAACTAGCCCAGTAAGAAATATTATGACTAAGATAATGCAGAATAAATTATCATTAGTCTTCAACAATGTTAAACTGATAAAATATAATAGACATCAAGTTTAATCATAGCAATGAACAAGCAATCCATTAAAAGAGTCAAGTAGAAAATAAAATCTACTATCTTTTATGATTTAAAAGGTTTTTCATCACTGTTATCGCTGAGACTCAACTTAATAAATAATCCACATCATCGAATCACCCCTGCACTACAGCCAAGGATATTCTTTAGTATCACGACCACAATTATCTATGCACTACGGCCAAGAATATTTGTGTATTCATTAATGGTCATGATCATGCCAACAACTGTCCATCAATGCACTACGGGCCAATGAGGACTTTTACCACATCATTTGTAACATTACTACCATGATTACACCGAATAATCCCTGGTCATAATCATACCAAGTCCATCTATGCACTACAGGCCATAGATGACTTTCAATAAAATATAAACATGAGGATGATGACAATGATATAAGAATTCAATAAAACAAGTTCAAGAATTATTTTATCCATGAATTTTTAACGTCCAAATTGTCAACATGATACTTCTTTGTGCAGTAAAATTCAAGAATGCTCAGATGAATATTTTCATGAAAAGATACTGGATGAAGCGCAAATATCAAGAATATTCCACTAATTTCATGGAGTATATAAGTCAAAACTTTAACCAACTGAGTATAATAAGGAATGGAATAACAAAAGAAATCACCAGGCATGCGATAGATCGCATGCATGTGTTATTCCAACAGTAATAATAATTAATGGAACCAGGTCCCACAGAAATGCATGCAGACGTGATATTCCAATGTAATAATAAAGATTTTAATCGAGTCCCATAGAAACGCATGAGCGTGATATTCCAATGTAATAATAAAGACGGGAATCGTGTCCCAAAGAAAACGATGTACGAGGATATTCCAATAGAATAATAACGAATGAAATAATGTAAGAATTTCACCAAGTATAGGTAGCTCACAGATACAAAGTTATTCCAATGTAATAATAAATAATGGAATAATGTGTTCTCTTCATGAATACAAAAGAAATAATACCCATTATCATAAAACAAACTGGATATAAGAGTAGGGAAGTAGCAGAATACTTTTCTATAGTTTCTCTATAATTTATCTCTCTGGAGTTTCAGTGAATTCGTAAAAAAATAATGAAAGAATGAGCTTCTATTTATAGAAGAATGGACTACATAGTAACTAATTCATGAACGGTCCAGATTGATTTACTTTTAATCGGACGGTCCATATTTAAAGCAAAAATCTATTAAATAAAATCTATTATATATATATATTAAATATATATATATATATATATATATATATATATATATATATATATATATATACATGTTACAAATCTCACGGGATACACTCCCATAATCTGATTCTCCTTCCCCTTTAATTGTCAACAAAGATGTCATATAAGTATAATATAACATATAACAAAGAATAATGCTAATAACTCTAATAATGCTAACTCCTCCCGACCTTTTTTCCCCACCAACCGAGACATCATTTTTTTATCAACATATAGGCAACACTAGCCCCACTCATGTCCCCCACCAATATATATATATATATATATATATATATATATATACTGAATAACTTCCTACCGATTATTTTGAAAAATGGGTAAATGGGGGTCCAACTAATAAGCAAAATTGAGTGACTTCTCACGTAAGCATCAATAATCAATCACCGTATTGCTATTATGTAACCACGCCAGACATCGTATTTTTTTACTACCGAGTAGTTCAACAAGATAATCGGTAAAACTTCCGCCATTGTTATTTCATAAAATATTTTTCATCGCTTTTCTCAATCCGACAATAATTCCGCTAGGGGTCCACCAATGATTGTGCCATTGCACAAATATTCCCTGTTAAAACGAATATTCCCCTACCAATCGAATATTATATAACAACTTGCGTACTTTGCAAAATTTATAAATATTATTCACAACTATAACATTATATCAAATTTACTCCATAATATTTAAAAATGAAATTTATAGAAAAATCATCTTTATTAAAAAGTTGGGGTCTAACAATCTCCCATTCTTATGAAATTTTGCCCTCGAAATTAGGGTACGTACCTGGTATGTCGAAGAGGTAAGGATACCTTGATTTCATTTCAGATTCTAATTCCTAGGTCATTTCCTCAACATCGTGGTTCCTCCATAAAACTTTGACTTGAGGTATAACCTTGGAGCGTAGAATATGTTCCTTCTAATCCAAGATTTGAACAGGAACCTCTTCATATGTTAAATCTTCCGCTATTTCGGTCCTGGTTCTAACTCAATAATGTGGTTCGGTCTTTCACATATTTACGTAATATGGATATATGAAAAATGTTATGAACACGAGACATACTTGACAGTAAAGAGAGTCTATAGGCCACAGTTCCTACTCGACCGAGGATCAAAAATGGGCCGATGAATCGAGGATTGAGTTTTCCTCTCTTTCCAAATCTCGTAACTCCTTTCCATGGAGCAATACGTAACAACACATGATCTCCTATATCGAATTCCACGTCCTTTCGATGAAGATCAGCATAACTCTTTTGTCGATCTTGTGAGGTTTTTATACGTTGTTGGATCATTTGAATCTTTTCCGTAGTCATACGTACCAACTCAGGTCCCAACAATGGTGCTTCACCCACCTCATCTCAGCATACTGGAGAACGACACTTTCTTCCATACAACGCCTCAAATGGAGCCATGCCAATACTTGCTTGATAACTGTTGTTGTAGGAAAACTCCACCAATGGTAAGAACTTGTCCCAACTTCCCTTGAAATCAAGGACACAGAGTCTTAATAGATCTTCAAGAGTTTAAATAGTCTTCTCCGACTGTCCATCCATCCGAGGATGATATGCCAAGCTAAATCGTAAATCCGTGCCCAAAGCTTTTTGCAAACTAACCCAAAATCGTGAAGTGAATCTTGGGTCTCGATCAGACACTATGAATACTGGCATACCATGCAATCTTACAACCTCGTTTATGTACATACGAGCAAGGCGTTCAAGTGTATAAGTTTCTCGTATAGGTAAGAAGTGAGCAGACTTGGTCAATCTATCAATAATGACCCAAATTGCATCTATGCCTTGAGAAACCTTGGGAAGACCAGTAACGAAATCCATAGTAATGTACTCCCACTTCCATTCTGGAATTTTAAGTGGTTGCAATGGACCTTTTGGTACTTGATGCTCCGCTTTAACTCGTTGACAAGTTAGACACCTTGAGATAAACAACGCTATCTCTCTCTTTATATTTGATGAGTGAGTTTTATACACATGAATTGGATACATTCGGGCTTAATTTATTGTTGTTCTCAAGTCTTTTAGATTAGTTTTTAAGTGTTTATGTCTATTCAAGCATGTTTTATGTTGCTTTGTAGGAATTGGGACAAAAGTTACATGGATCAACGTTCGGGGTGGCTAGATTCGCGTTTTTGGCTTGCCATTTACATAGCAGTCACTTCAGAGCCAATTTGATACAAACCTTATTTTGAAAAACACAAAGACTAAAAGTTGTAGATCTACTTTTCCTCTTTCCAGAACATCTTGAATCATCAAAATCGGAGTTTGGACGAAGAAGTTATGGCCATTTTCCCAAAGGACGTCGGAGTAGAAAATGTCAGAACTTGTAACAGCGCTGGGGCGCTACTCTTAGTTCATTTCACAAAATAGGGGCGCTATAAGGCGATGTCTCGTCGAAAGTTGCTGTCTGACTGGGCGCAAGGGAAGAGGTTGAGGTCAAAAGCGGCTGCGGACGCGCTTTTTGGGCGATTTTGACACCTTTTTGACTCAAATTGGATTGGGTTTGTTCCTAAACTAAAAATGGGACTTGTAACCTATAAATACATGACGTAAGGCATAAAATAGAAGGAGATTACATAGATTAGACTAGATTGAACACTCCTTTAGATTAGAACATAACCCTAGTTCTTATTAGTTTTGGAGATTGAAGCAACTTGAAGAACACTGAAGATCAAGAGCAAGAGCAAGAGGGGAGCATCAGATTTGCTGACAACAGATTATATTCTCTTCTCTTCTCTTACTTTTATCTTCTAATGTCTATTCAGTTGTGGATTCTTGATTTTAATTCATTAATTATGAACTAACTCTTTCATTAAGATTTCAATTGAACTTTTTATGATTATGAATTGATTATTTGATTTATTCTAATTATTTATGTTGAAGTGAATTGTTCATCTTGCCTTATGCTTATTGATTAATTATCTGATCAGTAATTACCTTGTTACTCTAGAAGGAATTGAGAAAGGAATTCTAGGGTTAGAACTGGGCATGGTGACATGTGACTTAGTTATTTGCACAGTGAATAATTAGGTTTGTGAATAGAATGAGAATATCTATTTGCCGCATGTAACACATAAGGAATTGGGATTGTAGCGAGTTTAATTCAATTGTTCTGTATAGAGATATAGCAAAAATTAATATGGGTTAAATAGAAGACAATTGATCACTCGAGAGAGGGCTTTTGGCATTTGAGAATTCCAGTTAACAATTCAGTAGACATAATAATTGGGATAATTAGATAATTGGTTTATAGTTCATAATTGGGGATATTAGAGTCTTAATCCTTATTTATCTGAATTCATTCAAATTTTAGTTGTTTATTTGCTTTCTTTTAGAATAATCTCTTTTAATTGTTTTAATTTAGTTTTCTTAATTAGAAAAATCACAATTTGCGATTGTTAAAATAAAATTGATTTGGTTAAGAGTTAGTACTTGGTAATTTTTATTAAATAATTCCTCGTGGGAACGATACTCTACTTTCACTTTATTACTTGTTGACCGTGTATACTTCCACGTATGCATTGATTGCGAAATCGATCAACAATATTGCTTCACCAAAATGTATGACGAAGATCATGATACATTTTGGTACTCCCAGGATGGATTGCAAACGGTGTGTTGTGCGCCTTTATCATGATTTTATACTTTAAATCAGGGTCGTTAGGAACACAAAGTCTGGAGTTGACTCGAAGTATTCATTCTTCATCAATTCTTGCTTCCGGCATAGCACCTTCTTTCACCATCTTCCTCATACGCATCAGTTCCAGGTCTGTAGCTTGAGCAGCTTTAACTTTATCGATTAAAGTCTGTTCTACTCATATAGTTGCCATCATCAAATGGGTCCCTGGAGTCTTTAAATCTATCTCCATCCTTTGCAAGTCACACAAAATGGGCCTCTACGTTGACAATATCGCACTCAGACCCGCATATGATCTTCTACTCAATGTGTCAGCTACCACGTTTGCTTTTCCAGGATGGTATTGGATGGTATGATCATAATCTTTCAACAGTTAAAGCCAATGTCGTTGTCGCATGTTGAGTTCCTTTTGAGTGAAGAAATATTTGAGGCTTTTATGATCCGTAAAGATCTCCACTTTCTCCCCATACAAGTAATGCCTCTAAATCTTTAGTGCGAAGACAACAGCTGCCAACTCTAGATCATGAGTAAGATAATTCCTCTTATATTCTTTGAGTTGTCTTGAGGCATAGGCTATGAATTTTCCATGTTGCATGAGAACACATCCTAACCCTTTGCCCGAAGCAACATTGTAGATGACAAATCCCTCCGAACCAGATGGTATTGTCAGAACAGGTGCTGTAATGAGTCTCCTTTTGAGTTCTTGAAAACTCTTCTCACATTCCTCACTCCAACCGAACTTTGTATCTTTCCGAGTCAGCTGAGTTAATGGAGTAGCGATTCGAGAAAACCCTTCTACGAATATCCGATAATAACCAGCTAAGCTAAGAAAGCTACGTACTTCGGTCACTGATTTAGGTTGCTCCCAGCTTTGAATAGCTTCAATCTTTGATGGGTCAACAGATATTCCATGACTTGATATCACGTGCCCAAGGAATGCTACTTCCTCAAGCCAGAACTCACATTTCTTTAACTTGGCATAAAGCTTATATTCACGAAGCTTTTGGAGTATCAGCCTCAAGTGTTGGTCATGATCTTCACGGCTTTTGGAATAAATAAGGATGTCATCAATAAAGACGACCACAAAGTGATCCAAATATTCCTTGAATACTCGGTTCATCATATCTATGAAGGCAGCAGGAGCATTAGTCAATCCAAAGGACATGACTAGGAATTCATAATGCCCGTATCGAGTTCTGAAAGCCGTCTTTGGAATGTCATCAGTTCTAATCTTCAATTGGTGATATCCGAACGAAGATCAATCTTTGAAAAGAATTTGGCTCCTTGCAACCGGGTCAAACAGTCATCAATACGTGGCAATGGGTACCTATTTTTTGATGGTGACATGATTTAACTCCCGATAATCAATACACAATCGCATATACTCCCATCTTTCTTCTTCACGAATAGAACAGAGCACCCCAAGGAGAAGTACTAGGACGAATAAAGCCAATGTCTAACAATTCTTGCAGGTTGAGTCTTTAATCTTTGAAGTTCAATAGAGCCATTCGATATGGGGCTTTGGAAATGGGTTTTGTCTGTGGGTTCAAGGTCGATATAAAATTCAATTTCATGCTCTGGGGGTAGGCCGTAGTTCTTCGTGAATACATCGTAAAATTCATTAACAATAGAAATATCATTCAAAAGCGACGTATTTTTGTTTAGATCCGTGACATGAGCTTAAGAAAGCTTGACACCCATTTTTCCATAAACGAATAGCTTTATGGCTTGAAATGACCGTGATTGATTTTAATGGTTTGGTCGCTTGAATTCGTATAATAGGTTGATTAGGAATATGAAAGCTAACAACCTTACGAAAACAATCAATTTTTTCATGATGATTAGTTAACCAATCAATCTCTAGAATCACGTCAAATGCAAGTATTTTCAATGAAATAAGATCGACAGGTAATGTGAGGGTACCAATTTGAACCAAACAATACTTATAAATAGTGAATGTAATGAAGGTTTCTCCCAACAGAGTTTCTACAGATAAGTCAAAGTCTAATTTCTTCGGAGTCAAATTTAATCGTTGAGCGCAAGTAGGAGAAATAAAAGAATGGGTAGAACCGGTATCAAATAAGGTATAGACTTCGCTAGAGTTTATGATAAGCTTACCCGTGATGACCTCGTTAGGGTTCCTTGCTTTCTGGGAGGTCACAACAAACGCTCTTTCTTGCACTACCGGCTTTGACTTTTCTGGGATGGCCTTTGGTGCCTCCATCCTAGCTAAACTTGTCTTCGGTGAACGATAAAATCGGGCTAAGTGACCTTCTCTTCCACAATTATAATATGCTTTGGACGACATCGCGCAGTTTGGACTGATGTGTCCCTCCCCTCCGCATTTGAAGCATATGATAGGTAGTCGTTCTCCTTCCTTAACAACGGGTGTTGGTGCTAACGTCCTTCCATCATTGTTGAATCTCCTCTTCTTGAAATGTACATTCTTTTTATTTTGGCCGAAGTGGTTACCATTTCTGGCCTGTTGATTCCCTCCACGCTTGTTGTCACCGCTTCGATGACTGCTCTCATTGGTATTATCATTTTGTCGGCTGCTCTCTTTTCGTTGCGTTGACTCGTTATCGCGCTCCACTAACTGAGCCCTATTTACAACATCTCAATACAAACACAGTTTATGAGAAATTAGAAGTTGACGTATCTCCGGCTTCAAACCTCTTAAAAACATATGTCGCCATTCTCTTCATTATCCACCAAGTGGGACGAAAACCGGATAACTCGGCAAACTTTGCTTCGTCTTCGCGACACCTGTCCATATTATTTTCTCAATTTAATGAATTTTACCTCTTTTATACCGAATACTTTTGGGAAAGTACTTGTCGTTGAATAGTTCTTGGAACTTTTCCCAAGACATCTTCATCTTCAGCAGTTGAGTACGCTTTACCAATTCCCACCAAGAATCGCCTCTCCTCATGACATAAAGGCGTGAAAAGAAACCTTTTGCTCCTCGGAGCATCCCAAGACATCAAATATCTTGGTAATCTACTTTATCCATGCTTCCGCCTTTTAAGTGGTTTTGGCTCTCCAATAAACTCCGGTGGTCCCAGCTCTTGAATGCTTAGTAGTGATCATCCGAGAGTTTCCAGATATTCCCTCCTAGTTTTATTCTCACATCTTAGCCAGGATCATATCCTAAAGCTCGATATCCAACCGCGACGCCCAAAAAATTAGGTATACATCACCTATCTTGAGTCGCCAGATACATGGTATAGAATTCAAATAAAACTTAATAATACAACTGTCAGGTACAATACGACAAAACATAAAATCCGTGAGTTTGAATACAAATATTGTCTACTAGAGAGTATACAAACTCAAAAGGAGTCCTCATTACAATTATTATCACACTATTTCACGTAATAGTGAGGACTACTAATGCACCATCTAGGACCATCACTCTGTTCCCGACTAGTCCCGACTACGTTCTCATTTCCTAAAGAGAACAAAGAAAGAAAGGGTGAGCTCAACTAGCCCAAAGAAGAAATATTATGACTAAGATAATGTAGAATAATTTATCGTTAGCCTTCAACAATGTTAAACCGATAAAATATAATAAATATCAAGTTTAATCTGCATGAACAAGCAATCCATTAAAAGAGTCAAGTAGAGAATGAAATCTACTATCTTTTATGATTTAAAAGGTTTTTCATCACTTTTATCATTGGGACTCGACAATAAATAATCCACATCATCGAATCACCCCTGCACTACGGCCAAGGATATTCTTTAGTATCACAACCACAATTATCCATGCACTACGGGCCAAGAATATTTGTGTATTCATTAATGGTCATGATCATGTCAACAACTGTCCATCAATGCACTACGGGCCAATGAGGACTTTTACCACATCACTTGTAACATTACGGTAATGATTACACCGAATAATCCCTGGTCATAATGATACCAAGTCCATCTATGCACTACAGGCCATAGATGACTTTCAACAAAATATAAACATGAGGATGATGACAATGATATAAAAATTCAATAAAACAAGTTCAAGTATTAATTTATCTAGGAACTGATAATGTCCAAATTGTCAACATGATACTGTTTTGTAGAGTAAAATTCAAGAATGCTCAGAAAAATATTTCCATGAAAAGATACTGGATGAAGCGCAAATATCAAGGATATTCCACAAATTTCATGGAGTATAGAAGTCAAAGTTTTAACCAACTGAGTATAATAAAAAATGGAATAACAAAAGAAATCACCATGCATGCGATAGACCGCACATGTAGGTTATTTCAACAGAATAATAAATAACGAGAACCAGTCCCAGAAAAAATGCATGCATGTGATATTCTAACGAGTAATAATAAAGGATGGAACCAGTCCCGCGAACGCATGCATGACGGGATATTCCGGCTGTAATAATAAATAATGGAACCCGAGTCCCACAGAACGCATGCATGTGGATATTCCGGCGTAATAATAAATAATGTAATATTAGAAGAATTTCACCAAGTATAGGGTATTCCGCGTATATAGGTTATTCCAACAGAATAATAAAGAATAGAATAACAGAAGTTCTCTTCACGAATACAAAAGAAATAATAACCCTTACGGGTACAACAAATAATATTCCCTACCTTAGAAGAAACTGGATATTGGAAAAGTGAAGTAACAAAATACTTTTCTTCTTTCTCTCTATAGTTTCTCTCTCTAGAGTTTCAGTGAATTCGTAAGAAATAATGAAGGAATTAGCTTCTATTTATAGGAAAATGGAATGAATAGTAACTAATTCATGAACGGTCCAGATTGATTTACTATTAAACGGACGGTCCATATTGGTTTACTATTAAAACTTAAAACAACGGTCCATACTGATTTACTATTAAAACTTTAAACCAGCTGATCCATATTGATTTACTATTATAACTCCACTAGCGGTCCATATTGACTTACTATTATATCTTCAACCAACGATCTGAAAAATTAGAACATCTCCTCATGGAATAATATTGTACCCAAATACCCGAATGCACAATACTAGAGTAAATAGTAACCGGGTGAATAGTAACTCGTGAATAGTAACTCGTGAATAGTAACTTGTGAATAGTAACTCATGAATAGTAACTCGTGAATAGTAACTCATGAATAGTAACTCGATAACCTAAAAGTGTCCCGAATACCCAATCGAACAATATATCCTCTGTACATCAATTATACTAACACAAATAAGTCCAACACAATGGAACTATAAAATTCATCTTTAATCAACACGAACTTATTCATCATTAATATTATAATTCACAATATTTAACAACCGTGTTGTTCCCGGGAAGAGGGGCTTTCGATAAGAATTTCTCTTTATTGATGCGCGATTAGGTGACCAAACCTCTCCTCGATGTAACTTCTAGACATTGTCAATATTGCAAATAATAATATGAATAACTTTGCCGTCTCAATTATTGATTTAATAATATATCATATAATGCGATGATACTGTAACAATAATTGATTCAATAATATGAGAGATATGATGCAGAAATTATTGTAGCAATAATTGAGTATAATTGAGTGACTTCTCACGTAAGCATCAATAATCAATACCGTGTGCTACTGTGCCACTACGCGTAGGACTGATCATTCGGTTATAATCGAACCGAATAGGCTATTCGGTTATAACCGAATACTGAAATATTCCTATTTTTAATATCCAAACTAATAACCAATTTTGGTAATAACCGAATAATAGAATAATTTAAATTATCGAATTGTAAATTCGGTATTTCGATAATAACCAACATCTTGTTACTCCTATAATCCTTCACATGACTTGCGGATTGCTCGCATAATCAACCCAGTTCAACCCAAATAGGATGTAACCCACCTAAATACCTATAAATCCAAGACACAAGAGTAGCAATGATCACAGACTCCAAATCCACAAATCCACAAAAAATCGGAGACATCAATGAAAAGAAGTAAAGAACGGTTCCGATAGGGACCCAAATCGACCGGAGACATCAATGGAGTTGACGGTCTTTGGAATTCCGATCGATCATTTTAGAGAAAAAAATGAGGAGATAGAATGAAGGAGTGTGACTCATGAGACCGAGAGAGAGCGAGGTTGAGTGTGAGGAGAGAGGAGGTTGAGTGTGATTGTGAGAGAGAGCCGAGAGGGGACGCTGAGTCATGAGTGTGGGCATGAGTCTGTGGATCGTGAGAGAGAGAGAGAGGAAGGTTGAGTCTTGAGTGTGAGGTTAGAAACTTAGACATGAGTGGTTGAGTCATGAAATGGCATGGGCTACAAAATGTATGGGGTTTGGGGAGTGATTTTTTTTTAAAGGAACCGTGAATGGCATGGGATTTGAAGAATGTATAAATTTGAGTTGAAGAATGGGTCGCAAAATTATTATTTTTGAATGTAATAAATTCGGTAATTCGGATATCCGAATAATCTATTTTTTAAAACCGAATCCGAAACCGAATACCGAACAATAAATCGGATATAACCGAAATTAGAAAAAACAAAAAAACCGAAATAATTCGGTTAAAAAAATTCGGTTGTGTTCGGTTATTCGGTTTTATCCGTTTTTTGCTCACTCCTAACTACGCGTATTACTGTACTTTTACTACCGGGTAGTTCAACAGTTTTAACGGTAACACCTCCACCGTTATTTTCATAAAGTATTTTTGACGTTTTCTTAATCCGATAATAATTCCGTTGTGGGGTCCTCCAATGATTGTGTCGTCGTACGAATATTCCCTGTTAAAATGAATATTCCCCGACCAATCGAATATAATATACCCACTTGCTTACTTTGCAAAATTTATAAATATTACCCACAACTATAACATTATATCAAATCAACACCATAATATTCAAAAATATAATTCGAGAAAATTATTCTTTATTCCTAAAAGTTGGGGTCTTACACTCTCCTTTGCACCACCGGCTTTGACTTTTCTGGGACGGCCTTTGGTGCCTCCATCCTAGCTGAACTTGTCTTTGGTGAACGACAAAATCGGGCTAGGTGACCTTCTCTTCCACAATTATAACACACTTTGGATGGCATCGCGTAGTTTAGACTGATATGTCCCTCCCCTCAGCATTTGAAGCATATAATAGGTGGTCATTCTCCTTCCTTAACTACGGTTGCTTGTGCTGACGTCTTTCCATCATTGTTGAATCTCCTTTTCTTAAAATGTCCATTTTTACTGTCTTGACTATGATTACCACCGAAGTGGTTACCATTTCTGGCATGTTGATTCTCTCCACGTTTGTTGTCACCGCTTCGATGACTGATACCACTGGTATTTTCATGCTGCCGGCTGCTTTCTCTTGGTTGCGTTGAAAACTCTTCTCACATTCCTCGCTCCAATCGAATTTTGTATCTTTTCGAGTCAGCTGAGTTAATGGAGTAGCGATTCGGGGAATGGAGGAATGTGAGAAGAGTTTTCAAGAACTCAAGAGGAGAATCATTTCAGTACCTGTTCTGACAATACCATCTGGTTCGGAGGGATTTGTCATCTATAGTGATGCTTCGGGCAAAGGGTTAGGATGTGTTCTCATGCAAAGGGTCATAACCTATGCCTCACGACAACTCAAAGAATATGAGAGGAATTATCCTACTCATGATCTAGAGTTAGTAGCTGTTGTCTTCGCACTAAAGATTTGGAGGCATTACTTGTATGGGGAGAAAGTGGAGATCTTTACGGATCATAAAAGCCTTAAATATTTCTTCACTCAAAAGGAACTCAACATGCGACAATGACGTTGGCTTGAACTGTTGAAAGATTATGATCATACCATCCAATACCATCTTGGAAAAGCGAACGTGGTAGCTGACGCATTGAGTAGAAGATCATATGCAAGTGCGAATGCGATATTGTCAACGCAAAGGCCCATTTTGTGTGACTTGCAAAGGATGGAGATAGAGTTAAAGACTCCAGGGGCCCATGTGATGATGGCGAATATACGAGTAGAACCGACTTTAATTGATAAAGTTAAAGCTGTTCAAGCTACAGACTTGGAGCTATGCCGGAAGCAAGAATCGATGAAGAAGGAATACTTCGAGTCAACTCCAGACTTTGTGTTCCTAACGACCCTGATTTAAAGTATAAAATCATGATGGAGGAGCATAACACACCGTTTGCAATCCATCCTGGGAGTACCAAAATGTATCATGATATTCGTCATACATTTTGGTGGAGCAATATGAAGAGAAAGATAGCGCTGTTTATCTCAAGGTGTCTAACGTGTCAACGAGTCAAGGCGGAGCATTAAGTACCAAAAGGTCCATTGTAACCACTTGAAATTCCAGAATAGAAGTGGGAGCACATTACCATGGATTTCGTTACTGGTCTTCCCAAAGTTTCTCAAGGCATAGATGCGATTTGGGTCATTGTTGATAGATTGACAAAGTCTGCTTATTTCTTACCAATACGAGAAACTTATACACTTGAACGTCTTGCTCGTATGTACATAAACGAGGTTGTAAGATTGCATGGTATGCCAGTATCCATAGTTTCTGATCGAGACCCAAGATTCACTTCAAGATTTTGGGTTAGTTTGTAAAAAGCTATGGGCACGGATTTACGATTTAGCTCGGCATATCATCCTCAAACAGACGGGCAGTCAGAGAGGACGATTCAAAATCTTGAAGATCTATTAAGACTCTGTGTCCTTGACTTCAAGGGAAGTTGGGACAAGTTCTTACCATTGGTGGAGTTTTCCTACAACAACAGTTATCAAGCAAGTATTGGCATGGCTCCATTCGAAGCGTTGTATGGAAGAAAGTGTCGTTCTCCAAATTATCTTTGGGATGAGGTGGGTGAAGCAACGTTGTTGGGACCGAAGTTGGTACGTATGACTACGGAAAAGATTCAAATGATCCGACAACGTATAAAAACCTCACAAGATCGACAAAAGAGTTATGCCGATCTTTATCGAAAAGACGTAGAATTCGATATAGGAGATCATGTGTTGTTACGTGTTGCTCCATGGAAAGGAGTTACGAGATTTGGAAAGAGAGGAAAGCTCAATCCTCGATTCATCGTTATTTTAATCCTTGATCGAGTAGGAATCGTGGCCTATAGACTCGCTTTACCGCTAAGTATGTCTCGTGTTCATAACGTTTTTCACATATCCATGTTACGTAAATATGTGGAAGACACGAACCACATTATTGAGTTAGAATCGGTCGAAATAGCGGAAGATTTGATGTATGGAGAGGTTCCTGTTCAAATCTTGGATAAGAAGGAACATATTCTACGCTCCAAGGTTATACCTCAAGTCAAAGTTTTGTGGAGAAACCACGATGTTGAGGAAATGACTTGGGAGTTTGAATCTGAAATGAAATCAACGTATCCTTACCTCTTCGATATACCAGGTACGTACTCTAATTTTGAGGGCGAAATTTCATAAGAAGGGGAGATTGTAAAACCCCAACTTTTTGAATAAAGATTAATTTTCTATAAATATTATTTTTGAATATTATGGAGTGAAATTGATATAATGTTATAGTTGTGGATAATATTTATAAATTTTGCAAAGTACGCAAGTTGTTATATAATATTCGATTGGTCGGGGAATATTCGTTTTAAACAGGAATATTCGTACAATGGCACAATCATTGGTGGACCCTATAACGGAATTATTGTCGGATTGAGAAAACGACAAAAATACTTTATGAAAATAACGGCGGAAGTTTTATCGTTAACTGTTGAAACACCCGGTGTTAAAAGTACAATAATACGCGTGGTTGCATAGTAGCACACGATATTAATTATTGATGCTTACGTGATAAGTCATCCAGCTTTTGTTGGTATTATTAATGTAATAATACAAAAATCTTTTATATAAAACAAAATACTTTTATTAAGTTATTCTATAAATAGAATACATTATATTCTATTATGCATAGTGTTGCGTAGTGTACGTATAGTGTTTTGCATAGTAAAATCTTTTTATATAAAATGTAATACTTTTATAAAGTTATCTATTTTATTAGACAATAATTAGAATATATTATATTTTATTATGCATAGTGTTTGCATAGTGCCTGCATAGTGTTTGCATAGTAAAATCTTTTATAAAGTTATTCGTTTTATTAGATTATAAATAGAATATATTATATTTTATTTAAAAGATTTTACTTTAAATATGGACCGTCAGATTAAAGTAAATCAATCTGGACCGTTCATGAGTTAGTTACTATGCAGTCCATTTTTCTCTATATAGAAGCTCATTCCTTCATTATTTTCTTACGAATTCACTAAAACTCTAGAGAGATAAACTATAGAGAGAAAGAAGAAAGTATTTTGCTACTTCACTACTTATATATCCAGTACTCTTCTTCTTAAGGTAGGGAATATTATTTGTTGTACTCGTAAGGGGTGTTATTCTTTTGTATTCATGAAGAGAATTTATGTTATTCCATTCTTTATTATTCGCATTGAATAACTCAGATATCGCTGCTACCCTATACTTGGTGACATTCTTCTATTATTCCGCCTTTTACTATTCTCATTGAATATCCTCATCATACATGCATTTTACGCCGCACTGATTCCGCCTTTATTATTATTCTGCTGAATATCCTCGTCATAAGGCATTTTACGCCTTACCGGACACGGTTCCGTCTTTATTATTATTACATTGGAATATCCTCGCATCATACGCTTCATGCTTTCACATTCCGATTCCGCCCTTATTAGTATACATTGGAATAACTCGCTCTATGCGAAGTACCTCATGCATGGTGATTTTTGTTGTTATTCCATTCTTTATTATTTTGTTGGAACATCCTGTCGGTGCAAATTTTGCCTGACCTGGTTCCGTTATTTAGTATTCTGTTGGAATAACCTGTCTATGCGAAGTACCGCATGCATGGTGATTTCTTTTGTAATTCCATTCTTTATTATACTCAATTAGTTAAAGTTTTGACTTCTATACTCCATGAAATTAGTGGAATATCCTTGATAATTGCGCTTCATCCAGTATCTTTTCATGGAAATATTCTTCTGAGCATTCTTGAATTTTACTCTACAAAGCAGTATCATGTTGACAATTTGGACGTTATTGGTTCTTGGACAAATTAATTCTTGAACTTGTTTTTATTGAATTCTTATATCATTGTCATCATCCTCATATTTATATTTTTTTTTGAAAGTCATCTGTGGCCTGTAGTGCATAGATGGACTTGGTATGATTATGACCAGGGATTATTCGCTGTAATCATGACCGTAATGTTACAAATGATGTGGTAAAAGTCCTCATTGGCCCGTAGTGCATTGATAGACAGTTGTTGGCATGATCATGACCATTAATGAATACACAAATATTCTTGGCCCGTAGTGCATGGATAATTGTGGTCGTGATACTAAAGAATATCATTGGCCGTAGTGCAGGGGTGATTCGATGATGTGGATTATTTATTAAGCTGAGTCCCAACGATAAAAGTGAGGAAAAACCTTTTAAATCATAAAAGATAGTAGATTTTATTCTCTACTTGACTCTTTTAATGGATTGCTTGTTCCGCTACAGTTAAACTTGATGTTTGTTATATTGTATCAGTTTAACACTATTTAAGGCTAATGATAATTTATTCTGCATTATCTTAGTCATAATATTTCTTACTGGGCTAGTTGAGCTCACCTTTTCTTTCACTGTTCTCATCAGGAAATGAGAATATAGCTGGAACGAGTCGGGGAACGGAGTGATGGTCTTAGATGGTGCATTAGTAGTCCTCACTATTTTGTGAAATAGTGTGATAATAATTGTAATGAGGACTCTTTTTGACTTTGTATACTCTCAAGTATGTTGGGATGAGGTGGGTGAAGCAACGTTGTTGGGACCGGAGTTGGTACGTATGACTACGGAAAAGATTCAAACGTTCCGACAACGTATAAAAACCTCACAAGATCGACAAAAGAGTTATGCTGATCTTCGTCGAAAGGACGTGGAATTTGATATAGGAGATCATGTGTTATTACGAGTTGCTCCGTGGAAAGGAGTTACGAGATTTGGAAAGAGAGGAAAGCTTAATCCTCGATTCATTTGCCCATTTTTAATCCTCGATCGAGTAGGAACTGTGGCCTAAAGTGTAAGACCCCAACTTTTTGAATAAAGATTAAATTTTCTCGAAATATATCTTTGAATATTATGGCGTGGATTTGATATAATGTTATAGTTGTGGGTAATATTTACAAATTTTGCAAAAATGCACGTTGTTATATAATATTCGATTGGTGGGGAATATTCATTTTAAAAGGAATATTCGTACAATAACACAATCATTGGTGGACCCCCACAACGGAATTATTATCCGGATTAAGAAAACGATAAAAATACTTTATGAAAATAACGGTGGAAGTTTTCTACCGTTAACTGTTGAACTATCCTAGTAAAAAAATCTGATGTCTGGCGTGGTTGCATAGTAGCACACCAGGTATTGATTATTGATGCTTACGTGAGAAGTCACTCGGTTATACTCAATTATTGCTACGATGAATTCTTTTGCATCATATCTCTCATATTATTGATTCAATTATTGTCATAGTATCATCCGCATAATATGTTATTTTATTAAATCATTAATTGAGACGACAAAGTTATTCATATTATTAAATTGCAATATTTACAATGTCTAGAAGTTACATCGAGGAGAGGTTTGGTCACCTAATTGTGCGCCATAGGGAGAAATCCTTATTGAAAGCCCCTCTTTCACGGGAGCGACACGGTTGATAAATATTGTGAGTTATAATATTAATGATGAATGTTATTAAAATTGAAGTTGTGTTCGGAGTTGAATTTGGAGACGCGGACGTGATATTTGAGTTTGGAGCGATGAAATTAGTAAAATAGTCTATAAACACAAAATTTTCCGAAATTCACTATTTGGTTAAAAAGTTAACGGTAGAATTTTTGGGAAAATTCGGACTTGATTTTCAAAATTTATATTTTGATAAAAATAGTTTCATTGTGTTGGAATTATTTGTGTTAGTGAAAATCGACAATTATTTCGATAATAATTGATGTCCGGAGGTTATATTGTCCAATCGAATATTTAACTTGGGATAAATGAGCAATTGATTGCTATTATTTCACATGATTATAACTATTTGTTCACATGTGTATACTATTGTTTCACATTCTTATTACTATTAGGGGAGTTGGTGCAAGATTGATAATACTTACATGACTAAGTTAAAAATAGAGGTACTATATTGTAATTCGTATTTTCACATGTCTAGAACTATTGATTCACATAATTTACTATTGAATCACATTATTTACTATTAGGGGAGGTGATGCAAGTTTGATAATACTTCCATGACTAAATTAAAAATAAAGGAAAAGTTGGAGGTATTGTACTGTAATTTTTTGAGCCCCAAAACGTGCAATTATCGAAACTATATTTTTCTATAAATAGAAGCTCATTCTTCCTTTATTTCTCACAAATTCACAAAAGCTTTAGAGCGATTATTATAGAGAGAAATTATAGAAAGAAGAAGAGAAGTCTACTACCTAACTATTCTAGTATGCAGTTTTTCTAAGGTAGGGAGTATTATTTCTTTCTTATCCATGAAGAGGACTTCTATTATTCCATTCTTTATTATTACATTGGAATAACTTTTGTATCTGCTGAGCTACCCTATACTTGGTGAAATTCTTACATTGTTCCATTCTTTATCATTCTGTTGGAACATCACTCATGCATGCGTTCTCTACCGGACTGGTTCCATCTTTATTATTCATTGGAATATCATGTACAGCAGACATTTTTGTGGGACCGATTCCGTCTTTTTTATTTTGTTGGAATATCCTCGTCTGCATGCGTTTTGTGGGACTGATTCCGTTATTTATTATTCTATTGGAATAACTACTTTTTGTGCGGCCTATCGCGTGCTGGTGATTTTTTTTGTTATTCCATTCCTTATTATACTCATTTGGTTAAAGTTTTGACTTACATACTACACGAAATTAGTGGAATATCCTTGATATTTGAGCTTCATCCATTATCTTTTCATGGAAATATTCTTACGAGCATTCTTGAATTTTACTCTACAAAGCGTATGATGTTGACAATTTGAACGTTATTAGTTCCTGGATAAATTAATTCTTGAACTTGTTTTTATTAAATTCTTATATCATTGTTATCATCCTCATGTTTATTTTTTTTGTTAAAAGTCATCTGTGGCCTATACTGTATAGATGGACTTGGTATGATTATGACCAGGGATTATTCGATGTAATCATGACCGTAATGTTACAAATGATGTGGAAAAAGTCCTCATTGGCCCGTAGTGCATTGATGGACAGTTGTTGGCATGATCATGACCATTATTGAATACACAAATATTCTTGGCCCGTAGTGCATGGATAATTGTGGTCGTGATACTAAAGAATATCCTTGGCCGTAGTGCAGGGGTGATTCGATGATGTGGATTATTTATTAAGCTGAGTCCCAACGATAAAAGTGATGAAAAACCTTTTAAATCATAAAAGATAGTAGATTTTATTCTCTACTTGACTCTTTTAATGGATTGCTTGTTCCGCTGCAGTTAAACTTGATGTTTGTTATATTGTATCAGTTTAACACTGTTTAAGGCTAATGATAATTTATTCTGCATTATCTTTGTCATAATATTTCTTACCAGGCTAGTTGAGCTCACTCTTTCTTTCACCGTTCTCTTCTGGAAATGAGAATATAGCTGGAACGAGTCGGGGAACGGAGTGATGGTCTTAGATGGTGCATTAGTAGTCCTCACTATTCTGTGAAATAGTGTGATAATAATTGTGATGAGGACTCCTTTTGAGTTTTTATACTCTCCAGTATGCTGGGATGAGGTGGGTGAAGCAACGTTGTTGGGACCGGAGTTGGTACGTATAACTACGGAAAAGATTCAAACGTTCCGACAACGTATAAAAATCTCACAAGATCGACAAAAGATTTATGCTGATCTTCGTCGAAAGGACGTGGAATTTGATATAAGAGATCATGTGTTATTACGAGTTGCTCCGTGGAAAGGAGTTACGAGATTTGGAAAGCGAGGAAAGCACAATCCTCGATTCATTGGCCTATTTTTAATCCTCGATCGAGTAGAAACTGTGGCTTATAGTGTAAGACCCCAAATTTTTGAATAAAGATTAAATTAAATAAATTTACTATAATCTATGAATTTAACAGTCCATCATCAATATTTTATCCCTGTAACATCAATCAATATTCATCTCAAATCAAATATTCATCTTTTACACTTCTGAGCCAAAGATATTCATCAATCGGTCATGTTCATCTCAACACCTGTTCATCTTTGCACTAAAGGCCAAAGATATTCATCAGTCGGTCATATTCATTTAAACACCTGCTCATCTTTGCACTACAGGCCAAAGATATTCTTCAGAAATCATTCATCTTTGCACTACAGGCCAAAGATATTCACTAATATCATCATTTAAGACTGAGGATGATGAAAAATATTTTTAAAGAACGAATCCAGTGAAACAAAATGACAAGAATTAAGGATTAAGGATTCGTACTTTGTTTTATCCATGTCCAACAATACCTCAAAAATAATCATAGTGGTGTAAAATTCAAGAATGATCAAAACATGGATACAATCAAAGCTAGTATCCAAAATAGATATTTTGGACGAAAAGAAGAAATTTTATTTTTCGATGAATAGTGCCGTATACGTGAATAGTCTTCAGTAGATATCGTGAATAGTCTTAAGTATCGTGAATAAGTAATTCAGACACCAAAAGATAGAAATTTCACAAAAAAACATTTTCACTCTTCATGAATAGTACTCGTGAATAGTAACTCGTGAATAGTAACTCATGAATAGTAACTTCGTGAATAGTAACTCATGAATAGTAACTCATGAATAGTAACTCATGAATAAGTAACCCCGACATGAAAAAGTTCCAAATTTGATAAAAACTTGGATCAACATTTCAAAGTAATGATATTGAAGAAATAATATCATTCTGAAAAAAATAATATCCCTTACCTCAAAGAATCAAGACTTGGAAGGAAAGGTCGGAAGTGATCTTTGAATGAAACTTATCTTGAAAGAACTCTCAAAGTATCTAAATACTCACAAAATACGCTCAATAATATAGAGAGAGAAGAGAACTTTGTTTTTCGGTGTGATTTTCAATTCTAACTTAGCTCTCTATTTATAGGAAAATGTTAGCTTCGTAGAAGCGAGACTTGACTGCTACACGATGGCTTTACACCTTTACTATTGCCACCCACCACATTTGAAATAAAATTCAGCACATTTCTTCACCAACCACAAGTGGGGCCCACTCAATTCTAGAATTTTCCACCAAAATCAATTATAAACCTAATTTCCGAATCCGACACCTCTTAAAATTCACAACAAATCATTCGTGCATTTTAACGGTTCAAAATTTATGGACATATACTCAACTTATGTATGTATAACATACCCAAAAATTACCACAATCCAACGGTGGGATTAAAATTATAACCCCATAATATATCTCAAAACCCCGATTTGATTTTTTTTAACACCTCCAATCCGATAAAATCTTGATAAAACACCTCAACATTAATTCCTTCATTAATAACCACATAAATAAATCCATCATTTATATCCACATAAAATAAATATTTCTTTATCATATGAATCAATAATTAATTATTCATAAATAATATTACGAGAATCACAATTATGACATGACCAGTAGTTCCTGGGAAAGAGGGGCTTTCAATAAGGATCTCTCTCTTCTTGGCGCAATGAATAGGTGACCAAACCTCTCCTTAGATAGAACTTTCTAGACATTGCCAATAATGTTATCTAATAATATTATTCAAATAATATGAATTATTGATCGATAATGGAGATAATAATGCGATGACAATTATTGAACAACAATAATATAAAATATCAACGCAACAATTATTGAATCAATAAAATAAAATATTGAGCGAGAACTCACCGTGAAAAATTATTGAGTAGTGCCATCTTACGTAAGGATCAATAATTCAACAATCTTGCATGCGTACTGGTAATAACTCTTTGTGAACCACGCGTATTCATCGTATTTTAACCACCGGGTATTCAACGGTCTTAACGTGTAACAACTACGCCAAGTTATTTTTAACCAACTTATATTTGTCGTTTTCCTCATCCAATCACTTTCCGGTTATGGGGCCCACACATTGGTACTGCTAGGGTCGCATGCGAATATTCTCCCGAAGCGATCATTTAATATTCCACGACCAAACGAATATTCCCAAATAACAATGAATATTTTATAACCACTTGCTTATTTTGAAATATTTGCGTATTTAACCCTTAACTATCCACATTAATCAAATCAACCCTTACTATTTCAAAATAATAAATAAAGAAAATTCCTTTTATTTAAAAATTTGAGGTCTTACAACCTCCCTCCTTATGAAATTTCGTCCTCGAAATTGGCGTGACGATTGCACAGTGTTTGAAAGGTGAGGATACCTCGCTTTCATTTCCGTTTCCAATTCCCGGTCATTTCCTCTATAGCATGATTCCTCCACAAAACTTTAACTTGTGGTATGACCTTTCTTGGCGTGGGACATGCTCCTTCCTATCCAAAATCTTGACAGTACCTCCTCATACGTTAAGTCTTGGCTATCTCGTCCGGTTCTAACTTTCTATAACGTGGTTCGGGTCTTTCACATATTTACTGAAATACGGATATGTGAAACACATTATGAACACGAGACATACTCGAGGTAACTTGAAGTCATAGGCTACATTTCCTACTTTCGGTCAAGAATTTGAAATGGACCGATAAATCGTGGATTGAGCTTTCCTCTCTTCCCAAATCTTGTAACTCCTTCCATGGAGCAACTTCGCAACAATACATGATCCCCTACATTACATTCCACGTCCTTTCGATGAAGATCCGCATAACTCTTTTGTCGATCTTGTGCCGTTTGTATCGTTGTCGAATCATTTGGATCTTTTCGGTGATCATATACGTCTTAACTTCGGGTCCCAACAATGTTGCTTCACCCACCTCGTCCCAACATATTGGAGAACGACATTTTGTCCATATAATGCTTGAATGGAACCATGACTATATTTGTTTAATAACTATTGTTGTATGAGAATTCCACCAATGGCAAGTACTTATCCCAACTTCCTTTGAAATCTAGGACACGAGTTTTAATATATCTTCAAGAGTTTGAGTAGTCCTTTACGATTGCCCATCCGTTTGAGGATGGTATGCCAAATCCCAATCGTAAATTCGTGCCCATAGCTTTCTACAAACTAACCCAAAATCATGAAGTGAATCTTGGGTCACGATCTAAAACTATGGATCTTGGCATGCCATGCAATCTCTCACAATCTCATTTACGTATATACGAGAAAGGCGTTCAAGGAAATAAGTTTCTCGTGTCGGTAAGAAATGAGCGGACTTGGTTAATCTATCAACAATAACCCAAATAGCATTGATGCCTTGAGAAACCGTAGGAAGACCCGTGAATGAAATCCATAGTAATGTGTTCCCACTTCCATTCCGGAATCTCAAGTGGTTGCAACTGGACCCTTAGGTACAAGATGCTCCGCCTTTACACGTGGCAAGTTAAACACATCGAGATAAACTTTGCAATCTCTCTCTTCATATTGTTCCACCAAAATGTATGTCGAAGATCACGATACATTTTAGTACTTCGAGATGGATTGCAAATGGTGTATTATGCGTGCCTCCATCATAATCTTGTACTTCAAATCGAGTCGTTAGGAACACAAAGTCTAGAGTGGACTCGAAGTATTCCTTCTTCATCAATTCTCGTTTCCGGAATAGCTCCTTCTTGTACTTTCTTCTTCATACGCATCAGCTCCGGGTCGGTGGCTTGAGCAGCTTTAACTTTATCGATTAAAGTCAATTATACTCGTATATCATCACGTGGGTACCTAGAGTTTTCATCTCCATCTCTATTATTTGTAAATTATACGAAATTAGTCTTTGACAATATCGTACTCGTACTTGTATACGATCTTCTACTCAACACGTCAGCTACCACGTTCGCTTTTCCAAGATGGCATGGTCAGAACATGTGCTGAAATGAGTCTCCTCTTGAGTTCTTCGAAGCTCTTCCCACATTCCTTGCTCCATTCGAATTTTGTATCTCTACGAGTCAGCTGCGATAATGGAATAGCGATTCGAGAATATCCTTCAACGAATCTCCGATAATAACCAACTAAGCCTAGAAAGCTACGTATTTCGATTATTGACTTAGGTTGCTCTCAAGCGTGACTCATATCCCAATCTTAGATAGCACGTCACAATGAAACCTATCGGTTTACTATCGCATCGAATATGACGTCCCCTATAGAGAGTCCGGCAGGTGAATTCCACAAAGGAAGTCATAAGATAAAGGCTCGGTACCAAATTCTATAGTTGAATTTTTAACTCACGAAGTTCAATAGGAGCCATTCGATATGAGATTTTAGAAATGAGTTTTGTCTTAGGGTTCAAAGCCGATACAAAATTTAATATCGATCTTTGGGAGTAAGCCAAAAAATTCTTGAAAATAACAACAAGAATATTATTCAAATCGGCGTGTCTTTATTCAAATCCATAACATGGACTAAGAAAACTTGACATCCGTAATAAGCGAATGACTTCATGGCTTGATATGAAAATGTTTGATTACAATGGTTTGATTGCTTGAATTGAATAACGAGTTTGCTTAGGAATATGAAAACTAACAACCTTACAAAAGCAATCAATTTGGCATGATGAGTAGTTAACCTTAAAATCACATCAAAAGCAAATATCTCTATAGAAATAAGGTTAACGGGTAATGTGATAGATAGTGCCAACTGAATCAAACAAGATTTCTAAACAACGAGATGTAATGAAAGTTTCTCTAACGGATTCTCCATAAATAGGTCAAAGTCTAATTTCTCCGTAGTCAAGTTCAAACGTTGAGCGCAAGCAAGAGAGATAAAAGAATGGGTAGAACCCAGGTATCTAGTAAGGTATAAACTTGGCAAGAATTTATAATTAACTAACCCGTGCTAACCGTTCGGGTTCCTCGCATTTTACCGGGTCACGACAAAACGCTCTTCCAAGAACCGTTGACTTTGACTTTTCCGGACATCCTTTTAAGTCACCATTCACGCTTTTGGTGGTTTCGATATCGTATAATCTCGAAGCGATATGTCCTTCTTTTCCACAATTATAGCATACCTTGAAAGGCTTTGAGCAGTTTGACCTTATATGTCCCTCCTCTCCACATCTCAGTAGCATCTAACTGGCGATCGTTCTCTTCCCTAGAATTTGTTGATGGTGCGATGTTCTTTGCCGACGTCTTCCGTCATCGTTAAATCTTCTCTTTTAGATTGGACATCTCTTTCCATAATATCAACACGTCGTCGCGGCTTTTACCCATGCATCACTCATTCTCACTCGTTCGATTATTTCTTCTTTCATTTCGATTCGACTTTTTATCATCTTATACTCTACCAAAGAGTGCTTCATTCAAGCATCACGTGTCGGGTAACCTGAAGCTTGAATCGTTGCATCCTTTTTGCTCCACGATTGCCTTTGCAATTCTTTAGCTTTGCTCTTCTAACTCATGAATACGATTTTGCAATTCTATATTTCGATCATAAAATACCTCTAATAAACTCTCTTGGTACCTCTTCTTCCTCTTCTTCCTCACTCTCATTTTTACCTCTGCGATTATCTAAAGGTGCAACTATCAATTCTTCACTCACCACATGGATATCTCTAATTCCTTCTTCTTTGACATCACATTATCACGGTTGGCGATTAGAGGTGTCTCCACGATCTCATTCACTCCATTGTTAACGTTCTCGTGACCGTTCTAAAAAAACTATCATAAAACAAGGGTTAATTAAATAAATTAACAAATCACATAATACCCTATAATATGACCAACCAACAAATAAGCTTAGGTAGGACACACTAGCGAAGGATTTACTCGTCTCCCCTCTAGTTTTATTCCCGATCTCCGCCAGAGATCATATCCTAAGCTACGATACCATTGTGGCGCCCCAAAATAGGTATACACAACACCCATTCTGAGTCGCCAAATACATGGTACAAAAGCAAACTACAACTTCAATAATACAAATGTCGTGTGAAATACGACAATATATCTTAATGAGTTTAAATACAAATATTATCTTCTGAGACAATATCTATACTCAAATAAATCCTCATCACATTTATTGATACATTATTTTACAAAATGGTGAGGACTACTAAACAACTCTCTCTAGAACCTTCATTCCATACCCCGAGGCTAGTACTCGCTTACATTCTAGCCTCCCCGAGAAGAAAAATGGAACATCAAGGAAAAGGGTGAGCTCAACTAGCCCGATAAAGAATATTATGACTAAGATAATATACAACAAATTATCGTTAGTCTCCAACAGGAAAAAATCGATAGAATACAATGAGACAACAAGTTTGGATCAATATTCGCAGCGAAATAATAATTCATAGAAAGAGTTACGTAGAGAATGAAATCTACTATAATCTATGAATTTAACAGATCCATCATCAATATTTTATCCTGTAACATCAATCAATATTCATCTCAAATCAAATATTCATCTTTGCACTACGGGCCAAAGATATTCATCAATCGGTCATGTTCATCTCAACACTGTTCATCTTTGCACTAAAGGCCAAAGATATTCATCGATCGGTCGTATTCATTTAAACACCGCTCATCTTTTTACACTACTGAGGCCAAAGATATTCTTCAGAAATCATTCATCTTTTGCACTACGGGCCAAAGATATTCACTAATATCATCATTTAAGGCGAGGATGATGAAAAATATTTTAAAAGAACGAATCCGATTGAAACAAAATGACAAGAATTAAGGATTAAGGATTAGGTACTTTGTTTTATCCATGTCCAACAATACCTCAAAATAATCATAGTGGTGTAAAATTCAAGAATGATCAAAACATGGATACAATCAAAGCTAGTATCCAAAATAGATATTTTGACGAAAAGAAGAAATTTTATTTTTCGATGAATAGTCAGGTATCGTGAATAATTATCAGATATCGTGAATAGTCTTAGTATCGTGAATAGTAACTCAGACACCAAAAGATAGAAATTCCACAAAAAACATTTTCACGCTTCATGAATAGTACTGCGTGAATAGTAACTCGTGAATAGTAACTCATGAATAGTAACTCGTGAATAGTAACTCATGAATAGTAACCCCGACATGAAAAAGTTTCAAATTTGATAAAAACTTGGATCAACATTTCAAAGATAATGATATTGAAGAAATAATATCATTACGAAAAAAATAATATCCCTTACCTCGAAAGAATCGATTACTTGGAAGGAAAGGTCGGAAGTGATCTTTGAATGAAACTTGTCTTGAGCAAAGAACTCTCAAAGTATCTAAATACTCACAAAATACGCTCGATAATATAGAGAGAAAGAGAAAACTTTGTTTACGGTGTGATTTTCAATTCTAACTTAGCCCTCTATTTATAGGAAAATGTTAGCCCGTAGAAAGCGGACTTGACTGCCTACTTATGGCTTTACACTGCTACTATTGCCACCCACCACATTTGAAATAAAATTCAGCACATTTCTTCACCAACCACAAGTGGGGCCCACTCAATTCTAGAATTTTCCACCAAAATCAATTATAAACCTAATTTAGAATCAGACACCTCTTAAAATTCACAACAAATCATTCGTGCATTTTTAACGGTTCAAAATTTATGGACATATACTCAACTTATGTATGTATAACATACCCAAAAATTACCACAATCCAACGGTCGGATTAAAAATTATAACCCCATGAATATATCTCAAAACCCCTGATTTGATTTTTTTTAACACCTCCAATCCGATAAAATACTGATAAAACACCTCAACATTAATTCCTTCATTAATAACCACATAAATAAATCCATCATTTATATCCACATAAAATAAATATTTCTTTATCATATGAATCAATAATTAATTATTCACAAATAATATTACGAATCACAATTATACAACCAGTAGCTTCCGGGAAAGAGGGGCTTTCCAATAAGGATCTCTCCTTACTGGCGCGCAATTAGGTGACCAAACCTCTCCTTAGACAGAACTTTCTAGACATTGCCAATAATGTTATCTAATAATATTATTCAAATAATATGAATTATTGATCTGATAATGGAGATAATGTGCGGTGACAATTATTGAACAACAATAATATAAAATATCAACGCAAAGAATTATTGAATCAATAAAATAAAATATTGAATAATAACTCACTGTGAAAATTATTGAGTAGTGCCATCTTACGTAAGGATCAATAATTCAACAATCTTGCATGCAATCCGTGTACTTCTTTGTGCAACCACGCCAGATTCACGTATTTTAACCACCGGTATTCCAACGATCTTAATTGGTAACAACTTCTGTGTTATTTTTAACCAACTTATATTTGTAGTTTTCCTCATCCAATCACTTTCCGTTATGGGGTCCACACATGGGCTTACTGCATGTCGATAAATATTCCCAAGCAAGATTTAATATTCCACGACCAAACGAATATTCCCAACAACAATGAATATTTTATAACCACTTGCTTATTTTGAAATATTTACGTATTTAACCCTTAACTATCCACATTAATCAAATCAACCCTTACTATTTCAAAATAATAAATAAAGAAAATTCCTTTTTATTTAAAAAAATTTGAGGTCTTACAACTAGTAGTAAAAGTCTGATGTCTGGCGTGGTTGTATAGTAGCACACGGTATTAATTATTGATGATTACGTGAGAAGTCATTCGATTATACTCGATTATTGCTACATAATTCTTTGCGATCATATCTCTCTCGTATATTATTGATTCAATTATTGTCACATAAGATCATCCGCATAATATGTTATTTTATTAAATCAATAATTGAGACGACAAAGTTATTCATATTATTAAATTGCAATATTTACAATGTCTAGAAGTTACATCGAGGAGAGGTTTGGTCACCTAATTGTGCGCTTGATAGGGAGAAATCCTTATTGAAAGCCCCCTTTTTCCGGAACGACACGGTTGATAAATATTGTGAGTTATAATATTAATGATGAATGTTATTAAAATTGAAGTTGTGTTCGGAGTTGAATTTGGAGACGCTGACGTGATATTTGAGTCTAGAAACGATGAAATTAGTAAAATAGTCTATAAACACAAAATTTTCCTAATTCACTATTTGGTCAAAAAGTCAACAGATTGAATTTTTCTGGAAAAGTCGGACTTCAAATTTCAAATTTTATATTTTTGATAAAAATGGTTTCATTGTGTTGGAATTATTTGTGTTAGTGAAAATCGACAATTATTTCGATAATAATTGATGTCCGGAGGTTATATTGACCAATCGGTATTTAACCTGGGATAAATGAGCAATTGATTGCTATTATTTCACATGATTATAACTATTTGTTCACATGTGTATACTATTGTTTCACATTCTTATTACTATTAGGGGAGTTGGTGCAAGATTGATAATACTTGCATGAGTAAGTTATAGATGGAGAGTACTTATCTTTGTAATTCGTATTTTCACATGTCTGTAACTATTGATTCACATAATTTACTATTGAATCACATTATTTATTATTAGGGAGGTGGTGCAAGTTTGATAATACTTCCATGACTAAATTAAAAATAAAGGAAAAGTTGGAGGTATTGTCTTCGTAATTTTTCGAGCCCCAAAACGTGTAATTATCGAAACTATATTTTCTATAAATAGAAGCTCATTCTTCCTTTATTTCTCACCATTCTTCCTTTAAATCATAAAAGATAGTAGATTTTATTCTCTACTTGACTCTTTTAATGGATTGCTTGTTCACCGCAGATTAAACTTGATGGTTGTTATATTGTATCGCTTTAACATTTGTTGAAGGCTAACGATAATATATTCTACATTATCTTAGTCATAATATTTCTTCTTTGGGCTAGTTGAGCTCACCTTTTACTTTCACTTTGTTCTCTTGAAATGAGAACGTAGCGAGGGGACTTGAGTCGGGAAACGGAGTGACTCATAACATTAGTAGTCCTCACTATTCTATAAAATAGTGTGTTAATAATTGTAATGAAGATTCCTTTTGAGTTTGTATACTCTAAGTAGACAATATTTGTATTCAAACTCACGGTTTATGTTTTGTCGTATTATACACGATGCTTATATTATTAAGTTGTATTTGAATTACACTATGTATTTTGCACTCGTAATAGGTGATGTATACTGCTTTGAGGCGTCCTCATATAGACTCGCTTTTCTTAAGTATGTCTCGTGTTCATAATGTTTTTCACATATCCATGTTACGTAAATATGTGGAAGACCCGAACCACAATATTGAGTTACAACCGGACGAAATAGCGGAAGATTTGACGTATGAAGAGGTTCCTGTTCAAATCTTGGATAAGAAGGAACATATTCTATGCTCCAAGGTTATACCTCAAGTTAAAGTTTTGTGGAGAAACCACGATGTTGAGGAAATGACTTGGGAGTTAGAATCTGAAATGAAATCAAGGTATCCTTACCTCTTCGATATACCAGGTACGTACCCTAATTTCGAGCGATTATTATTGAGAGAAATTATAGAAAGAAGAAGAGAGGTCTGCTACCTCACTATTCTAGTATCCAGTTTTTCTAAGGTAGGGAGTATTATTTCTTTCTTATCCATGAAGAGAATTTCTATTATTCCATTCTTTATTATTCATTGGAATAACTCAGATACGCTGCTACCCTATACTTGGTGAAATTCTTACATTGTTCCATTCTTTATCATTCTGTTGGAACATCCTGTCTGTGCGTTCTACGCCGGACCTGGTTCCATCTTTATTATTCTGTTGGAATATCATGTCTGTGCATTTTACACCAAACCTGATTCCGTCTTTATTATTTTGTTGGAATATCCTGTCTGTGCATTTTACGCCGGACCTGATTCCGTTATTTATTATTCGTGTAATAACTTTTACTTTTTTCAAGCGGTCTATCGCATGCCCCGGTGATTTATTTTGTTATTCCATTCCTTATTATATTCAGTTGGTTAAAGTTTTGACTTCTATACTCCATGAAATTAGTGGAATATCCTTGATATTTGTGCTTCATCCAGTATCTTTTCATGGAAATATTCTTCTGAGCATTCTTGAATTTATTATACAAAGCAGTATCATGTTGACAATTTGGACGTTATTAGTTCCTGGATAAATTAATTCTTGAACTTATTTTCATTAAATTCTTATATCATTGTCATCATCCTCATGTTTATTTTTTGTTAAAAGTCATCTATGGCCTATAGTGCATAGATGGACTTGGTATGATTATGACCAGGGATTATTCGCTGTAATCATGACCGTAATATTACAAATGATGTGGAAAAAATCCTCATTGGCCCGTAGTGCATTGATGGACAGTTGTTGGCATGATCATAACCATTATTGAATACACTAATATTCTTGGCCCGTAGTGCATGGATAATTGTGGTCGTGATACTAAAGAATATCCTTGGCCGTAGTGCAGGGGTGATTCGATGATGTGGATTATTTATTAAGCTGAGTCCCAATGATAAAAGTGATGAAAAACCTTTGAAATCATAAAAGATAGTATATTTTATTCTCTACTTGACTCTTTTAATGGATTGCTTATTTCGCTGCAGTTAAACTTGATGTTTGTTATATTGTATCAGTTTAACATTGTTTAAGGCTAATGATAATTTATTCTGCATTATCTTTGTCATAATATTTCTTACTAAGCTAGTTGAGCTAACCCTTTCTTTCACTATTCTCTTCTGAAAATGAGAATATAGCTGGAACGAGTCGGGGAACGGAGTGATGGTCTTAGATGGTGCATTAGTAGTCCTCACTATTCTGTGAAATAGTGTGATAATAATTGTAATGAGGACTCCTTTTGAGTTTGTTTACTCTCCAGTATGCTGGGATGAGGTGGGTGAAACAACGTTGTTGGGACCGGAGTTGGTACGTATGACTACGAAAAAGATTCAAACGTTTCGATAACGTATAAAAACCTCAGAAGATCGACAAAAGAGTTATGCTGATCTTCGTCGAAAGGACGTGAAATTTGATATAGGAGATTATGTGTTATTACGAGTTGTTCCGTGGAAAGGAGTTACGAGATTTGGAAAGAGAGGAAAGCTCAATCCTCGATTCATTGGCCCATTTTTAATCCTCGATCGAGTAGGAACTGTGGCCTATAGTGTAAGACCCCAACTTTTTGAATAAAGATTAAATTTTCTCGAAATATATTTTTGAATATTATGGTGTGGATTTGATATAATGTTATAGTTGTGGGTAATATTTACAAATTTTGCAAAGTACGCAAGTTGTTATATAATATTCGATTAGTCGGGGAATATTCGTTTTAACAAGGAATATTCGTACAACCGCACAATCATTGGTGGACCCCCACAACGGAATTATTGTCGGATTGAGAAAACGACAAAAATACTTTATGAAAATAACGGCGGAAGTTTTACCGTTAACTGTTGAAATACCACATTGTAAAAAATACGATGTCTGGCGTGGTTGCATAGTAGCACACGGTATTGATTATTGATGATTACATGAGAAGTCACTCAGTTATACTCAATTATTGCTACAGTAATTGCTGCATCATATCTCTCATATTATTGATTCAATTATTGTCATAGTATCATCTGCATAATATGTTATTTTATTAAATCAATAATTGAGACGACAAAGTTATTCATATTATTAAATTGCAATATTTACAATGTCTAGAAGTTCTGTCAAGGAGAGGTTTGGTCACCTAATTGTGCGCCAATAGGGAGAAATCCTTATTGGAAAGCCCCCTTTTTCCTGGGAACGACCTGGTTGATAAATATTGTGAGTTATAATATTAATGATGAATGTTATTAAAATTGAAGTTGTGTTCGGAGTTGAATTTGGAGACGCGGACGTGATATTTGAGTCTAGAACGATGAAATTAGTAAAAATAGTCTATAAACACAAAATTTTCCTAATTCACTATTTGGTCAAAAAGTCAATGAGTTGAATTTTTCTTGGAAAAAATCAGGACTTCAAATTTCAAAATTTATATTTTTGATAAAAATGGTTTCATTGTGTTGGAATTATTTGTGTTAGTGAAAATCGACAATTATTTCGATAATAATTGATGTCTGGAGGTTATATTGACCAATCGGGTATTTAACCGGATAAATGAGCAATTGATTGCTATTATTTCACATGATTATAACTATTTGTTCACATGTGTATACTATTGTTTCACATTCTTATTACTATTAGGGGAGTTGGTGCAAGATTGATAATACTTACATGACTAAGTTAAAAATAGAGGTACTATATTGTAATTCGTATTTTCACATGTCTAGAACTATTGATTCACATAATTTACTATTGAATCACATTATTTACTATTAGGGGAGGTGATGCAAGTTTGATAATACTTCCATGACTAAATTAAAAATAAAGGAAAAGTTGGAGGTATTGTACTGTAATTTTTTGAGCCCCAAAACGTGCAATTATCGAAACTATATTTTTCTATAAATAGAAGCTCATTCTTCCTTTATTTCTCACAAATTCACAAAAGCTTTAGAGCGATTATTATAGAGAGAAATTATAGAAAGAAGAAGAGAAGTCTACTACCTAACTATTCTAGTATGCAGTTTTTCTAAGTTAGGGAGTATTATTTCTTTCTTATCCATGAAGAGAACTTCTATTATTCCATTCTTTATTATTACATTGGAATAACTTTGTATCACGCTGCTACCCTATACTTGGTGAAATTCTTCTTTGTTCCATTCTTTATCATTCTCATTGGAATATCACATGCATGCGTTCTCGCCGGACACTGATTCCATCTTTATTATTCTGTTGGAATATCATGTATGCATGCATTTTACTGTGGGACTGATTTCGTCTTTATTATTTTGTTGGAATATCCCGTCTGCATGCGTTTCTGTGGGACTGATTCCGTTATTTATTATTCTATTGGAATAACTTTCCTGTGCGGTCTATCGTATGCCTGGTGATTTCTTTTGTTATTCCATTCTTTATTATACTTCGTTGGTTAAAGTTTTGACTTCTATACTCCATGAAATTAGTGGTATATCCTTGATATTTGAGCTTCATCCAGTATCTTTTCATGGAAATATTCTTCTGAGCATTCTTGAATTTTACTCTACAAAGCAGTATCATGTTGACAATTTGGACGTTATTAGTTCCTGGATAAATTAATTCTTGAACTTGTTTTTATTAAATTCTTATATCATTGTCAGCATCCTCATGTTTATTTTTTGTTAAAAGTCATCTGTGGCCTATAGTGCATAGATGGACTTGGTATGATTATGACTAGGGATTATTCGATGTAATCATGACCGTAATGTTACAAATGATGTGGAAAAATTCCTCATTGGCCCATAGTGCATTGATGGACAGTTGTTGGCATGATCATGACCATTATTGAATACACAAATATTCTTGGCCCATAGTGCATGGATAATTGTGGTCGTGATACTAAAGAATATCCTTGGTCGTAGTGCAGGGGTGATTCGATGATGTGGATTATTTATTAAGCTGAGTCCCAACGATAAAAGTGATGAAAAACCTTTTAAATCATAAAAGATAGTAGATTTTATTCTCTACTTGACTCTTTTAATGGATTGCTTGTTCCGCTGCAGTTAAACTTGATGTTTGTTATATTGTATCAGTTTAACACTATTTAAGGCTAATGATAATTTATTCTGCATTATCTTTGTCATAATATTTCTTAATGGGCTAGTTGAGCTCACCCTTTCTTTCACTGTTCTCTTCTGGAAATGATAATATAGCTGGAACGAGTCGGGGAACGGAGTGATGGTCTTAGATGGTGCATTAGTAGTCCTCACTATTCTGTGAAATAGTGTGATAATAATTGTAATGAGGACTCCTTTTTAGTTTGTATACTCTCCAGTATGCTGGGATGAGGTGGGTGAAGCAACGTTGTTGGGACCGGAGTTGGTACGTATGACTACGGAAAAGATTCAAACGTTTCGATAACGTATAAAAACCTCACAAGATCGACAAAAGAGTTATGCTGATCTTCGTCGAAAGGACGTGGAATTTGATATAGAAGATCATGTGTTATTACGAGTTATTCCGTGGAAAGGAGTTACGAGATTTGGAAAGAGTGGAAAGCTCAATTCTCGATTCATTGGCCCATTTTTAATCCTCGATCGAGTAGGAACTGTGGCCTATAGTGTAAGACCCCAACTTTTTGAATAAAGATTAAATTTTCTCGAAATATATTTTTGAATATTATGGTGTGGATTTGATATAATGTTATAGTTGTGGGTAATATTTACAAATTTTGCAAAGTACATGAAGTTGTTATATAATATTCTATTGGTGGGGAATATTCGTTTTAACAGGAATATTAGATGCAATGACACAATTATTGGTGGACCCCACAGCGTAATTATTGTCGGATTGAGAAAACGACGAAAAATACTTTATGAAAATAACGGCGGAAGTTTCACCGTTAACTGTTGAACTACCCTATAGTAAAAGTAATGCGATGTCTGGCGTGGTTGCATAGTAGCACGCAAAAGATTGATTATTGATGATTACGTGAGAAGTCACCGGTTATACTCAATTATTGCTACAGTAATTGCTGCATCATATCTCTCATATTATTGATTCAATTATTGTCATAGTATCATCTGCATAATATGTTATTTTATTAAATTTATAATTGAGACGACAAAGTTATTCATATTATTAAATTGCAATATTTACAATGTCTAGAAGTTCTATCAAGGAGAGGTTTGGTCACCTAATTGTGCGCCAATAGGGAGAAATCCTTATTGGAAAGCCCCCTTTTTCCTGAGAACAACCTAGTTGATAAATATTATGAGTTATAATATTAATGATGAATGTTATTAAAATTGAAGTTGTGTTCGGAGTTGAATTTGGAGACGCGGACGTGATATTTGAGTCTGGAACAATGAAATTAGTACAAATAGTCTATAAACACAAAATTTTCCGGAATTCACTATTTGGTCAAAAAGTCAACAGTTGAATTTTTCGGGAAAAGTCAGACTTCGAAATTTCAAAATTTATATTTTTGATAAAAATGGTTTCATTGTGTTGGAATTATTAGTGTTAGTGAATATCGACAATTATTTCGATAATAATTGATGTCTGGAGGTTATATTGACCAATCGGGTATTTAACCGGATAAATGAGCAATTGATTGCTATTATTTCACATGATTATAACTATTTGTTCACATGTGTATACTATTGTTTCACATTCTTATTACTATTAGGGGAGTTGGTGCAAGATTGATAATACTTGCATGAGTAAGTTATAGATGGAGGTACTATACTGTAATTCGTATTTTCACATGTCTAGAACTATTGATTCACATAATTTACTATTGAATCACATTATTTACTATTAGGGGAGGTGGTGCAAGTTTGATAATACTTCCATGACTAAATTAAAAATAAAGGAAAAGTTGGAGGTATTGTACAGTAATTTTTCGAGCCCCAAAATGTGCAATTATCGAAACTATATTTTTCTATAAATAGAAGCTTATTCTTCCTTTATTTCTCACCAATTCACAAAAGCTTTAGAGCGATTATTATAGAGAAAATTATAGAAAGAAGAAGAAAGTCTGCTACCCTCACTATTCCAAAGTATCCGCTTTTCTAAGGTAGGGAGTATTATTTCTTTCTTATCCATGAAGAGAACTTCTATTATTCCATTCATTATTATTATTACATTGGAATAACTCAGATATCTGTGAGCTACCCTATACTTGGTGAAATTCTTACATTGTTCCATTCTTTATCATTCATTGGAACATCACATGCATGCGTTCTATGCTTGGGACTGGTTTGCATCTTTATTATTACGTTGGAATATCATGTATGTGCATTTTACGGGACTGATTCCGCGTCTTTATTATTTTGTTGGAATATCACATGCATGCGTTTCTACCGGACTGATTCCGTTATTTATTATTCTATTGGAATAACTTTCGCTGTCTTGGGTCTATCGCATGCCCTGGTGATTTCTTTTGTTATTCCATTACTTATTATACTCAGTTCGTTAAAGTTTTGACTTCTATACTCCATGAAATTAGTGGAATATCCTTGATATTTGCGCTTCATCCAGTATCTTTTCATGGAAATATTCTTCTGAGCATTCTTGAATTTATTATACAAAGCAGTATCATGTTGACAATTAGGACGTTATTAGTTCCTGGATAAATTAATTCTTGAACTTGTTTTTATTAAATTCTTATATCATTGTCATCATCTTCATGTTTATTTTTTGTTAAAAGTCATCTGTGGCCTATAGTGCATAGATTGAATAGGTATGATTATGACCAGGGATTATTCGATGTAATCATGACCGTAATGTTACAAATGATGTGGAAAAAGTCCTCATTGGCCCGTAGTGCATTGATGGACAGTTGTTAGCATGATCATGACCATTATTGAATACACAAATATTCTTGGCCGGTAGTGCATGGATAATTATGGTCGTGATACTAAAGAATATCCTTGGCCATAGTGCAGGGGTGATTCGATGATGTGGATTATTTATTAAGCTGAGTCCCAACGATAAAAGTGATGAAAAACCTTTTAAATCATAAAAGATAGTAGATTTTATTCTCTACTTGACTCTTTTAATGGATTGCTTGTTCCACTGCAGTTAAACTTGATGTTTGTTATATTGTATCAGTTTAACACTGTTTAAGGCTAAGGATAATTTATTCTGCATTATCTTTGTCATAATATTTCTTACCGGGCTAGTTGAGCTCACCCTTTCTTTCACTGTTCTCTTCTGGAAATGAGAATATAGCTTGAACGAGTCGGGGAACGGAGTGATGGTCTTAGATGGTGCATTAGTAGTCCTCACTATTCTGTGAAATAGTGTGATAATAATTGTAATGAGGACTCCTTTTGAGTTTGTATACTCTCCAGTATGCTGGGATGAGGTGGGTGAAGCAACGTTGTTAGGACCGGAGTTGGTACGTATGACTACGGAAAAGATTCAAACGTTTCGATAACTTATAAAAACCTCAGAAGATCGACAAAAGAGTTATGCTGATCTTCGTCGAAAGGATGTGGAATTTGATATAGGAGATCATGTGTTATTACGAGTTGTTCCGTGGAAAGGAGTTACGAGATTTGGAAAGAGAGGAAAGCTCAATTCTCGATTCATTGGCCCATTTTTAATCCTCGATCGAGTAGGAACTGTGGCCTATAGTGTAAGACCCCAACTTTTTGAATAAAGATTAAATTTTCTCGAAATATATTTTTGAATATAATGGTGTGGATTTGATATAATGTTATAGTTGTGGGTAATATTTACAAATTTTGCAAAAGTACGTGAAGTTGTTAAATAATATTCGATTGGTGGGGAATATTCGTTTTAACGGGGAATATTCGTATAACAACACAATCATTGGTGGACCCCACGAGGAATTATTAGCCGGATTGAGAAACGACAAAAATACTTTATGAAAATAACGGCGTAAGTTTTACTGTTAAGCTGTTGAACTACCCTAGAGTGAAAGTACAAATAATACTAAGGTAGTTGCATAGTAGCACACGGTATTGATTATTGATGCTTACGTGAGAAGTCACCGGTTATACTCAATTATTGCTACAAATTGAATTGCATCATATCTCTCTATATATTATTGATTCAATTATTGTCGTAGTATCATCTGCATAATATGTTATTTTATTAAATCAATAATTGAGACGACAAAGTTATTCATATTATTAAATTGCAATTTTTACAATGTCTAGAAGTTCTGTCAAGGAGTGGTTTGGTCACCTAATTGTGCGCCAATAGGGAGAAATCCTTATTGGAAAGCCCCCTTTTTCCCGGGAACGACCTGGTTGATAAATATTGTGAGTTATAATATTAATGATGAATGTTATTAAAATTGAAGTTGTGTTCGGAGTTGAATTTGGAGACGCGAACGTGATATTTGAGTCTAGAACGATGAAATTAGTAAAAATAGTCTATAAACACAAAATTTTCCGGAATTCACTATTTGGTCAAAAAGTCAACAGTTGAATTTTTCGGGAAAAGTCAGACTTCGAAATTTCAAAATTTATATTTTTGATAAAAATGGTTTCATTGTGTTGGAATTATTTGTGTTAGTGAAAATCGACAATTATTTCGATAATAATTGATGTCTGGAGGTTATATTGACCAACCGGGTATTTAACCGGATAAATGAGCAATTGATTGCTATTATTTCACATGATTATAACTATTTGTTCACATGTGTATACTATTGTTTCACATTCTTATTACTATTAGGGGAGTTGGTGCAAGATTGATAATACTTGCATGACTATGTTAAAAATGGAGGTACTATATTGTAATTTGTATTTTCACATGTCTAGAACTATTGATTCACATAATTTACTATTGAATCACATTATTTACTATTAGGGGAGGTGGTGCAAGTTTGATAATACTTCCATGACTAAATTAAAAATAAAGGAAAAGTTGGAGGTATTGTCTTGGTAATTTTTCGAGCCCCAAAACGTGTAATTATCGAAATATTATTTTCCAATAAATAAAGCTCATTCTTCCTTTATTTCTCACCATTCTTCCTTTAAATCATAAAAGATAGTAGATTTTATTCTCTACTTGACTCTTTTAATGGATTTCTTGTTCATTTATGAGCTAAACTTGATGGTTGTTATATTGTATCGCTTTAACATCATTGAAGGCTAACGATAATATATTCTACATTATCTTAGTCATAATATTTCTTCTTGGGCTAGTTGAGCTCACCCTTTTACTTTCACCGTTCTCTTGAAATGAGAACGCATTGTGACTAGTCGAGAGGGAACCTGGAGTGACGGTCCGAAGAATAACATTAGTAGTCCTCACTATTCTATAAAATAGTGTGTTAATAATTGTAATGAAGATTCCTTTTGAGTTTGTATACTCTCTAGTAGACAATATTTGTATTCAAACTCACAGTTTATGTTTTGTCGTATTATACACACATAGCTTATATTATTAAGTTGTATTTGAATTACGTACCATGTATTTTTGCGACTCGGAATAGGTGATGTATACCGTTTTGGGCGTCACATATGAGACTTCGCTTTCTGCTTAAGTATGTCTCGTGTTCATAATGTTTTCACATATCCATGTTACGTAAATATGTGGAAGACCCGAACCACAATATTGAGTTACAACCGGAAGAAATAGCGGAAGATTTGACGTATGAAGAGGTTCCTGTTCAAATCTTGGATAAGAAGGAACATATTCTATGCTCCAAGGTTATACCTCAAGTTAAAGTTTTGTGGAGAAACCACGATGTTGAGGAAATGACTTGGGAGTTAGAATCAGAAATGAAATCAAGGTATCCTTACCTCTTCGATATACTGTGTATCGCACTTCTAATTTCGAGGGCTAAATTTCATAAGAAGGGGAGATTGTAAAACCCCAACTTTTTGAATAAAGATGAATTTTCTATAAATATTATTTTTGAATATTATGGAGTGAAATTGATATAATGTTATAGTTGTGGGTAATATTTATAAATTTTGCAAAGTCACGAAGTTGTTATATAATATTCGATTGGTTCGGGAATATTCGCTTTTAACAGGAAATATTCGTATAACGACAAATAATTGGTGGACCCTTATTAACGAATTATTGTTTGGATTAAGAAAAGCGACAAAAATACTTTATGAAAATAACGGCGGAAGTTTTACCGTTAATCGTTGAAACACCTTGTTAAAAAATGCAAGAATACGCTGCGTGGTTGCATAAGTAGCCTACCAGATAATTATTGATGCTTACGTGATAAGTCACTCAATTTTGTTGGTATTATTAATGTAATAATCTGAAAAATCTTTTTATATAAAGCGAATACTTTTATAAAGTTATTCTATAAATAGAATATATTATATTCTATTATGCATAGTGTTGCATAGTATTTGCATAGTGTTTTTTGCATAGTAAAATCTTTTTTATATAAAAGAATACTTTTATAAAGTTATCTGCTTTATTAGACAATAATTAGATTATATTATATTTTATTATGCATAAGTGCTGCATAGTATTTGCATAGTAAAATCTTTTATAAAGTTATTAATTTTATTAGATTATAAATAAAATATATTATATTCTATTTAAAAGATTTTTCTTTAAATATAATGTCAAATTAAAGTAAATCAATCTGACCGTTCATGAGTTAGTTACTATGCAGGTCCGAGTTTTCTTTAAATAAAGCTCATTCCTTCATTATTTTCTTACGAATTCACTTAAACTCTAGAGAGATAAACTATAGAGAGAAAGAAGAAAGTATTCTGCTACTTCACTACTTATATATCAAGTACTCTTCTTCTTAAGGTAGGGAATATTATTTGTTGTACTCGTAAGGGGTGTTATTCTTTTGTATTCATGAAGAGAACTTATGTTATTCTATTCTTTATTATTCTATTGGAATATCCTCGTGCATGCGTTTTTACATCGGACACGGTTCCGCCTTCTTTATTATTATTACATTGGAATATCCTGTCAGGCATGCGTTTTACGTGGGACTGATTAAAATCCTTATTAGTATTCTGTTGGAATAACCTGTCTATGCGAAGTACCGCATGCATGGTGATTTCTGTTGTTATTATATTCTTTATTATTCTGTTGGAACATCCTGTAGGTGCAAATTTCGCCTGACCTGGTTTCGTTATTTAGTATTCTGTTGGAATCACTTGTCTATGCGAAGTATCGCATGCATGGTGATTTCTTTTGTTATTCCATTCTTTATTATACTCAGTTGGTTAAAGTTTTGACTTCTATACTCCATGAAATTAGTGGAATATCCTTGATAATTAAGCTTCATCCAAATATCTTTTCATGGAAATATTCTTCCGAGCATTCTTGAATTTTACTCTACAAAGCGATGTCATGTTGACAATTTGGACGTTATTGGTTCTTGGACAAATTAATTCTTGAACTTGTTTTATTGAATTCTTATATCATTGTCATCATCCTCATATTTATATTTTTTGAAAGTCATATGTGGCCTCAGAGGTGCATAGATGGACTTGGTATGATTATGACCAGGGTTATTCTTGTAATCATAACCGTAATGTTATAAATGATGTGGTAAAAGTCCTCATTGGCCTGTAGTGCATTGATGGATGATTGTTGGCATGGTCATGACCATTAATGAATACACAAATATTCTTGGCCGGTAGTGCATTGATAATTGTAGTCGTGATACTAAAGAATATCCTTGGCCGTAGTGCAGGGGTGATTCGATGATGTGGATTATTTATTAAAATTTGAGTCCCAAATGATAAAAGTGATGAAAAACCTTTTAAATCATAAAAGATAGTAGATTTTATTCTCTACTTGACTCTTTTAATGGATTGCTTGTTTCGATGCAATTAAACTTGATGTATGTTATATTGTATCAGTTTAACACTGTTTAAGGCTAATGATAATTTATTACGCATTATCTTAGTCATAATATTTCTTCTTCGGGCTAGTTGAGCTCACCCTTTCTTTCATTGTTCTCTTGTGAAATGAGAATATAGCAGAATCTAGCTGAGGGGAACGGAGTGATGGTCTTAGATGGTGCAATTGTAGTCCCTCACTATTCGTGTGAAATAGTGTGATAATAATTATAATGAGGACTCCTTTTGAGTTTGTATACTCTCTAGTAGACAATATTTGTATTCAAACTCACAGGTTTATGTTTTGTCGTATTGTACCACGCAGTTGTATTATTAAGTTGTATTTAAATTACGCACCATGTATCCAAGCGACTCAAGATGGATGATGTATACCTAATTTTGGGGGCATCACAAGATTTAATGTAAAACCCCAACTTTTGAATAAAGATGAATTTTCTATTAGTATTATTTTTGAATATTATGGAGTGAAATTGATATAATGTTATAGTTGTGGGTAATATTTATAAATTTTGCAAAAGTACGAAGTTGTTATATAATATTCGATTGGTCTGGGAATATTCGTTTTAATAGGGAATATTAAATAACAACGACACAATCATTGATGGATCCCACAATGTAATTATTGTGGATTGAGAAAACGATAAAATATACCTTATGAAAATAACGGCGGAAGTTTTCTGTTAATTGTTGAAACACACGGTGTTAAAGATACAAGATGTCTGGCGTTAGTTGCATAGTAGCACACCTGCGATTAATTATTGATGCTTACGTGATAAGTCACTTAGTTTTGTTGGTATTATTAATGTAATAATACGAAAAAAATCTTTTATATAAAATGTAATACTTTTATAAAGTTATTCTATAAATAGAATATATTATATTCTATTATGCATAGTGTTGCATAAAGGTCTGCATAGTGTTTTGTATAGTAAAATCTTTTTATATAAAATGTAATACTTTTATAAAGTTATCTCATTTTATTAGACAATAATTAGAATATATTATATTTTATTATCCATAGTGTTTGCATAAAGGCTGCATAGTATTTTGCATAGTAAAATCTTTTATAAAGTTATTCATTTTATTAGATTATAAATAGAATATATTATATTTTATTTAATGATTTTGCTTTAAATATGGACCGTCAGATTAAAGTAAATCAATCTGACCGTTGATGAGTTAGTTACTATGCGTACCATTTTTCTATAAATAGAAGCTCATTCCTTCATTATTTTCTTACGAATTCAATTTGAAACTCTAGAGATAAACTATAGAGAGAAAAGAAGAAAGTATTCTCGCTACTTCACTACTTATATATCCAAGACTTTCTTCTTAAGGTAGGGAATATTATTTGTTATACTCGTAAGGTGTGTTATTCTTTTGTATTCATGAAGAGAAATTATGTTATTTCATTCTTTATTATTCTCGTTGAATAACTCAGTATAACGCCGAGCTACCCCTATACTTGGTGACATTCTTCTATTATTCCGTCTTTACTATTACATTGAATATCCATGCATGCATGCGTTTTACGCCTGGGACCTAATTCCGCCTTTATTATTACGTTGAATATCATGTCTGTATGCGTTTTCTGTGGGACCGTTCCGCTTTATTATTATTACATTGGAATATCCTATCTCATGCGTTTTACACCTAATTCTGATTCCTTCCTTATTAGTATTCATTGGAATAACATGTCTATGCCAAGTCACCGCATGCATGGTGATTTCGTTGTTATTCCATTCTTTATTATTCTGTTGGAACATCCCGTCGGTGCAAATTTCACCTGACCTGGTTCCGTTATTTAGTATTCTGTTGGAATAACTTTGTCTGGCGCTGAGTACCACATGCATGGTGATTTCTTTTGTTATTCCATTCTTTATTCTACTCAATTTGGTTAAAGTTTTGACTTCTATACTCCATGAAATTAGTGGAATATCCTTGATAATTGCTCTTCATCCAGTATATTTTCATGGAAATATTCTTCTGAGCATTCTTGAATTTTACTCTACAAAGCGAAGATCATGTTGACAATTTGGACGTTATTGGTTCTTGGACAAATTAATTCTTGAACTTGTTTTATTGAATTCTTATATCATTGTCATCATCCTCATATTTATATTTTTCAAAGTCATCCGTGGCTTTGTAGTGCATAGATGGACTTGGTATGATTATGACCGTATTATTATTCGGTGTAATCATGGCCGTAATGTTACAAATGATGTGGTAAAAGTCCTCATTGGCCCGTAGTGCATTGATGGACGATTGTTAGCATGATCACGACCATTAATGAATACACAAATATTCTTGGCCCGTAGTGCATGGGTAATAATCGTAATCGCGGTCGTGATACTAAAGAATATCCTCGTAGTAGTGCGTAAGGGTGATTCGATGATTTGATTATTTATTAAAATTTGAGTCCCAAAGGATAAAAGTGATGAAAAACCTTTTAAATCATAAAAGATAGTAGATTTTATTCTCTACTTAACTCTTTTAATGGATTGCTTGTTCATTGTAGTTAAACTTGATGTTTGTTATATTGTATCGCTTTAACAATCGTTTAAGGCTAATGATAATTTATTCTGCATTATCTTAGTCATAATATTTCTTGCTGGGCTAGTTGAGCTCACCCTTTCTTTCACTGTTTTCTTCAGGAAATGAGAATATAGCTAGAACGAGTCGGGGAACGGAGTGATGGTCTTAGATGGAGCATTAGTAGTCCTCACTATTCTGTGAAATAGTGTGATAATAATTGTAATGAGGACTCCTTTTGAGTTTGTATACTCTCTAGTAGACAATATTTGTATTCAAACTCACGCTTTATGTTTTGTCGTATTATACACACGCAGTTTGTATTATTAAGTTGCATTTGAATTATGTACCATGTATCTGGCGACTCAAGATGTGACACCCCCAAATCTTGGTACTTCATGTCCTCAAGATTTGGTGTTCACTTAATCAAAACATTCATTTCTAACTACCCAATTATAATAAATTGAATAATAAAAACCTGCACATACATGATAAAACTTAAATAAAATCTCCCAGGTTATCTAACCTTTAACAACAATCATTCAAATGCGGAAATTTAAATAAACTTCATTACAATATTTAAATCTAAGTCTGAAAGTAAACTATTACAAGTCTTCAGTATTTATTCATCTTTCCTTTCCCCTTACTGGAGCTAGGTACGTCACCCGTTTCAACTTTAGCTGTAAGAAATTTTACAGGCAAGAGTGAGCAAACAAGGACCACATGAAATAACAATAAATAAATCTTTAAACTTTTACATCAATTGCCAATATTAGGCTAAATAGAACTGAACAATATATTCTATTAACTTTCTGAAATCCATAACATTCACTGAGGGTCTAATGATCACGAATCATGTCCACAGTTATAAGTAATCTTTCAACTTTAACTTTAACAGTCATAAGACTATAAGGACTCCACGTAATTAGGGGAATCAACCGTTCATACAATGTATTGTGCACAACCATTTCAACGCTAATCGTAAACCTCTATTAAAAGAGTTGTTCATCTCAGTATTTAGAGTACAAGTCCGCACCAAAGGAAGTTTGGTTTGGATAAGCTTTCAAGATAATTTGGAATTCAACGAACATCAACTAAGGAGTAGTTGAATAAGAGCAATAACACTATCTTATAGAATAATCGTGATTAAATCAATCATAGTAACTAAAATCATGCTTTAGGAATAATCTAATAGCATGCAATTTGAATAACTATAGCCTACCTTGCTTGAACAATACTAAGCCAAGGTTAATTAGAATTGAATACTAAACATGCATAGCAATTTAGTTATGCATGCTGATCAATAATTGAAATACAAGAATAACTTGTTCAACATCAAACCAAAGTTTAGACAGCTTGCATCATTATAAGGTAATCGAATTGAAAACAATAATTAGTTCAATAAGACAAAGGATTAGAAAACTTGTCTTGCTCGTAGGCTAAACCGAATCAATTTGAATCACAATATCCTATATACATATGTCATCGTGACATAGTTAGTCATTATCACATAACTAATACATTCATCATGTAGGTTTGATTATTTAATCACATAATCAAATTATAACACAAGTTAATCCTTAATAACATAATTATTCATAGTATAGAAATACTACAATCAATATTTTACAGTCCTACTATCATCACATAGTGTTTCTTAAAATTTCGTGTACAAAAAGTACACTGTCAGACCATTCTGCTAACTCTCATGCGCAGCAATTTTACAAATTTATGATGTGGTGATGGCGTACATGCCATGATGAATATACTCTGAAGCCGTTGGCATGTGCATGGTGATGGTATTTGCTATTTAACTAACGATAGAGGAAAAGAGGTTATGAGAGGGTGAAACAGAGACAAATAGAAATGAGCAAGTAAAACATAAAGATAAAAAAGAAAATTGTTAAATTCATTAATGAGAAATGTTATTTTCATAATAAAATATCGCTATAGATCTTATAAGCGGCGATTTTGACCGTCATTATACATCTACAAATGACATTTTTGTTGAGAAAATAACAAAAATGTTAATGAATTTAACAATTTCCTAAAAAATTGTTACACCTTTATCAAAAGCAATTTTTTATTCCTTACTAATAATATATATATATATAGGAAAAAAGTTTTAAGCTGTCTTTTTATAGCGTATTAAGAAAGAGAATAAAATGAGAAAATTATTCATATTACAATTAATTGCATACTTTTCTCTACATGACTAGTGATATTCCATAAATATGTTTAGAGAATAGAAATATGATAATTAATATTAAGGGTATTATAGGCAAATTATTGTGAAGAATAAATTATTTAGGGTAAGTAGACATTTAACTTAGGACTACCTAAATAGTAATAATGACTTTTATCCTAAAACAAAATGAGTAATATCAAGTATGTTATGTAGGATATAGAATCTAATGTCTAACCTTTAAAGAAATGGATCTCTTATAGGGTATAAAATAAATCATTTACCGAATGTCTAATAAAAAGTTTTTTGTCCTTCCTTCCTTTAATATACAAACCTGGCCTGGCCCTGCCTGTAGACAAAAAGTCAATGCCTTACCTGGCTTGGTCAACGGCTAAGGCTGGCGAGGCTTAAATAGGACGAGCCCGTATGACCCGTTGTATCACTATATAACATGTACACATTACATGTGTGAGAGAGAGAAAAAAAACAAGACTTAGAGGAAAAGAGGTTATGATGTACACATTACATGTGTGAGAGGAGAAAAAAAAAACAAGACTTAGAGGAAAAGAGGTTATGAGAGGGTGAAACAAAGACAAATAGAAATGAGCAAGTAAAACATAAAGATAAAAAAGAAAATTGTTAAATTCATTAATGAGAAATGTTATTTTCATAATAAAAATATCGCTATAGATCTTATATATGACGATTTTTGACCGTCATTATACATCTACAAAATGACATTTTGTTGAGAAAATAACAAAAATGTTAATGGATTTAACAATTTCTAAAAAAATTGTTACACCTTTATCAAAAAGCAATTTTTTTATTCCTTACTAATAATATATATATATATATATAGGATAAAAGTTTTAAGCTGTCTTTTTAAGCAGTATTAAGAAAAGAGAATAAAATGAGAAAATTATTCATATTTACAATTAATTGCATACTTTTCTCTACATGACTAGTGATATTCCATAAATATGTTTAGAGAATAGAAATATGATAATTAATATTAAGGGTATTATAGGCAAATTATTGTGAAGAATAAATTATTTAGGGTAAGTAGACATTTAACTTAGGACTACCTAAATAGTAATAATGACTTTTATCCTAAAACAAAATGAGTAATATCAAGTATGTTATGTAGGATATCGAATCTAATGTCTAAACCTTTAAAGAAATGGATCTCTTATAGGGTATAAAATAAATCATTTACCGAATGTCTAATAAAAAAGTTTTTGTCCTTCCTTCCTTTAATATACAAACTTTGGCACGGCCCTACCAGACAAAAAAGTCAATGCCTTACTCCTGGCTTGGTCAATCTGGCTAAGGCCTGGCGGCAGTAGGACCAAAGCGTATGCCCGTTGTGCATCACTATATAACATGTACATTATATATGTGTGAGAGGAGAAAAAAAACAAGACTTAGAGGAAAAGAGGTTATGATGTACACATTACATGTGTGAGAGGAGAAAAAAAACAAGACTTAGAGGAAAAGAGGTTATGAGAGGGTGAAACAGTACAAATAGAAATGAGCAAGTAAAACATAAAGATAAAAAAAGAAAATTGTTAAATTCACAACAGGAAATGTTATTTTCATAATAAAAATATCGCTATAGATCTTATAGCGGCGATTTTTGAAATCGCTATATACATCTACAAAGTGACATTTTGTTGAGAAAATAACAAAAATGTTAATGGATTTAACAATTTCTAAAAAATTGTTACACCTTTATCAAAAGCAATTTTTTATTCCTCACTAATAATATATATATATATATAGGATAAAAGTTTTAAATGTCTTTTTTACGTATTAAGAAAGAGAATAAAATGAGAAAATTATTCATATTTACAATTAATTGCATACTTTTCTCTACATGACTAGTGATATTCCATAAATATGTTTAGAGAATAGAAATATGATAATTAATATTAAGGGTATTATAGGCAAATTATTGTGAAGAATAAATTATTTAGGGTAAGTAGACATTTAACTTAGGACTACCTAAATAGTAATAATAACTTTTATCCTAAAACAAAATTAGTAATATCAAGTATGTTATGTAGGATATCGAATCTAATGTCTAACCTTTAAAGAAATGGATCTCTTATAGGGTATAAAATAAATCATTTACCGAATGTCTAATAAAAAGTTTTTTGTCCTTCCTTCCTTTAATATACAAACTGGCTTTGGCGATACCTGAGACAAAAAGTCAATGCCTTACTCGGCTTGTCAATGGCTAAGGCACAGGCGAAGCTTAAGCCGGACCGGGCCGTATGCCTGCCAGTGCATCACTATATAACATGTACACATTACATGTGTGAGAGGAGAAAAAAAAACAAGACTTAGAGGAAAAGAGGTTATGATGTACATATTACATGTGTGAGAGGAGAAAAAAAACAAGACTTAGAGGAAAAGAGGTTATGAGAGGGTGAAGCAAAGACAAATAGAAATGAAGCAAGTAAAACATAAAGATAAAAAAAGAAAATTGTTAAATTCACAACAGGAAATGTTATTTTCATAATAAAAATATCGCTATGGATCTTATAGCGGCGATTTTGACCGTCGCTATACATCTACAGCGACATTTTTGTTGAGAAAATAACAAAAAATGTTGTGGATTTAACAATTTCCTAAAAAAATTGTTACACCTTTATCAAAAGCAATTTTTTTATTCCCTTACTAATAATATATATATATATATATATAGGATAAAAGTTTTAACTGTCTTTTTGTGCGTATTAAGAAAGAGAATAAAATGAGAAAATTATTCATATTTACAATTAATTGCATACTTTTCTCTACATGACTAGTGATATTCCATAAATATGTTTAGAGAATAGAAATATGATAATTAATATTAAGGGTATTATAGGCAAATTATTGTGAAGAATAAATTATTTAGGGTAAGTAGACATTTAACTTAGGACTACCTAAATAGTAATAATGACTTTTATCCTAAAACAAAATAAGTAATATCAAGTATGTTATGTAGGATATCGAATCTAATGTCTAACCTTTAAAGAAATGGATCTCTTATAGGGTATAAAATAAATCATTTACCGAATTTAAAGCCACCACCTATTTGTAAAGAATGAGATGGTTAATTATTATATCATAGTACGTTTTTCTTATAATAAAGGTAGGAGGGCAAATTTGTCATTTAACCCCAGACCAAAATGGTTGAGCAAAGATTATAAAACTCATAACAAGTATTCGAAGCCCCCCACCATGGCGCTTTTTAAAATTAGGTATACGTCACCCATCTTGGGTCGCCACTTACATGGTACATAAATTCAAATACAACTTACTAATATAAGCTGCCAGTATGCAATCGACATAAATCGTGAGTTTGAATACAAATATTGTCTACTAGATATTATACAAACTCAAAAGGAGTCCTCATTACAACTATTATCACACTATTTCACGAATAGTGAGGACTACTAATGCTATCCTCCGGACCATAACTTCGTTCCCAGGCTTCTGTCAAATTATGTTCTCATTTCAAGAGAACAAAGTGAAAGAAAGGGTGAGCTCAACTAGCCTAGTAAGAAATATTATGACTAAGATAATGCGTAATAAATTATCCTTAGCCTTCAACAATGTTAAACTGATAAAATACAATAGACAACCGGTTTAATCGCAATGGAATAAACAATCTGTTAAAGAGTCAAGTAGAGAATAAAGTCTACTATCTTTTAGGTTTTAAAAGGTTTTCATCAATTTTTATCGCTAAGACTCAACTTAATAAATAAACCACCACATCTAATCATCCCTGTACCACGGTCAAGGATTTTCATCAAATTATCAATGGTCATGACTATACCGAATCACCTCTCGGTCATAATCATACCAAAAACTATCCATCATTTGCATTACAGAATAATCGAGGACTTTTGTCACATCATTTATATCAAGTCATGATTATACCCGAATGATCCTCAGGTCATAATCATACTAAGTTCATCTATGCACGTAAGCCAAAGATAACATAATATAACATGAGGATGATGACAATGACATAGTAATTCAATAAAACAAGTTCAAGAATTATTTAATCCATGAATTATTAACGTCCAAGTTGTCGAATACGATATCTTTGTTTAGAGAGTAAAATTCAAGAATGATTAGAAGAATATTTCCATGAAAAGATCTTTGGATGAAACGCAAAATATCAAGGATATTCTACTAATTTCATGGAGTATAGAAGTCAAAGTGTTAACCAACCGGGTATAATAAAGAATGGAATAACAAAAGAAATCACCATGCATGCGGTATTGCATGATGCGGAGTTATTCCAATGTAATAATAATAATCGGAACCGGTCGGTGAAATTCACACCAAGCGGGATGTTTCCAATGAATAATAAAAAGATGGAACCAGGATCCCTGTAAAACACATGATAGGATATTCCAATGAATGATAAAGATTTTAACCAGTCCCATGTAAAACACATGATGTGATGTGTCCAATGTAAATAATAAAATCGGAACCGGTGTCCTGTGTAAAACACATGAGCATGTGATGTTCCAATGTAATAATAGAAGAATGTCACCAAGTATAGGGTAAATGGCATTATACAAAAGTTATTCCAATGAATAATAAGCAAATTAATAACATAAAGATTTCACCAAGTATAGGTATCTTGCCATCTGAAAGTTATGTATAGGGTATGCCACTTTTACAAAGTTATTCAATGTAATAATAATGAATGGAATAACGAAGTTCTCTTTAATAAGAAAGAATAACACCCCTTACCGTAAAAAGAACCTAATATAGAAGTAGTGAAGTAGCGAATACTCTTCTTCTTTCTATAACTTTCTCTATAAACCTTCTCTATAATTTCTCTCTAGAGAGTTTCAATGAATTCGTAAGAAAATAATGAAGGAATGAGCTTCTATTTATAGGAAAATGGAATGCATAGTAACTAATCCATGAAACGGTCCAGTTGATTTACTTTAATCTGACGGTCCATATTTAAAGAAAAATCTTTTAAATAAAATATAATATATTCTATTTATATAAAAACATTTTACTATGCAAACACTATGCAATACTATGCAAAACACTATGCAAAACACTATCCAATACTATGCATAATAAAATATAATATATTCTATTTATAGAATAACTTTAATAAAGTATTCTATTTTATAAAAAGATGTTTCGCTTTTATTACGTTAATGATACGAATAAAATAAAACGTCATTATCGCTATAATAATTCATATTATTAATCGACAATAATGGAATCAAACCGAAAGACTTCTCATAAGCATCAATAATCAATACCGTGTCTTTCTTATGCAACCACACGTATTCTTTATTTTTACTACCGAGTAGTTCAACAAGATTCACCAGTAAAACTTCCGCCGTTATTTCAATAAAATATTTTGTCGTTTTCTCAATCCAACAATAATTACATTGTAGGGTCCACCAATGATTGATAGTTATTGTATGAATATTCCCCTGCTAAACCGAATATTCCCCACCAATCGAATATAAAATAACCACTTGCATACTTTGAAAAATTTATAAATACTACCCACAACTATAATATTATCTCAAATTCACACTATAATATTAAAAATTATTTCGACTAAATTTAAATCTTTATTGATAAAATCTGGGGTCTCACACCCACGATGACCCCCGACAACGGACTACGAAAGGCAAGACAAGCTGTAATATCCCAAAAATTTCAAATAATGAAATGATAAGTGAGTAATAAGAATTGAGGTTTTAATTTTAATGTAAATTGATTTTTAAGAGTTGAATTGACTAAATAGTCAATTAAATAGATAAATGAGTAAATAAAGAGGGAATTAATTTTTCTTGAAAACAACCCATATGGGCGGCTGATGGCTGATGATTTGAGAAAGATAGAGTGGGATGGGATGTAGGAGTGATCATTCGGTTATAACCAAAACGAATAAGTTATTCGGTTATAATAAAAAACCAATTATTAGTATTTCGCTATCCGAACTACTAACCAAAATTGTAAATAACCGAATTATCGAATCTTAGAATTACCGAATAGTAATTTGGTATTCGGAATAAAATCGAACCAACATCCAACATAAATTAACTGTTAACTCATAACTGTTCAACAAATGAACAAAGTAACTATCCAGCAGACAAAATAACTTAAAACAAGCCAACAAAATAACTGTCTCTTTAAAACCTTAACAAAGTTTATGACTTGAACAAAGCAGCTAACACCCTACATTTACAAGAATTTATTCTACTAGCAGGCAACAACTACTCAGCACTCAAAGCAGGTGTTTGTGCAACAGCCAAGACTCAAGAGTCAACAGCCAACAACTAATAGTACAAAGAACATGCAACAAGAAATCAAGAACAACAACAACCACAGCCAACAACAATCAATCACAAGGAGCAAAAGGCATCTGAAATTACAACAGCAACAACCCAATTGCAATCAGCACAAGTATATATATAATAAGATCCAACAAGGCAACAACCCAATTGCAAGTAACTATCATGTCATACATTTCCAGAAATCCAACCAAAGAATATGAGTATATGACAAATTCTAGTTGACCAACAACATCTCATCAGACTTAGATTAACATTATATGTAAATTTTGCACTGATGACACAAATTCAACTAATACCACTTAATAGGACTAGTCTAAAGAAAAGACCTTTTGAGTCCCATAAAAGAAAACAATTATCAACAAACCCATAAAAAGCAGCTAGCATATAAATAGTTTGAGAGAGAAACATTTCAGTATCAGTGCTTGATGGGAAGCTCAAAGAAGTTATTATAAACCTTAATTTTGATTTTACTGATCATTCATCCGAAGCTCTTTGTGGAATTTTGAGTAATGTATGACATGATATTAATTATCAACATGAACACTAATGGAATTGTGAGCCATACAGATCTAACTATCATGTCATACATTGCTCATAAAACACATAAAATCAGCTCCACACCTTTAGGAATAACACAGTCTCACACCTTTAAAAAACAGCCATAACTTCATCTGGGAACTATATTATTAGACCCATAACAGATCATCCATCGAATGGTCATCTGAACTATATTATTAAGGTCACCACTCCACACCTTTAGGAATAACACATAAAAACTAAAACTAAAAATGTAGTCACCACCTCAAAGTCTCACACCTTTAAAACACAGCTAGTAAACAGTCCCCCAAAATTCACCAATCACCACCATAGAAGAATAATCATCAAGCATCAAGCCCATATGCCATATGCCATAACAATTCCAAAAGTCCCACAAAATTTGATAATATAAAATCCAACAGTAAACAGTCCCCCAAAATTTTTAATATAAAATCTATCAGTAAAATCAATAAACTTAATCCCCAAAACACTTAAACAGAGATTTAGAAAAAAGAAACCCATTTGGTACAAAGAAGACTAGAAGAGTACAAAGAAAATCCAGAATGCTTGAAGCAACACAACAATCCATTACAAGATGCTCTAACTTTCACTCTATCCTTGATAAAATCCAATGAAAATTCAGATACTCCCATAAAATTATCAACACAAATTAAACTTGATCTGGAGTGTGATGACTCAGTAACCTCTATCAGTACCATAGGATTTCTAACAGACATTTCATTGTACAATTGTATAAAATATTTATCTGATACCAATTTATACCACAATTTACAAACACACTTAGATCTGAACAGGGATTTCAAAGGCAATCTAGCAAGAATTTGAAGAATAACTTCATCTGGGAAAAATCCATACTTTAAATAGGGTAGATTCATCGTACGATTACTAGAAAGAACCAAAAAGTGCTACATAATCAAAAAAATGATCGAGAATCGCTTACGCAGTTCCATCTTCAGCTGTGAAAACCCGTGAAACTTCTGATCTTCAGCCAAAAGGTAAGACGGCGCGAAGCAGAGATTGAGTCGGAGAGAGGCGGAGGCCGGAGATGATGTAACGGAGAGAGGCGGAGGCCGAAGATGATGTCACAGACTCACAGTCGAGAGTCGAGACTCGAGAAGCAAGAAGAGGTTGAGGAATTGAAGTGAGATCTGGGATTGGGATTTGCCGATTTAGGAGCGACGACTGCTAGGGAAAGAAATAAGACTAAGTGAATACTGAATAGTGAATACTCGTAGATAGTAATTAGTATTAGATAATATTATAAAATCATTATTTTTTAAATATTAATATTCGGTTAATCGGGTACTCGAATTATCTATTTTTTAAAACCAAAACCGAAACCGAAACCGAATAATGAGAAATAAATCGGATATAACCGAAATAAGGTTGGGATGGGGGACAATTGTGGGAGACAAAGTGGGGAGTAAAGGAGAAAAGGGGGGAAGAAAATAAGGGAGGTGTGCCATAATTTTGGCTATTTATTCTAAAGCCTTATTGAAGGTAAAGGATATGCAATTCTCACTCCCTCCACATTTCACTCCGGTAGAAAACTCAAGAGAAAGGAAGAATGAGAAAGACATTTCACTCCGGTAGAAAACTCAAGAGAAAGGAAGAATGAGAAAGAAAGAAGAAATTAAGAAGGGTATGTTTTAATTAATACTTTGATTTTCATATATGATAATTAAGTTTTATGAAATTTATGGAAAGATGACATGTTATATTTTATTGTGATGGATTGAACTTGTATAAACAAAAATCAAACAAGAGAAATCAAGAAATCAAATTAAGAGTAAAATCTGAAAATTTTAGAAAAATTAGTTTGCTACCTATTTTTGTAAAATCTATATCGTGTGATATATAAAGAATTAAAATGTGATATATATATATATCTAAAATATAACTATATATATAAAAATAACTCGTAAGTTAGCTACATACGAAATCAAGAATCACTTAAAAAATTTTGAAATTTGATTTTTTGAGTCAGACTAGTTCGAAGAAAAACTCTGTTGTTAGAATTTGAAAAATTAGTTTTTGTAGATCTATTGTGTGGGTTATATCTCTTAATCCAATCGTTGGATCGTTATAATTTTTGGATATGTTATACATACATAAGCCAATAATATGTTCACTAATTTCGAACCGTTAAAGATTAACTTATGTTTTATTATGAATTTTAAGAAGTGACGGGTCTATAATTTTTGTAGTAGAATTTTTAGTATCAAGCTCTAATATTTAACCATGTATAACTTAATGATTTTAAATCTGATTTGGGTGATTCTTGAGGCTAAATTGAAGTATTTAAAATCTAGTTTTTGTTAAAATTAATTAATTTGATAAATAAATTTTAGTTAATGGTGATAATGCCGAATGATGGACTAACGTTTTAAAAATAAATTGTCATATATAGGTTTTAGATTTTTAAGTTTTGTTATTCACTTTTAAGTGTTGGAATATAAATGGTGATTTAATGCGATAATTAAAGGTACCTTAAATGGATTACTAATTATTTTGAAATTATTAGTTAGATTATATTTAATTCGAGGAGAATATATTTTGGTGGTGAATAATGTAAGACTACGACTTTTAATAGAATTTTAATTATTTATAATTATTATTCTAAATAGTAAGATATTAAGTTGATATAAAGATAAAGTTAATGGTGATATGTAAAATTATAAACGTATATCGGGGAATATACGTTGTGTTCAAGTAAATATTCGCTTTGTTGGGAATATTATGTAAAATTACGGCGGTCGTATACTGATCAATCATTGGTGGGCTCCACAACAAAATATTGTTGGATGCAGAAAATCGATATAAATAAACCTTTTTAATAAAAATTATCAACGATACTATCACTTTTATCTATTTAAACACTTTCGGTGATAAAAAGTAAAATAACACGCCAGATTCTACGTTGACACCGACATTCCACAAGAACCTACACAAATATTGCATGATACTTCATATTCTTGATTCAATAATTGTTAAAGTAGCAACTACATAATATTTCATATTATTGACTCAATAATTGTCACGATAACAACCGTAAGACCCAACTTTTACGAATCACATATTTAATTTTCTCTAAATATCATTTTGAGTAATAAAATTGTGGATTTGATATAATGTTATAGTTGTGAGTAATATTTACAAATTTTGCAAAGTAAGAAAGTTGTCATAAAGTATTCGCGTTTGTCTGGGAATATTCGCTTTTATCGTGAAATATTAGGTATGACCAAGACAATCATTAGTGGACCCCACAACTAATTCTTGTTGGAGTTAAAAATAGCCGAAATAACTTTTATAAAAATAACGACAAAAGTTTTACTGTTAATCTGTTGAAATAATGGGTGATAAAAGTACGATGAATATGCGTGGTTGCATAGTAGCACACAAGATATGTACATTATCTTTGATTATTGATGCTTACATTGAGATGTGATTGACCCCAAAATAGGTCCATTCCATCCAACCCATTCTGAGTCGCCAAATACGTGAGTGCGAAACAACTACAACTTTATTATCACAACAATAAAGCGTGAGTTTAAATACAAATATTATCTTCTAGACAATATTTATACTCAAATAAATCCTCATCACATTTATTGATACATTATTTTGAATAATGGTGAGGACTACTAAACAACTCTCTCTAGAACCTTCATTCCATACCCCACTAGTAGTACTCGCTACATTCTACGCCTCACGAGAAGAAAAATGGAACAACAAGGAAAAGGTGAGCTCAACTAGCCCGAAGAAGAATGTTATGACTAAGATAATATACAACAAATTATCGTTAGTCTCCAACGAGGAAAAATCGATAGAATACAATAGACAACAAGTTTCGGATCAATATTCGCGGTGAAATAATAATTCATAGAAGAGTTACGTAGAGATTGAAATCTACTATAATCTATGAATTTAACGGTCCATCATCAATATTTTATCCTGTAACATCAATCAATATTCATCTCAAATCAAATATTCATCTTTGCTACTGAGCCAAAGATATTCATCAATCGGTCATATTCATCTCAACACTGTTCATCTTTGCACTAAAGGCCAAAGATATTCATCGATCGGTCGTATTCATTTAAACACACTGCTCATCTTTTGCACTTCTGAGGCCAAAGATATTCATCGATCGGTCATGTTCATTTAAACACTGCTCATCTTTTGCACTTCTGGGCCAAAGATATTCATCGATCAGGTCGTATTTCATTTAAACACCTCGCTTTCATCTTTTGCTACTGAAAGCCAAAGATATTCTTGAAATCATTCATCTTTGCTCTTTCTGGCCAAAGATATTCAATAATATCATCATTTAAGGCGAGGATGATGAAAATATTTTTAAAGAGCGAATCCGGTGAAACAAAATGACAAGGATTAAGGATTAAGGATTAAATACTTGTTTTATCCATGTCGATAATACCTCAAAAATAATCATAGTGGTGTAAAATTCAAGAATGATCAAAACATGGATACAATCAAAGCTAGTATCCGAATAGATATTTTGGACGAAAAGAAGAAATTTTATTTTTTAGGTGAATAGTCTTGGTATCGTGAATAGTCTTGGTATCGTGAATAGTCTTGGAAGTATCGTGAATAGTAACTCAGAGCACCAAAGATAGAAATTCCACAAAAAACATCTTCACGCTTCATGAATAGTACTGTGAATAGTAACTTTCGTGAATAGTAACTCATGAATAGTAACTTCGTGAATAGTAACTCATGAATAGTAACCCAGGCATGAAAAAAGTTCCAAATTTGATAAAAAGTACCAACCAATATTTGACGTAATGATATTGAAGAATTAATATCATTTGAGAAGAAAATAACATCCCCTCAAAGAATTCTAAAACTTTCTACTTGCACAATAATATTATTCAAATAATATGAGCGTCATTATTGATGCGATAATGGCCGGAATTCTTTGTCGATTAACAATAATATAGATTCATCACGTAGTACGAGATAATTTTGACAATATACATGAAAACTTTGTAACTTCGCTCTGGAATAGCGATTATTTATAACCACCCTAAGCGAAAACTTTTCGATTCGTTTTGTTCTCTCATCATATACGCTTTATGCGTCCTGATGGGACCCTACACATGGTCCCTTGCTGCTTGGTGCATACAAAAAGTCACAATATTCCCAATGACAAATTCTATAGTTGAATATTCCTGACGATAGAAAACGAATATTCCAAAATGAGTTTTTGTCGAAATGAATATTTAATAACCACTTGCTAAGCCCGATATTTTGAAATATTTGCGTATTATTCCAACCGGCGTGTCTTTATTATCCATATTAATCAAGAAAACTTGACATCCCTTACTAATGACTTCAAGATAATAAATAAATGGTTTGGTAATTCCTTTTATTTATGAAAAATTCGGGGCAATCTTTTGGCATGACCTCCCCAATCGATTCCAACAGCAGTATCTTTAAGAAATAAAATCGCCGGGTAAAATGGTGCCAACGAATCAAACAAGATGTTTTAAAAGGTAAAAGATACCTCGCTTTCGTTTTCGTTTCGACTCCGTCGAGTCATTTGGTCATAAGCGATAAGATGGGGTTTCTCTAGTACATAAACTTTAACTTATGGTATAACCATACTAACCGTTCGGGTTCCTCGTATTTTAATGGAAGGTTCTTCCTCTTCCAAAATCTTGGCTTTGACTTTGCACTCCCTCCTTTTGAGTCGCACTTATTGCGTTAAGTCTTCGTCTATCTCGGCGATATGTCATGCTTTCCACAAACTACCGCATGGCGTGTTTGGGGGATCGTCCATTTCCGCATTTAACTTCCCGTAGATGGTCTTTCGATCGTGGCGATTATGAACAGTGTTGTTGAATCTCCTCTTTTTAAAATCTCCTCAGCTTCGCTTCTTAATTTGGGCCACCGTTCCTATTCACGCCTTCGAAATTTTCTTTCTCCATGGATTAATAAATTACGATGGTATTTCTGTTCTTTGGTATGAGCTTTCTGGTCCACTCCATACTTAGATTATTCACTCACAACAAGCCCAGCCCACAATTGACAACAAATAGAGAAAAATTTATCGAATCTTGGCTCCTTCTTCAAATTCATCCGACTCGTTCCTCATTGTGTGAATGAAGTCGAGCTTTGGATAACTTAACTTTATCGATTAAAATCTGATTATACTCGTGCTATCACTCCACTTCGTATATGGGGAAGTACTTGTCATTGGGTACCTAGCGTTTTCATCTCATCTCTGCGGTATGGAATGCAAACTTTTCCGTGAAATTATACGGAACGAAAAAGTTAGTCTTTGACAATATCGTGAAATATCGTGGTAATTTACTTGACCCGTTTTCTACTGATCGGACGGCTTTCCCAGTGCAGGTGGTCCCCTGACGTTTGGCTTCCCTTGATGTGCATGGTGAATGCTACATCATCTCCTCTGAAATGAGTCTCCTCTTCGAGTTCTTGAAGCTCTTCCTCGTTCATTCCTTGGTGTTGTTCACCATTCTGTTGCGCGTTCTTTTGTATCTCTCCGCGGTCTCATTACACCACTATTAATATTCTCGAATCGATAATGGAATAGCAAGGGTTATTAGGGAAATATCCTTAATATCGAATCTCTAACATAATAACCTTGGGTAGGACACTTTAGCAAAGTTTACTTCTCTCCCTCTGCATTCCTCGATTCATGATCGTACCTAAGCTTGTTCTCAAGCTATGACCCCGAAATCGGTCCATTCCATCCCAACCATTCACGAGTCGCCCAAATCGTGAGTATGCAACAACTCAACTTTATTATCCTTGCGAATAAGCTGTAAGTTTAAATCGTCCATCTTAGACAATATTTATAAAATAAATCCTCATTGCATTCCTGAAATCCGCAAGATAAAGGCTCGGTACCACAATTACTATAGTTGAATTTTTAACTCTGAGAGTTCGAATAGGAGCCATTCGATATGATTTAGAAATGAGGTTTGTCTTAGGGTTGAAGTAGATCATGAGAAATTTAATATATCGGTCTTTGGGAGTAACCCGATAAATTGCTTAGAAATCGTCGGGGAAAAATCCAGTAACAACAAGAATATTATTCCGTCGGCGTGTCTTTGTTGAAATCCATAACATGACCTAGAAAACTTGACATCAAGTAATAAGCGAATGACCGTGCTTGATAATGAAAATGTTTGACTCACGATGGTTTTGTTGCTTGAGTTCCGAATAACAGGGTTGCTTAGGAATATGAAAACTAACAACCTTACAAAAACTAATCAATTTTGGCGTGATGGTAGTTAACGATCGATCAATTCCCAAAAGCCCAGTATCTTTAAAAGAGATAATAAGGTTAATGAGAATTGAGTAATGGTTACTTGACTTAGATAAAACCAAAGATTTTTAAGCAACTGGATGTAATGAAAGTTTCTCCTAACGCAGTCTCCGTAAATAGGTCGAAAGTCTAATTTCTCCGTAGTCGAGTTTACGGAAGCGTTATTGTAGATAAGAAGAGATAAAAGAATGGGTGGCTTAGGTAAGGTATTAGTATTAACCCGAATTTATAATTAACTAACCCGTGCTAACTAGATTGGGTTCACCGTGTTTATTGACCAGAGGTCCACAATGACGCTCTTTCGAATATGCGTTGACTTTGACTTACACGGGACATCCTTTTGAGTCCAAGCCCATCGCACTAAGTTTTCGATATACATCTGATCTCGGCGATATGTCCTTCTTTTCATGAATTATAAGCGTACCTTAAAGCATTGTGTAGGCGGTTTGATTTGGAAATATCATCCCCTCTTTCGCATTTGTGACTGTAGCTTATCGGCCAGATAGTGCTCTTCTCCTCCTTGGAACCGATTTGCTTATTTGGTGGCGTCTTAGCGTGGTTAGTTATTGAATCTCCTCTTTTAAAATCTCCTCCCATATTTGACTCGGCTTCTTCTATTTTCCTTGCCGCGATTACCACCCGAATTAGTTCTGCAGCCTTCTAATAAAGTATTCTTAACTTTCTCCACTTTGGTTATAGTTATTACGATGGTACTTTATCTTTAATTATGATCACAGTTATGAACCCTCGGTTGGGCGTGCACCGTTATCTGTTCTGCTGGTAATTTGCCTGTTGTGACTTATATAGAGATGAGAAAATTTATGAGAAAATGGAGAATCTTGGCGTATCTTAGATTCGAAACCTCTAGGAAACATCGCCAATACGTTCCTCATTCTCCGTCGAAATGAATTGCAAACACAGATAACTTTCAGACTTACTTCGCAAATCGTCATGGGATACCGTCGTATGATACAACTCCCGATCACAATAAACTCAACTTCCTTACGTATGACCGAATACTTTTAGGAAATACTTGGCCGTTCAGATTACATTCACAAGCGTCTCCGTGACATGCTGGAGTGCGACTGAAAAAGGATAGATGCAGCTCACGAGACTCCCAGCGATTAGATCACGCCTGCGCCACGGAACATAAAAAAAAAGTAAGCGAATAGAACTTTCTGTTTCCTCCAATACGTCCCAAGACATCGAATATCTTGGTAATTTACTTGACCGTGTTTCCTTGGCTGATGGGATCACGGCTTTCCCAGGAATGCAGGTGATCTGACTCTGGGCGCTTGCATTTTGTGACCACCCGTGAGTGCTATAATCTACTCCTGTATTTTTGGTGCCGCGAGTATACCGAAATGCGGTTTTTTGCATAGGCGCAAAAAGCTTCCTAAACATCCTAGATTTCATCATCACCTTTCCGGTGGTGTTATTACATGGAGGAGGTACATTGCCCGACTGTGCCGTTCTCCTGGGTTGTTGATGCAGGCATCTCCACGGTCTCATTTACACCTGTGTGGTACCAAATTCGACATTCTCAAATACTGTCCTTAAAAACAAGGGTTGATAAGAAATCGATCATAATATCCCTATCTCTTGACCAGTAACAAATAAGCGGTGGGACACACTGTGAAAGGATTTTCGTCTCCCTCCTAGACTTCTGTTCCACCGATCTCCGCCGAGATCATATCCTAACTCACATTACCAATGGCGACCCCAAAATAGGTCGACATTCCATCGTCACGTAAGTAAGGTGTGAATACAGGGTGCAATTGAAATACGACTTTATTATCGTAATATCACATATCTGACGGTAAATACAAATAGAAGCTTAAGTTTCAAAGATCAATATTCGCAATGAAATAATAATTCATGAAGGCGAATTTATACAGATATCAAATCTACTATAATCTATGAATTTAATAAATTCATCATCAATATTTTATCCCTCGTAAAGAATATCAATCAATATTCATCTCAAATCAAATATTCATCTTGCACTACAGCCAAAGATATTCATCAATCTCCATATGTTCATCTCAACACTGCTCATCTTTGCACTAAAGGCCAAAGATATTCATCACGGTCATGTTTCATTTAAACACCGCCATCTTTGCACTACAGCCAAAGATATTCATCATCCATTATGTTCATTTAAACACTCGCCATCATCTTTTTACTACGTGCCAAAGATATTCATCGATCAATATGTTCATTTAAACACCGCTTCATCTTTGCACTACTGGCCAAAGATATTCTTCAGAATCATTCATCTTTTCACTTTCTACGGGCCAAAGATATTCAATAATATCATCATTTAAGACCGAGGATGATGAAAAATATTTTAAAGAAACGAAATCCAAAGGAAACAAAATGACAAGGATTAAGGATTAAGGATTCATACTTGTTTTTATCCATGTCCAATAATACCTCAAAATAATCATAGTGGTGTAAAATTCAAGAATGATCAAAACATGGATACAATCAAAGCTAGTATCCGAATAGATATTTTTGGACTAAAAGAAGAAATTTTATTTTTCTATGAATAGTGTCGTGTATCGTGAATAGTGCCAGATATCGTTGAATAGTCTTAAATACACGTGAATAGTAACTCCGAACACCAAAAGATAGAAATTCCACAAAAAAACATCTTCACGCTTCGCTGAATAGTACTCGTGAATAGTAACTCGTGAATAGTAACTCATGAATAGTAACTCGTGAATAGTAACTCATGAATAGTAACCCCATATGAAAAAGTTCCAAATTTGATAAAAAGTACCAACCAATATTTCAAAGATAATGATATCAAGAATTAATATCATTTGAGAAGAAAATAACATCCCTTACCTCAAAGAATCGGATTTCCGGAAGAAAGGTGGAAGTGATGTTGAAATGAAAACTTATCTTGACAAAGAACTCTCAAAGTATCTAAATACTCACAAAATACGCTCAATAATATAGAGAGAAAGAGAGAAAACTTTGTTTCGTGTGATTTTTAATTCTAACTTAGCCCTCTATTTATAGGAAAATGTTATTACCAATCGAAGCGATTTCGACCACTACGATGGCTTTACTCCTGCTACTATTGCCACCCACCACATTTGAAATAAAATTCAGCACATTTTTTTCACCAACCACAAGTGGGGCCCACTCAATTCTAGAATTTTCCACCAAAATCAATTATAAACCTAATTCCGAATCCGGTTAATCTTAAAATTCACAACAAATCATTCGTGCATTTTTTAACGGTTCAAAATTTGTGGACATATACTCAACTTATGTATGTATAACATACCCAAAAATTACCACAATCCAATTCTGGCTTGGATTAAAAATTATAACCCCATGAATATATCTCAAAACCCTCGATTTGATTTTTAACACCTCCAATCCGATAAAATAATGATAAAACACCTCAACATTAATTCCTTCATTAATAACCACATAAATAAATCCATCATTTATATTCATATAAAATAAATATTTCCTTATCATATGAATCAATAATTAATTATTCACAAATAATATTACGAGAATCACATTTATGATGACGACCATTTCCTCCCGAAAGAGGGGCTTTCAATAAGGATCTCTCTCCTCATTGCGCCGCAATTAGGTGACCAAACCTCTCCTTAGATGCGAGAACTTTCTAGACATTGCCAATAATGTTATCTAATAATATTATTCAAATAATATGAATTATTGATCCGATAATGGGAATATTTGTCGTGTGTGACAATTATCAAACAACAATAATATAAAATACCAACGCAAGAATTATTGAATCAATAAACTATTGAGCAGAAACTACTATAATAATTATTGAGTAGTGCCTTCTTTACGTAAGGATCAATAATTCAACAATCTTGCATGCGACCTGGTAGCTTCTTGCAACCACGCGTATTCTCAGATTTTAACCAATCGGTATTCCAACGGTCTTAATTCAGAATAACTACGCCAATTATTTATAACCACCCAAACTTTATGCGTTTTCCTCATCCAATCGCTTTCCAGTTATGGGACCCACACATGGGCTGTACATTCGGTCAGACGAAATATTCCCCGACGATGCATTTAATATTCCAACGACCAAACGAATATTCCTAACGAAATGAATATTTTATAACCACTTGCTTATTTTGAAATATTTCATGATTTAACCCTTAACTATCCACATTAATCAAATCAACCCTTACTATTTCAAGATAATAAATAAAGGAAATTCCTTTTATTTAAAAAATTTGGTCTTATCGTGAGAAGTCACTCGGTTTTACTCAATTATTGCCACGATAATTCTTGCATAATATCTCATTATTAATTCAATTATTGTCACAATATTTTATATTATTAAATCAATAATTGAGACGACAAAGTTATTCATATTATTATTTGCATTATTGGCAATGTCTAGAAAGTTCATCGAGGAAGGGTTTTGGTCACCTAATTGCCTTGCTTGATAAGGAAAAGTCCTTATCAGAAAGCCCCCTATTTCATTGGAATGATCGGTTTGTTAATATTGTGAGTTATAATATTAATGATGAATAAATATTATTAAAAATGTGTTTAGTGAAGCCAAGTGAATTGAGATAAATAGAGGGCGGTTTATGAAGTATTTGTAAATTTGGCTTATTATATGGACCCCCACTTACTCATTTTCAAAATCGTCGATAGAAAGTTATCTCAGTTTTGTTTTATTACTTATATATATATATATTGTCGATGTCGGGATTTTTATTTGTCCCTTTTCGTTACTTGTTCTTTGGTCTTCTCATATTAGGTGAGATTTGTTTGAAAAAACAAGTGAAAAAAATGTCGGACATGTATAATGTCGACGATGGATGGATCGATAAGAGTCGCCAGATTGGTTTTTAAATGATTGTACCAACACAACCGAGAAAAGGTTTGCACATTGACTCGATGATGTAACAACTGCTAAGCGGTCGAATGCCAAGAGATTCATTAGGGTCAGGGGACTTGATTATGCGGAGGGAATGTGTTAGGCACCCTCCGACATCCGTGTTACCACGGTGACCGCCATTTTTCAATAAACTCTTATCTAAATGTGTGTGTGTGTGGGTCAATATCTTTGTTTATTTGGAAGTAATGTGAGGCCTCGTTACACCTATATACACATTGTGGTTTGAATTTATGTAAAAATTCTATTTTAGCAAGATATGGCGGTGATGTTTTATAAAAGAGGTTTTCAAACCCTTGTGCTCAATAGTAATTGAGACCTTTTACACTCCATTTTATTAAGTGTTCGACTTGATTGCTTTTATTTTAGAGATCGAAGCAATTATAAAAAATAATGTACAAAATAATGTCGACTTCTAGTGGGTATGAAAACCATCTGAGGAAATTCAGACACCGAAAATAAATTTACAAGCTGCTTACAACTGAAAATGTCCATCACATAAACCGAATCTAGATCCAGTAGACTGAATCTGTGATCACATGATTCCTAGGCTCACATGATGCCGCAATTTGTATGAAAGAAGTAAGTAGGTATATATATAAAACCTGTAAATATATATATACAGACATGATCAGCCACCACGAAGCATCTCCATGGGGGATCAGAAAATGTAAATAAAGTCAGTAGTAAGCCGCCACTTACGGAGGAAACTCGGTAGCGAAAGCAATTAAACGTAAAGAAAGTCATAAAGCGATCAACCACCACAGTAAACTCCGGTGTGGATGAAATATATATATATATATATATATATAAGTAAACGCTCCAGATGTAAAATTCAGGCTCATCGAACATAGTCCGACACACAGTTCATATATATATATATATATATTTATATAGTAAAGCAGCAGACGTAAGTCTAGGCTCATCGAACAAAGTCCGACACATAGTTCATATATATATAAGTATATATATATAAAAGCAAATAAACGCTCCAAACCGAAGTCTAGGCTCAATCGAGGCATAACTCGATATAGTTAGTTCATATATATATATGTATATAAAAGCGAAATAAAACCACGGATCAAGTCCGGCAACACCTGTATGAACACGACTTTCAACGTGAAGAAGGGTGTGAGGGCCCCGAATCAAGGTCCCGAATCACCGCAGACCCGGTTCAATCATTCTATACAACTATTACTATTTACGGAAGATATAAACATAAATTGTTTATACAATACCTTTACACACTATTCCCCAAAATCGAGTAACCTTAACTTATACACAATTCATAACTTTTCTAACACAAAAAATTATTATCATACAACACTATTACAAATCTACTGCACACGTATACTAAAAAAAGGGCCATCTTTAACCTTTCCTCAGATCCGGAAGCGCATTAGCCTTTAATCTGCAATGTTTTATCATGATATAGCGAAAGTGAGCATAAGGATTATCCAAATAAGTTTAAGTTCAATAATATAACGATATATCATGATTGAAAGAGTTTGAATAATAAAGTGGCTATAATTCAACAATATAATTGTGAACTAGCGAGAACAAACTTTTATTGAACAAGTATTATATATGAACAAATATATCCGAACCAATTTGGTAATGAGGGTGATCACCTTTCATACGACTTATACATAAATATATACAGTCTACAATTATACATGGCAATCAACAATGATTAACCATAAGCATATCCGAATGAAACAACTCTTAGTAGGGTTAAGTAAAAACAAACTTGCTTCGAACAGTTGATTATTACAGCTACATGCATTTATATCGCCTTATCCGAAGACCTAATATTAGTAATATAGATCTCTAATATTAGAATAATATCATCACATATAATACTATTATATATATATATATATACATAGAATAACCTAAACACATATATAACCCTATCGATCCATAACACATATAAGACTACATATCGAGTCTAACTATTTCGATCGACTTGAATTCAACAAAATTCTAATGTCCTGACGGTCTAGTAGGACTTTTATCGAGTCTAAGTTCAATTAAACTCTGCCTAATACTTAACCGTTATCTAAGATAATTATATTATCAGTCGAAATATTTTTCATAGGCTTGTAATCATTTTCAGATAATTAATATAATTTATCATGAATTTTTAATCATTAATATCGTATTTATATAATATAAATACCACATTATTCTATTATCATTAATATTTATTTATTATCAAATATTAATGAAATACATGTCATAATATTATTATATATTTATAATATCACAAGGTATTTTAATACTTTAAAATCACCTTTATATGATTTTAAATAATTAAATTCATTATTCGATAATTGTTATTATTATTAAAATATTAATATTTTCATGATAAAATATCAAAAGTTATATTTTATAAATTAAAATATTTTTATAACACTTAAATCATTTTCATATGATTTTTAAATCATTTATTCTATTTTTCCATAATTTATTTAATACCTTTATTAAATAAAATTAATTATCATTAATATTAATTAATTAATAAAATTCATCACAAAATATTAAAAGTAATCAAAATATCTTTAAATATTTTATTATATCATAATATTATTTTTCATGATTTTTTCATGTATTAAAATTATTTTAAATAATTTATTTAATATTATAATTAAATAAATTAAATACCATTTATATTCCAAAAATATTAAATATATATGAAATATACTCAAAATAATTTAAAACTATTTTTCAGACTTTAAAATAATTTTTCGTAATTTATTATGTATTTTAATAATTAAAAACTATTTATTTCGATTTATTTATTAAAATAAATCATTTTGAAAATTAATAATTAATTTCTAAATTAAAAGCTACATTGCTAAAAAGGGTAATAGGCGACTAAGCGGTAAATGCGTGGTAGTGTTCTTAGCAAGCCCGGATCTTGAAAGTCGATGACTAAGGTCCTTCCGTTTGACCGATATTTAATCTATGATCTAAATGTTTTATGGGCTTTACGAAGTGTTAAAGTTGTAGTATACGTGCAATACTACAACTATATACTAAGTTCATAATCATTCAACAACATATCAGCTAGATCTTAGCTCTAGAAATCATTATCAGAAGCTGTTCTTCATTTCTGGGTTTTCTAGAAATGAAGAACAGTTAGAGTTAGCTTCTTTGAATCCTTATATCTTGGGTTCGGTACTTGATTTGTGTAATATAATGGTTGAATCTTGTAAACCTCATGTCAGTGTACAATACTATATCATCAAATCAATATAAAAACATCACTAAATGAAGGTATGATCTGGTCAAACTACCTATCAGGAAACGCCTGTTGAAGATCTAGGTTAACCAAAATCTTCTTCCAGCGTGATGGTCAACGATAGTTTGACCCTAATTATTTTCGTTCCTGTTTATGATTTTGGTAGTATAAAGGCTTTATTGTGTAGTACTAATGTCATACTATAAGCTTCCAACAACAAAATGGAACAAAGATAAAACGACTGCAAGATCAGAAGCTTGCAAAAGCTTGTCAAAAATTTCTGGGTTTCTGGGTTACCCGAAACGAGTAAATCGGCCCGATCAGCTAGCATTTTGGTTTTCGTATCTCTCAACATATTCATGATTTGAATAATATAAAACCATAGATGTGTAGTCCTCATGGCATAAAATAGATTAAAAACATAAAACACATAAAGATCTAGAGGCTCTAACATTTAGTTGTCAGGCCACCCTTTTTCAATTTTTCAGATTTTTCAAAACTTTAGTTTCGAGCATCTAGATGTTATGGATCCATGATCCAACAACCCAAATCTCTAATTGACACCTTATAACATATCTTTAACCAACAACTAACATCAGATTAAAGATTTTAGGAAAATTAGGGTTCATAACTTCTTAGCTTTGATTTCTTGAATCTGATTCTTTGTTGCTGATCATGAAATGTTAAGACATGATATTAGCTTTTCTTATCTCACTTTCTCACTATATATTCCCGAATTTCTAGAGAGAGAGGGTCTAGGAGAAAATGAAAAATAAAGTGGCTCTTTCTCTCTCTTTTAATCTTCTAAAATGATACAATGTATCTATAGCTGATGTTGCTGAGATTGCTGGCATTATGTGACTGATGGAAGTGGTTTTTAATAACATGGGGTAGTTCACCAACTATATATTGGCTAAATTTGCAAATAACCATCAATTATTCAACAAAGGGCATAATAGTCATTGTAGACACTCGAAATTTTCTGTACTACTGTTACTAACATTATAGGAGGACAAATTCGTCTTTTAAGAGAGAACCCAGAAAGACAATCCAAATCCACAATTTGGATACTCTGGGAAGTTCAAAGATTAACCCCGGATCGTAATCAGAGTAATTGTTTAACCTCGGATTTAACCCGAGACACTGCGAGATCTGATCTGGGAACACACACCGGAGAAGACCGATTAATCTCGGAGATAACCCCGAGGTATCCAGTCTCAGTCCCAACCATGGGAATAGCCACCAACCTTGGTGATAACCCCAAAGAATGCAGTTTCGGAGATAACCCCAGAAATTCTTGTTTCAAATGCCATCAGCTTCAATCTCGGCACTCACAACAAAATACACTGTGCCAACACGGCAATCACATCGGGAAGACAGGCACACCTCAAAGATGACAATGAGGATCTTCAACAATCATGCGATCCAATCTCGGTGAAGTCGAAAGTAACGTCTGCTTATCGGCCCAATCCGTGATAACAATGATTTGAGGGCAACATCGCCATCTCGTCCAACACTATGCCACGTCTGTCTCTACGCAACAATGTCCCACAAGGCTAACCAATCCCGAGTGACTATTATGCGGGTAAGCGGATGAAAGTTGAAGCTTGAAGGCCGGAGGGCATCGTCCCATCTTCAAAGACTTCGTACAAACTCTAATCCCATGCCATCGTACAACTCTCGACAACGGCGGTCCGAAATAGGTCCTGAATTTCTCAAAACGGATGCTCGGATTGCACTTCTCAAAATTCGAGTGGACATTACAATGCCTGAGTGCACGTGCTTGAGATGACCCGGGCAGAGCAAAACTAGACCCAGGCCCGACCCGCCTCTAGTACACCTTTCAAATGAGCCAGCGGTACCGCGTCGCACCTTTTACTATAAATAAGAGGCTTGGGGTGCTGATTTTTTTAAAAAAGACGGAAACCTCGCACAATTTGCTCGCACTCGCCATACAGTGTATTTTTCCACCACAAACACACGTGAGCTCATATATAGCCTCTTTTGTACCCACAAAGCCCGGTGTTTACCCACTCTAAAGATATAAAGCCCTTTTATCGGTCGGTGTAAGCCTTCTCACACACTTTTAGAGTCTTTCTCTTCATCTTTGCACACACCCTTTTACACGTTGAGAGTCGTGTTGCTTGCTTTTGCCCCACTTACATCTGTGGTTTCCTTCCATCAGTCATATATATATATATATATATATATTATATATATATATATATTTATATATATATTGACTAACATTATCGAGTTATGCCTCGATTGAGCTTGAACTTGATGCGGGCATTTATTGCTTTAATATATATATACTTATATATATTAATTGTGCTGTCGGACTTTGTTCGATGAGCTTTGACTTGATTCCGAGCGTTCTTCGCTTTAATATATATATATATATATACTTATATATATTAATTGTCATCGGACTTTGTTCGATGAGCCTAGACTTGATGCAGTGCGTTTATTAAACTTATTATATATATATATATATATATATATATTATATATATCAATTTGTGTGTAGGACTTTGTTCGATGAGCCTGAACTTGATGCGATCGTTTACTCGCTTTTTTATATATATATATATATATATGAACCGTGGTCGAACTATATTCGATGAGCACGGATTTTACATCCGGAATGCGTTTATTGCTTTCTTATATATATATATATACATATATATATATATTTTATTTTATAAGACCCCAATTATTAATAAATGAAATTTATTTTCCTCTATTTATTATTTTGAAATAGTAAGAGTTGATTTGATTAATGTGGATAGTTATGGGTAAAATACATGAAATATTTCGAATAAGCAAGTGGTTATAAAATATTCATTGTTGTTTGGAAATATTCGTTTGGTCATGGAATATTCTTCTTTGTCGGGGAATATTAAATGCAATGGCCTACAGATCTTTTATGGGCCCCATAACTGGAAGCGATTGGATGAAGAAAACGACAAATATAAGTTGTTTAAAAATAACGGCGTAGTTATTCTGATATTATCTTGTTAAAATACTCTTGGTTAAAACACAATGTAGCTACACCATTGCACCATTATTGATTCTTACATAAGAAGGCACTACTCAATAATGGTTACATAATTCTTTATCAAATTATTTTATTGATTTAGTAATTCTTTGCGTTGATATTTTATATTCTTTGTTGTTTGATAATTGTCATTACGGTATTTTTCATTATCGAAGCAATAATTCATATTATCCGAATAATATTATTAGATAACATTATTGGCAATGTCTAGAAAGTTACATACAAGGAGAGGTTTGGTCACCTTAATTGCTAGCGCCCGAGAGAGATCCTTATTGGAAAGCCCCTCTTTCCGGAGGAGCGGCTTTGGTTGCCAAAGATCTTGTGATTCTCAGTAATATTATTTGTGAATAATTAATTATTGATTTATATGATGAGGAAAATATTGATTTTATGTGGATATAGATGGAGAAAATTTTTAATGTGACAATTGTTGAAAATTAATAATTTATCTTTTTCTCGATAAAATAATTTATTTAAATATATTATTTTAATAATATATTAATTGATGATATTTTATAATGAATGTGTGATATATGAGTATATGAGGAGGAAGAGTATTTTGTGGTATTAAATGTTTAACACATATTTTGTGTGTTGGTGGACCTGATTATTAATAGAAATTTGATTATAGCACAGTAAAATCGTCTGTTTGTGGATTTGGTCAATTTACATTTGGAATTTGGAAAAACTTTCTTACGCAAAGTTGTAGAGAATTGAATTTCCTATAAAAACTCGTGAGATTCAAATTTTTTTTAATAAAAGGGCTATTTATTATGAATTATTGAAGTTACGAAGCTCAAAATAATTGATTTTTGGAAGTTTAAAATATTTAAAATAGGAAAAACGTTTTTGGAATGTTTAGGTGGCCTCATTTAACATGTGTAGGAGCTGAATTCAATTGGCAAGTGTGCATATGAGGTTTTAGAAAATATATATTAATATTATATTAAATTTTCTACTTTGGTGTTACAAGCATTTTCCTATAAATAGGGTCTTAGGTTAGAATTGAAAATCACACCGTAAACTGAAGTTTTCTCTCTCTATATTATCGGCGTATTCTTGTGAGTATTTTGAGTATACTTTGAGTGTTGCTATCTCTGATTTGCAAGTTCAAGTCATAGCCTATATCCAGGTGTTTAACTAGAATCTTGTCTTTTCGAGTTAAGGGATGTTATTTTATTCGAAAATGATATTATTTCTTCATATCATTATCTTAGAAATATTGGTTGGAAATTTTATCAAATTTGGAACTTTTCATGTCGAGTTACTATTCATGAGTTATTATTCACGAGTTACTATTCATGAGTTACTATTTATGAGTTCTTATTCACGAGTCTTATTCATTAAGCGTGAAGATGTTTTTATGTGAAATTTCTATCTTTTGGTGTCGGAGTTACTATTCACGTATACGGCACTATTCACGAATCTGCACTATTCATAGAAAAATAAAATTTCTTCTTTTTTCCAAAATATCTATTACGGATACTAGCTTTGATTGTATCCATGTTTTTTGATCATTCTTGAATTTTACTCCACTCGATTACTTATGAAGTATTTTTGAACTTGGATTGTTTAAAATACGAATCTTTAATATTGTTCTTTTGTTTCCTTTGGATTCGTTTTTTTAAAATATTTTCATCATCCTCGGTCCTAAATGATGATATTCTTGAATATCTTTGGCTTGTAGTGCAAAGATGAATGATTTCTTGATGAATATCTTTGGCCAGTAGTGCAAAGATGAGCAGTGTTGAGATGAACATGACCAATGATTAATATCTTTGGCCGTAGTGCAAAGATGAGCAGTGTTTAGATGAACATGACCAATCGATGAATATCTTTGGCACAGTAGTGCAAAGATGAATATTTGATTCGAGATATATATTGATTGATGTTACGAGGATAAAATATCGATGATGAACTTTTAAATTCATATATAGAAGATAGTAGTTTGCATTCTCTACTTAACTCTTCTAATGAATTATTATTTCATTGCGAAGATTGATTTAAAAGCGGGTTGTCTATTGTATTCTATTAGATTTTTTTTACATTGAAGACTAACGATAATTTGTTGTATATTATCTTAGTCATAATATTCTTTCTTGGGCTAGTTGAGCTCACCCTTTTCCTTTTTGTTCCATTTTTCTTCTCGGGGAGGCGAGAATGTAGCGAGTACTAGTCGGGTATAGAATGAAGGTTCTAGAGAGAGTTGTTTAGTAGTCCTCACCATTTTGTAAAATAATGTATCAATAATTATGATGGGGATTTATTTGCGTGTGGATATTGTCTAGAAGACAATAATTGTATTTAAACTCACAAAGATATATGTTGTCGTATTTTTGCGAAAAATGTAATAATAAAGTTGTAGTTATTTCTGTATAATGTATTTGGCGTCTCGAGAATGGGTTGGATGGAATGGACCTATTTTGGGGCGTCACAACAACACGTTCATCCGTTGACAATTCTATCAGCGAAGGTCAATGACCTTGACATTATTTGGTAGATAAGCGTTTAAACTGTCGGAGCTATAGAGTACATTCGAGGTTCTCATACCCAGATGCTCATATTCCCAGCGGATCTCGTGCAGAAAGTCACAATCTGATGCTCGTTGATATACCGTCGACCAAATGTCAAGCAACCTTGACGATCTCCTCACAGAGTTTCAAAGTTGATTCACACATCAAGAAAGATCAAGCAACCTTGACGGCATATCCCACGGGATGTTTCATAGTTGGTTCACAAAGTCAGCGAAGGTCGGGCATCCTCGACGGCATTTTCGTTGGCGATAAATCCAATGAGAATCATGGCGTATTACGGTGATACTAACCAGAGAGGTCAACATTATCCAAGAGGATAGATGATGGAATATGTTATACACATCCTCAAATAGATCAAGCTTTATCCCCACGGATCTCTTACACATAAGAGATACCCTTGACATCAAGTCGTTATCAAGAAAGCGGGAATTTGGTGATAACTCCAACACCAATATCCCAACAGATTCAACTTGCACATCGGATCTGGTCAAGATTGCCAATCCCAAATGAAGCAACGAGAACCAACAATCATCCCGGCATGTTGGGCCACAACCCGTACACATGCATCATACATTTGCATCATGTTGCTACCACCCAGCACCATGTTTATCTTGTTCGCGTTTCAAGTGTCTAGGATTCTTTATCCTACCCATGCATCGCCATGCATGAGTATGATAAAGAGGGCATCTGTAGACACTCGAAATTTTACAGACTCTCACATTAAACATTACGGGAGGATGATTAAATCTTTAAGAGAGAACCACGAAAGACAATCCAAATCCACACCGGATACTACCGGAAGTTTAGCATTAACCGGATCGCAATCTACGGAGTAGCAGTTTCAACCTCGGATTTAACCCCGAGACTGCGCAGATATAATACCGGAACACACACCGGAGAAGACCGATTAATCTCGGAGATAACCTCGAGGTATCCAGTCTCAGTCCCAACCATGGGAATAACCACCAACCTTGGTGATAACCCCAAGGAATGCAGTTTCGGAGATAACCCCGAAAATGTTTGTTTCAAAAGCCATCAACTTCAATCTCGGCACTCACAACAAAATACACTATGCCAACACGGCAATCACATTGGGAAGACAGGCAAACCTCAAAGATGACAATGAGGATCTTCAACAAATGCAGTAGTCCAATCTCAGCGAAGTCTGAGCAACGTCTGCTTATTGAACCAATCCGGCAGTAACACCGGTGAGGGGCAACATCGCCATCTCGTCTAACACGATGCCACGTCTCGTCTCTACGCAACAATGTTCCACAAGGCTAACCAATCCGGTGACTATTATGCGGGGTAACGGATGAAAGTTGAAGCTTGAAGGCCAAGAAGGGCATCGTCCCATCTTCAAAGACTTCGTACAAACTCTAATCCCATGCCATCGTCTGACTCTCGACAACGGCGGTCAAAATAGGTCCTAATACCTCAAAACGGATTCGGTTGCACTTCTCAAAATTCGAGTGGACATTACACGATTGCACGAGTGCGCGTGCTTTGATCTGACCCGACTCGTGAGCCGGGCCGACCCGAGGCCGCCTCTGGTACACTGCGGGTGAGCCAGCAGTACACTACTGCACCTTTTGCCTATAAATAAGAGGCTTGGGGTGTTGATTTTTTTTTTTAAAACGGAAACCTGCACAATTTGCTCTGCACTCACCATACAGTGTATTTTCCCACTTTCAAACACCAGTGAGCTCATATATAGCCTCTTTTGTACCCACAAAAGCCCAGTGTTTACCCACTCTAAAGATATAGAAGCCCTTTTTATCAGTCAGCAGTAAGCATTCTCACACACTTTAGAGTCTTTCTCTTCATCTTTGTACACACCCTTCTACACATTGAGAGTCGTGTTGCTTGCTTTTGCCCGGACTTCGGTCCGTGGTTTCCTTCTAGTCTCAGATATATATATATATATATATATATATATATATATTATAAATATATTGACTAACATTATCGAGTTATGCCTCGATTAAGCCTGAACTTGATGCAGGCGTTTATTGCTTTAATATATATATACTTATATATATTAATTATGCATTGGACTTTGTTCGATGAGCCTGAGACTTGATGCAGGCGTTTCTTTGCTTTAATATATATATATACTTATATATATTAATTATGCATCGGACTTTGTTCGATGAGCTTGAACTTGATGCAGTGCGTTTATTAACATATATATATATATATATATATATATATATATATATATATATATATATATATATACTTATATATATCAACCGTATGTATTGGACTTTGTTCGATGAGCCTGAACTTGATGCAGTGCGTTTACTCGCTTTTATATATATATACTTATATATATGAGCTGTGGTCGAACTATGTTCGATGAGCACAGATTTTACATCCGGTGCGTTTATTGCTTTCTTATATATATATATATATATTTGTTTTGTCTGCACAGAGTTCCTTATTGGCGGTTTATAGTTTTATAGCTTTCTTTATATTTAAATCACGGTTGGAGTTTACTTATTGGAAATTGACATTCTGACTTTATTTACATTACATCCCGCCTAGAGTTTCCTTCGTGGCGGTTGGCCAATATCTCTGACTTTATTTATATTTACGATCCCCCATGGATGTGCTTCGTGGTTGGTGATCACATACGTATATATATATTTACCGCTTTTATATATATATACGCTTATTGCTTTTATACAAATTGCAATATTACGTGCTTTAGGAATCATGTGATCATAGATTCATCTCATTGGATCTAGATTGAGTTCGTGATGGACATTTTCATTTATGGCGAGGTTGTAAATTATTCTGCGATGTACATATTTCCTCGGATGGTTTCCATACCCATGAGGAAGTCGGCATTATTTTTTATATATATTATTTTAAATGCGGATGCTTCGCGTTCGTCAAATAAAATCAATCAAGCCGATCACTTAATAAAATGGGAGTGTAAAAGGTCTTAATTCTATTGCAGCCAGGGGGTTTGAAAAACCTCTTTTATAAAACATCATTGCCATATCTTGCTAAAAAGCGAATTTTACATAAATTTAAATCCACATGTATATAGGTTCGAAAGAGGCCTCGCATACAACTTTCATATAACACACATTGACCCACACACACACACATACACACTCGGATAATAGTTTCTTGAAAAGAAGGCGGTCACCGTGGTAACACGGATGTCGGGAAGTGCCTAACACCTTCCCCCACATAACCAAGTCCCGGGATCTAAATGAATCTCGGTTTCACCAGGCAGGTATATCGATGTCACATCACTAGGTCAATGTGCAAACCTTTTCTCGGTTGTGTTGGTACAACCATTTAAAAAACCAACTGGCGACTCTTAACAGTCCCATCATCGACATTATACATGTCAGACCTTTTTCACTTGTTTTTTCAAACAAATCTCACCTAAAATGAGAACACCAAAGAACAAGTAACGGAAAGGGACATCCAAAAATCCCGACGTCGACAGTCATTTTGCTATTAATTTTTAATGACATTCTAGTAAATGGCCAAACCCTTAGGGTTTAGGGTTAGGGTTTGAAATCCTTAGGGTTTGAACACTTAGGTTTTGCAATTTAGTTTCTAACATTTCCAATTTAGGTTTTAAAAATTGAAAATTAATATTTCTAAATTATAATTTGAATTTTCTAATTATATAAAAATTTCTTAATCATAATTTAAATCTTGCTAATTAGGATTAATAATTCCTAATTAAAATTACTAATTTAGCAATTAGGGTCAAAATCACGGATTAGGGTTTACAACCCAAAAATTAGGGTTTCTAATATAAAAATAATTTTCTAATTTAGAAATTAGATTTCGTAATTAGATTAGGGTTTTCTAATTACTAATAACTTGAAAATGAGGATTAATATTTCCTAATTAACATTAAAACTATTTAATTAACACTTAGGTTTTTCCCTATTTATAATTTAGGGTTTCAAATCCTTAAATTAGGGTTTTAAAACTTTGAAATTAGGGTTTGCTAATTAATTAAGCTTTACCCTAATTAATATTATAATTAATAGCACTTAAGCAATATAATAATCATTTAAGTTCCCAGATTAGGGTTTCATACATCGAATTAGGGTTTCCAGAACCGGTTTATAGGGTTTCTTGTTAATCGCTAGGATTTTCTAACTGAACGTTGATGTTCTTAATATATACTTAGGGTTTGTCACAGACATCGTTTATCTGGTCAACCCTTGAACCTTAACCACATCATGCACACATATACACAAAACATAAACGCTTATTCCCTTAATCCTGAATAATTCACCTAAATCCTTCACATAATTTTGAAATTCTCAAAATTCCTTCTTAAAAATATCAAAAGCATACACTTATTTTCTGTCTAGGTTCTAATATTGAACCTTAAATTAATTAATTAAAATTTTAAAATTTTTCTAAATTCTCAGGTTGTCACATTCACCCCTTCTTCTAAAAATTTCGTCCCCGAAATTTACCTTGCACCATACACCATACACCATATACACACAGCATCACATGCTACCCAATACACCACTCACAATAGTAAAAATTTTCAAATTTTGCTGAGGTGTCGTAGAGACTATTTGTCTATCATTTTCACAAAGGTTTTATGGAAATTCATTTGCAAACCGTCATAACTTACAGACACAAAGGGTGATTAGCCTGACATGCCCTGCACTGATCAAGTATTGTTGGTCAGAACAATTTGTTCCTCTTATCTGCCTTGGGCGCATAAACTTTCACCTCAGTCTTTAACAGAATCCGCACTAAAAAAATTTCGTTCGAGAAAGTTTTCAAAGAACTCTTACAGTTTTCATAAACATTGGTCTAGCTGAATCGAATAGCATAGACTCATATCAATAATTCAATTCAATCGAATTATTTAAGTGTAGTTAAACCAGTTGGCAAATTAAAATTTTGAAAATATTTTTGAAAATGACGCCATGATGCCAGCTTCAGATTAAAGCCATGTCTAATAATTCCTGCGATTGAGTCTTTAACTCCACGAAGTTCAATAGGAGCCATTCGATATGGGGCTTTGGAAATGGGTTTTGTACCGGTTCAAGGTCGATACAAAATTCAATTTCACGACCGGGGTAGGCCGGGAAGTTCTTCTTGGAATACGTTAGGAAATTCATTAACAATAGAAATATCATTCAAAAAGCGGCGTATTTTGTTTAGATCCGTGACATGAGCTAAGAAAGCTTGACATCCGTTTTTCAATAAACGAATAGCTTTATGGCTTGAGATGACAGTGATTGATTTTAATGGTTTAGTTGTTTGAATTCGCGTAATAGGTTGGTTAGGAATATAAAAGCTAACAACCTTACGAAAACAATCAATTTTTGCATGATGAGTAGTTAACCAATCAATCCCTAGATTCACGTCAAATGCAAGTATTTTCAATGAAATAAGATCGACAGGTAATGTGAGGGTACCAATTTGAACCAAACAAGACTTAAAAATAGTGGATGTAATGAAGGTTTCTCCCAACGGAGTTTCTACAGATAAGTCAAAGTCTAATTTCTCCGGTGTCAAATTTAATCGTTGAGCGCAAATAGGAGAAATAAAAGAATGGGTAGAACCGGTATCAAATAAGGTATAGACTTCGCTAGAGTTTATGATAAGCTTACCCGTGATGACCTTGTTCGGGTTCCTTACTTTCAGGGAGGTCACAACAAATGCTCTCCCTTGCACCACCGGCTTTGACTTTTCTGGGATGGCCTTTGGTGCCTCCATCCTAGCTGAACTTATCTTCGGTGAACGATAAAATCGGGCTAGGTGACCTTCTCTTCCACAATTATAACACGCTTTGGATGGCATCGCGCAGTTTGACTGATATGTCCCTCCCCTCCGCATTTAAAACTTATAATAGGCGGTCGTTCTCCTTCCTTAACCACGGTTGTTGGTGCTGACGTCTTTCCATCATTGTTGAATCTCCTTTTCTTGAAATGTCCATTTTTACTGTCTTGGCTATGATTACCACAGAAGTGGTTACCATTTCTGGCATGTTGATTCTCTCCACATTTGTTGTCACCTCTTTGATGGTGATACCACCGGTATTTTCATCTTTGCACCTTTCTCTTGGTTAGTTGACTCGTTCTGGCGCTCGATAATTCGAGCCCTATTTACAACATTTGAGTACAAACATAGTTTATGAGAAATAAGATATTAACGTATCTCCGGTTTCAAACCTCTTAAAAACATTCGAGTCATTCGCTCCTCATTATCGACCAAATGGGATGCAAACCGGGATAACTCCGCAAATTTAGCCTCGTATTGCGACACGGTCATATTGTTTTGTTCCAACTTGATAAACTCCACCTCTTTCATGTGACGAATACTCTCGGGAAAGTACTTGTCGTTGAATAGCTCTTGGAACTTCTCCCAAGACCTCTGAGTGCGTCGTCAGTGGAGTGCGTTTCTGATTCCCACCAAGATGTCTGCCTCTTCACGCACAACATGAAGGTGGCGAAGGGAACCTTTGCTCCTCGGAGCATCCCAAGACATCAAATATCTTGGTGATCTTCTTTATCCATGCTTCCGCCTTAAGTGGTTTTGGCTCTCCAATAAACTCTGGTGGTCCCACTCCTTGAATCATTTAGCGGTAACCGTTCGAGAGTTTCCAGTGCTTCCACCTACATTTTGGACAGGAGCCGCTCTCGTCTGATGTTTTATGAATTGCATAAAGCCTCTGAATAATCCATCATTCATCATTTGGTTAGTGTTGTTGTTTGCATGAGGATTGTCGCCTTCGATGCACATTATCCACGATGATTTATATGTGGAGACTCAGCGGTCTCCACAGTGCTCCATTGCTATTCTCAACATTCTAGGATGTCATTTTCGAATCTTGCCACAAAACAAGGGTTAGTTGACATGTAACATATTATCTCTATACTCGACCAACCAATTAAATACCAAATAACATTAGGTAGGTCATACTAGCGAAGAATTCCCGTCTCTCCCTCCTAGTTCTAGTCTCACATCTTAGCGAGGATCATATCCTAGCTTTGATACCAAGCTGTGACACCCACAAAATAGGTATACATCACCTATTACGAGTGTGCCAAATATATAGTATGAGAATACAAATACAATCTTTAAATATCTGACATAAGTTGTGAGTTTCAACACAAACATTGTCTTCTAGGCGGTATTAAAACTCAAAATAAGTCCTCAATACATTTATTAACACACTATTTCACATAATAGTGAGGACTACTAATGCTATCCTCTAGACCATCACTCCGCTCAATTGACTTCGTCCCGATTATATTCTCATTTCAAGAAGAACGGTGAAAGAAAGGGTGAGCTCAACTAGCCCGATAAGAAATATTATGACTAAGATAATGCGAATAAATTATCATTAGTCTTCAACAATGTTAAAGCGATAAAATATAATAGACATCAAGTTTAAGCTGCGGTGGAACAATGAATCCATTAAAAGAGTCAAGTAGAAAATAAAATCTACTATCTTTTATGATTTAAAGGTTTTTTCATCAACTTATTATCATTTGAGACTCAACTTAATAAATAATCCACATCATCGAATCACCCCCTCACTTTTCTGACGAGGATATTCTTTAGTATCACGACCACAATTATCTATGCACTACTGACGAGAATATTTGTGTATTCATTAATGGTCATGATCATGCCAACAACATCCATCAATACTTTCACGGGCCAATGAGGACTTTTACCACATCATTTGTAACATTACGGTCATGATTACATCGAATAATCCTCAGTCATAATCATACCAAGTCCATCTATGCACTACGGAATATAGATGACTTTCAACAAAATATAAACATGAGGATGATGACAATGATATAAGAATTCAATAAAACAAGTTCAAGAATTATTTTATCCATGAATTTTAACGTCCAAATTGTCGACATGATACTTCTTTGTGCGATAAAATTCAAGAATGCTCGAGATGAATATTTTCATGAAAAGATCTTTGGATGAAGCGCAAATATCAAGAATATTCCACTAATTTCATGGAGTATATAAGTCAAAACTTTAACCAATTTGAGTATAATAAGGAATGGAATAACAAAAGAAATCACCGGGCATGCGATAGATCGCACAGACGAGTTATTCAACGAATAATAATTAATGGAACCGAATCCCATAAAAAATACATGATGAGATATTCAATGAGAATAATAAAAGGCGAATCGGTCCCAACAGAAACGCATGTATGCAGATATTCCAATGAGAATAATAAAAAAGCGGAATCGGTCCTACAGAAACGCGTAAACGGGATATTCGAATAGAATAATAACGAATGAAATAACGAGGAAAGAATTTCACCAAGTATAGGGTAGCTCAGCGTATCTGAGTTATTCAATGAATAATAAATAATGGAATAACGAAGTTCTCTTCATGAATACAAAAGAAATAATACCCATTACCATAAAAACAAAGCGGATATAAGAGTAGGGGAAGTAGCGAATACTTTTCTATAGTTTCTCTATAATTTCTCTCTCTGGAGTTTCGATGAATTAAATAAAAAAATAATGAAAGAATGAGCTTCTATTTATAGAAGAATGGATACATAGTAACTAATTCATGAACGGGTCGATTTATTTACTTTTAATCGGAGGTCCATATTTAAAGCAAAATCTATTAAATAAAATCTATTATATATATATATATATATAAATAAATATATATATATATATATATATATATATATACATGTGTTACAAATCTCACAGGATACACTCCCATAATCTGATTCTCCTTCCTGCCCCAATTGTCAACAAAGATGGCATATAAGTATAATATAACATATAACAGTAATAATGCTAATAACTCTAATAATGCTAACTCCCTCCTGACCCTTTTTCTCCCACCAACCGAGACATCATTTTTTTTATCAACATGTGGGCAACACTAGCCCCACTCATGTCCCCCACCAACATTATATATATATATATATATATATATACTGAATAACTTCCTACCGATTATTTTGAAAAATGGGAAAATGGGGGTCCAACTAATAAGCAAAATTGAGTGACTTCTCACGTAAGCATCAATAATCAATACTGTGTGCTATTATGTAACCACGCCAGACATCAGTACTTTTACTACTTGAGTAGTTCAACAAAGATAACGGTAAAACTTCCATTTATTATTTTCATAAAAAATTTTTGTCATTTTCTCGATCAAATGAATAATTCCGTTGTGGGGTCCACCAATGATTGTGCCATTGCATCGAATATTCCCCTACCAATCGAATATTATATAACAACTTGCGTACTTTGCAAAATTTATAAATATTATTCACAACTATAACATTATATCAAATTTACTCCATAATATTTAAAATGAAATTTATAGAAAAATCATCTTTATTAAAAAGTTGAGGTCTAACAATCTCCCATTCTTATGAAATTTAAGCCCTAAATTAGAATGCGATACTGGTATGTCGAAGAGGTAAGGATACCTTGATTTCATTTCAGATTCTAATTCCTAGGTCATTTCCTCAACATCGTGGTTCCTCCATAAAACTTTGACTTGAGGTATAACCTTGGAGCGTAGAATATGTTCCTTCTAATCCAAGATTTGAACAGGAACCTCTTCATATGTTAAATCTTCCGCTATTTCGTCCGGTTCTAACTCAATAATGTGGTTCGGGTCTTTCACATATTTACGTAACATGGATATATGAAAAATGTTATGAACACGAGACATACTTGACAGTAAAGAGAGTCTATAGGCCACAGTTCCTACTCGACCGAGGATCAAAAATGGGCCGATGAATCGAGGATTGAGTTTTCCTCTCTTTCCAAATCTCGTAACTCCTTTCCATGGAGCAATACGTAACAACACATGATCTCCTATATCGAATTCCACGTCCTTTCGATGAAGATCAGCATAACTCTTTTGTCGATCTTGTGAGGTTTTTATACGTTGTTGGATCATTTGAATCTTTTCCGTAGTCATACATACCAACTCAGGTCCCAACAATGGTGCTTCACCCACCTCATCCCAGCATACTGGAGAACGACACTTTCTTCCATACAACGCCTCAAATGGAGCCATGCCAATACTTGCTTGATAATGGTTGTTATAGGAAAACTCCACCAATGGTAAGAACTTGTCCCAACTTCCCTTGAAATCAAGGACACAGAGTCTTAATAGATCTTCAAGAGTTTAAATAGTCCTCTCCGACTGTCCATCCATCCGAGGATGATATGCCAAGCTAAATCGTAAATCCGTGCCCAAAGCTTTTTGCAAACTAACCCAAAATCGTGAAGTGAATCTTGGGTCTCGATCAGACACTATGAATACTGGCATACCATGCAATCTTACAACCTCGTTTATGTACATACGAGCAAGGCGTTCAAGTGTATAAGTTTCTCGTATAGGTAAGAAGTGAGCAGACTTGGTCAATCTATCAACAATGACCCAAATTGCATCTATGCCTTGAGAAACCTTGGGAAGACCAAGATGCTTGAAATCCATAGTAATGTGCTCCCACTTCCATTCTCGGAATTTCAAGTGGTTGCATGGACCTTTTGGTACTTGATGCTCGCTTTAACTCGTTGACAAGTTAGACACCTTGAGATAAACAAATATATCTCTCTTTATATTTGATGAGTGAGTTTTATACACATGAATTGGATACATTCGGGTTTAATTTATTGTTGTTCTCAAGTCTTTTAGATTAGTTTTTAAGTGTTTATGTCTATTCAAGAATGTTTTATGTTGCTTTGTAGGAATTGGGACAAAAGTTACATGGATCAACGTTCGGGGTGGCTAGATTCGCGTTTTTGGCTTGCCATTTACATAGCAGTCACTTCAGAGCCAATTTGATACAGACCTTATTTTGAAAAACACAAAGACTGAAAGTTGTAGATCTACTTTTCCTCTTTCTAGAACATCTTGAATCATCAAAATCAGAGTTTGGACGAAGAAGTTATGGCCATTTTCCCAAAGGGCGTTGGAGTGAAAATGTCGAAACTTGTAATGTGACGTCGGCGCTATTCTTAGTTCATTTCACGTAGGGGCGCTATAAGGCGATGTCTGAAGTCGTGCCTAGCGTTTGAAGCGCTGGGGAAAGAGGTTGGTCTGCGGCTGGGCGCGTTTAAGCGAATTTTGACACCTTTTTGACTCCAAATTGGATTGGGTTTGTTCCTAAACTAAAAATGGGACTTGTAACCTATAAATACATGACGTAAGGCATAAAATAGAAGGAGATTACATAGATTAGACTAGATTGAACACTCTTTTAGATTAGAACATAACCCTAGTTCTTATTAGTTTTGGAGATTGAAGCAACTTGAAGAACACTGAAGATCAAGAGCAAGAGCAAGAGGGGAGCATCAGATTTGCTGACAACAGATTATATTCTCTTCTCTTCTCTTACTTTTATCTTCTAATGTCTATTCAGTTGTGGATTCTTGATTTTAATTCATTAATTATGAACTAACTCTTTCATTAAGATTTCAATTGAACTTTTTATGATTATGAATTGATTATTTGATTTATTCTAATTATTTATGTTGAAGTGAATTGTTCATCTTGCCTTATGCTTATTGATTAATTATCCGATCGATAATTACCTTGTTACTCTGAAGGAATTGAGAAAGGAATTCTAGGGTTAGAATGGGCATGGTGACATGTGACTTAGTTATTTGCACAAATGAATAATTAGGTTTGTGAATAGAATGAGAATATCTATTTGCCGCATGTAACACATAAGGAATTGGGATTGTAGCGAGTTTAATTCAATTGTTTTGTATAGAGATATAGCAAAAATTAATATGGGTTAAATAGAAGACAATTGATCACTCGAGAGAGGGCTTTTGGCATTTGAGAATTCCAGTTAACAATTCAGTAGACATAATAATTGGGATAATTAGATAATTGGTTTATAGTTCATAATTGGGGATATTGGAGTCTTAATCCTTATTTATCTGAATTCATTCAAATTTTAGTTGTTTATTTGCTTTCTTTTAGAATAATCTCTTTTAATTGTTTTAATTTAGTTTTCTTAATTAGAAAAATCACAATTTGCGATTGTTTAAATAAAATTGATTTGGTTAAGAGTTAGTACTTGGTAATTTTTATTAAATAATTCCTCGTGGGAACGATACTCTACTTTTACTTTATTACTTGTTGACCGTGTATACTTCCACGTATGCATTGATTGCGAAATCAATCAACAATATTGCTTCACCAAAATGTATGACGAAGATCATGATACATTTTGGTACTCCCAGGATGGATTGCAAACGGTGTGTTGTGCGCCTTTATCATGATTTTATACTTTAAATCAGGGTCGTTAGGAACACAAAGTCTGGAGTTGACTCGAAGTATTCCTTCTTCATCAATTCTTGCTTCCGGCATAGCACCTTCTTGCACCATCTTCCTCATCACGCGCCGTGTTCGAGTGCGTAGCTTGGCGACTTTAACTTTATCGATTAAAGTCGGTTCTACTCATATAGTTGCCATCATCAAATGGGTCCCTGGAGTCTTTAAATCTATCTCCATCCTTTGCAAGTCACACAAAATGGGCCTCTACGTTGACAATATCGCACTCAGACCCGCATATGATCTTCTACTCAATGCGTCAGCTACCACGTTTGCTTTTCCATGATGGTATTAGATGGTATGATCATAATCTTTCAACAGTTAAAGCCAACGTCGTTGTCGCATGTTGAGTTCCTTTTGAGTGAAGAAATATTTGAGGCTTTTATGATCCGTAAAGATCTCCACTTTCTCCCCATACAAGTAATGCCTCTAAATCTTTAGTGCGAAGACAACAGCTGCCAACTCTAGATCATGAGTAGGATAATTCCTCTCATATTCTTTGAGTTGTCTTGAGGCATAGGCTATGACTTTTCCATGTTGCATGAGAACACATCCTAACCCTTTGCCCGAAGCAACATTGTAGATGACAAATCCCTCCGAACCAGATGGTATTGTCAGAACAGGTGCTGTAATGAGTCTCCTTTTGAGTTCTTGAAAACTCTTCTCACATTCCTCACTCCAACCGAACTTTGTATCTTTCCGAGTCAGCTGAGTTAGTGGAGTAGTGATTCGAGAAAACCCTTCTACGAATATCCGATAATAACCAAATAAGTCGAGAAAGCTACGTGCTTGATCCATCGATTTAGGTTGCTCCCAGCTTTGAATAGCTTCAATCTTTGATGGGTCAACAGATATTCCATGACTTGATATCACGTGCCCAAGGAATGCTACTTCCTCAAGCCAGAACTCACATTTCTTTAACTTGGCATAAAGCTTATATTCACGAAGCTTTTGGAGTATCAGCCTCAAGTGTTGGTCATGATCTTCACGGCTTTTGGAATAAATAAGGATGTCATCAATAAAGATTTACCACAAAGTGATCCAAATATTCCTTGAATACTCGGTTCATCATATCTATGAAGGCGGCGGGAGCATTAGTCAATCCAAAGGACATGACTAGAAATTCATAATGCCCAGTGTCGAGATCTGGAAAGCCGTCTTTGGAATGTCATCGGTTCTAATCTTCAATTGGTGATATCCAAACGAAGATCAATCTTTGAAAAGAATTTGGCTCCTTGCAACTGGTCAAAACAGGTCATCAATACGTGGCAATGGGTACCTATTTTTGATGGTGACATGATTTAACTCCTGATAATCAATACAAAGTCGCATACTCCCATCTTTCTTCTTCACGAATAGAACAGGAGCACCCCAAGGAGAAGTACTAGGACGAATAAAGCCAATGTCTAACAATTCTTGCAGTTGAGTCTTTAACTGCTGAAGTTCAATAGGAGCCATTCGATATGGGGCTTTGGAAATGGGTTTTGTACCGGGTTCAAGGTCGATACAAAATTCAATTTCATGCTCTGGGGGTAGGCCAGGAAGTTCTTCAGGGAATACATCAGAAAATTCATTAACAATAGAAATATCATTCAAAACTAACGTATTTTTGTTTAGATCCGTGACATGAGCTTAAGAAAGCTTGACACCCATTTTTCCATAAACGAATAGCTTTATGGCTTGAAATGACCGTGATTGATTTTAATGGTTTGGTCGCTTGAATTCGTATAATAGGTTGATTAGGAATATGAAAGCTAACAACCTTACGAAAACAATCAATTTTTTCATGATGATTAGTTAACCAATCAATCTCTAGAATCACGTCAAATGCAAGTATTTTTAATGAAATAAGATCGACAGGTAATGTGAGGGTACCAATTTGAACCAAACAATACTTATAAATAGTGAATGTAATGAAGGTTTCTCCCAACGGAGTTTCTATAGATAAGTCAAAGTCTAATTTCTTTGGAGTCAAATTTAATCGTTGAGCGCAAGTAGGAGAAATAAAAGAATGGGTAGAACCGGTATCAAATAAGGTATAGACTTCGCTAGAGTTTATGATAAGCTTACCCGTGATGACCTCGTTAGGGTTCCTTGCTTTCTGGGAGGTCACAACAAACGCTCTTTCTTGCACTACCGGCTTTGACTTTTCTGGGACGACCTTTGGTGCCTCCATCCTAGCTGAACTTGTCTTCGGTGAACGATAAAATCGGGCTAAGTGACCTTCTCTTCCACAATTATAATATGCTTTGGACGACATCGCGCAGTTTGGACTGATGTGTCCCTCCCCTCCGCATTTGAAGCATATGATAGGTAGTCATTCTCCTTCCTTAACAACGGGTGTTGGTGCTAACGTCCTTCCATCATTGTTGAATCTCCTCTTCTTGAAATGTACATTCTTTTTATTTTGGCCGAAGTGGTTACCATTTCTGGCCTGTTGATTCCCTCCACGCTTGTTGTCACCGCTTCGATGACTGCTCTCATTGGTATTATCATTTTGTTTGTTTGCTCTCTTTTTCGTTCGTTGACTCGTTATCGCGCTCCACTAACTGAGCCCTATTTACAACATCTCAATACAAACACAGTTTATGAGAAATTAGAAGTTGACGTATCTCCGGCTTCAAACCTCTTAAAAACATATGCGTCATTCTCTCTTCATTATCCACCAAGTGGGACGCAAACCGGGATAACTCGGCAAACTTGGCTTCATACTGCGACACGGTCATATTATTTTTCTCCAATTTAATGAATTTTACCTCTTTTATATGACGAATACTTTTGGGAAAGTACTTGTCGTTGAATAGTTCTTGGAACTTTTCCCAAGACATCTTCAGTGCTGCAGGTTGAGTACGCTTTACCAATTCCCACCAGTAATCTGCCTCTCCTCGCAACATAAAGGCAGCAAAAGGAACCTTTTGCTCCTCGGAGCATCCCAAGACATCAAATATCTTGGTAATCTACTTTATCCATGCTTCCGCCTTAAGTGGTTTTGGCTCTCCAATAAACTCCGGTGGTCCCAGCTCCTTGAACTGTTTAGCAGTGACCGTCCGAGAGTTTCCAGTATTTCCCCTCCTAGTTTTATTCTCACATCTTAGCCAGGGATCATATCCCTAAGCTCTGATACCAACTGTGACGCCCCAAAAATTAGGTATACATCACCTATCTTGAGTCGCCAGATACATGGTATAGAATTCAAATAAAACTTAATAATACAACTGTCGTGTACAATATGACAAAACATAAACTGTGAGTTTGAATACAAATATTGTCTACTAGAGAGTATACAAACTCAAAAGGAGTCCTCATTACAATTATTATCACACTATTTCACAGAATAGTGAGGACTACTAATGCACCATCTAGGACCATCACTCTGTTCCCGACTAGTCCAAATTTCGTTCTCATTTCACGAAGAGAACGTTGAAAGAAAGGGTGAGCTCAACTAGCCCAATGAAATATTATGACTAAGATAATGTAGAATAATTTATCGTTAGCCTTCAACAATGTTAAACCGATAAAATATAATAAATATCAAGTTTAAGCTGCTAGCCGAACAAGCAATCCATTAAAAGAGTCAAGTAGAGAATGAAATCTACAATCTTTTATGATTTAAAGGTTTTTCATCACTTTTATCATTGGGACTCGACAATAAATAATCCACATCATCGAATCACCCACACTTTTACCAAGGATATTCTTTAGTATCACAACCACAATTATCCATGCGATACGGGCCAAGAATATTTGTGTATTCATTAATGGTCATGATCATGTCAACAACTGTCCATCAATGCACTACGGGCCAATGAGGACTTTTACCACATCACGTGTAACATTACGGTAATGATTACACTGAATAATCCCTGGTCATAATGATACCAAGTCCATCTATGCACTACGAACCCACGAGATGACTTTCAACAAAATATAAACATGAGGATGATGACAATGATATAAAATTCAATAAAACAAGTTCAAGAATTAATTTATCTAGGGCCGATAATGTCCAAATTGTCAACATGATAATCATTTTTTGTAGAGTAAAATTCAAGAATGCTCGTAAAAATATTTCCATGAAAAGATCTTTGGATGAAGCGCAAATATCAAGGATATTCCACAAATTTCATGGAGTATAGAAGTCAAAGTTTTAACCAACTGAGTATAATAAAAAATGGAATAATAAAAGAAATCATCATGCATGCGATAGAATCGCATACGTGTAGGTTATTTCAGCAGAATAATAAATAACGGAACCAGTCCCAGTAAAAAACGCATGTGACGAGATATTCTAATGAATAATAAAGGATGGAACCGGTCCGGCAGAACGCCGCGCAGATAGGATATTACGACGAGAATAATAAATAATGGAACCCGTGTTCACGTAACGCCGCACAGATGACGGATATTCCGAAGCGAATAATAAATAATGAAATATTAGAAGAATTTCACCAAGTATAGGGTATTCATGATATATAGGTTATTCAATGTAATAATAAAGAATAGAATAATGAAGTTCTCTTCACGAATACAAAAAAATAATAACCCTTACGGATACAACAAATAATATTCCCTACCTTAGAAAGAAGCTGGATATTGGAAAAGTGAAGTAACAAAATACTTTTCTTCTTTCTCTCTATAGTTTCTCTCTCTAGAGTTTCAGTGAATTAGTAAGAAATAATGAAGGAATGAGCTTCTATTTATAGGAAAATGGAATGAATAGTAACTAATTCATGAACGGTCCAGATTAATTTACTATTAAACGGACGGTCCATATTGGTTTACTATTAAAACTTAAAACAACGGTCCATATAGATTTACTATTAAAACTTTAAACCAGCGATCCATATTGATTTACTATTATAACTCCACTAGCGGTCCATATTAACTTACTATTATATCTTCAACCAACGATCTGAAAAATTAGAACTTCTCCTCATGGAATAATATTGTACCCAAATACCCGAATGCACAATACTAGAGTAAATAGTAACCGGGTGAATAGTAACTCGTGAATAGTAATTCGTGAATAGTAACTTGTGAATAGTAACTCATGAATAGTAACTCGTGAATAGTAACTCATGAATAGTAACTCCGACACGAAAAGTGTCCCGAATACCCAATTGAACAATATATCCTCCAGACATCAATTATACTAACACAAATAAGTCCAACACAATGGAACTATAAAATTAATCTTTAATCAACACGAACTTATTCATCATTAATATTATAATTCACAATATTTAACAACCAGGATGTTCCCAGGAAAGAGGGGGCTTTCCGATAAGAATTTCTCTTTATTGGCGCGCAATTAGGTGACCAAACCTCTCCTTGATAGAACTTCTAGACATTGTCAATATTGCAAATAATAATATGAATAACTTTCGTCTCAATTATTGATTTAATAATATATCATATAATGCATGATGATCTTGTAACAATAATTGATTCAATAATATGAGAGATATGATGCGTAAATTATTGTAGTAATAATTGAGTATAAATGAGTGACTTCTCGTAAGCATCAATAATCAATACCGGTAATGTCTTCTTGTGCCACTACGCGTATTCATCGTATTACTTTTACTACCGGGTAGTTCAACAGCTTTTAACGGTAACACCTCATAGTTATTTTCATAAAAGTATTTTTGACGTTTTCTCAATCCGACAATAATTCCGTTGTGGGGTCCACCAATGATTGTGTCGTCGTACGAATATTCCCTGTTAAAACGAATATTCCCCGACCAATCGAATATAATATACCCACTTGCTTACTTTGCAAAATTTATAAATATTACCCACAACTATAACATTATATCAAATCAACACCATAATATTCAAAAATATAATTCGAGAAAATTATTCTTTATTCATAAAAGTTGGGGTCTTACACTCTCCTTTTACACCAAACTTTGACTTTTCTGGGACGGCCTTTGGTGCCTCCATCCTAGCTGAACTTGTCTTTGGTGAACGACAAAATCGGGCTAGGTGACCTTCTCTTCCACAATTATAACACGCTTTGGATGGCATCGCGTAGTTTAGACTGATATGTCCCTCCCCTCAGCATTTGAAGCATATAATAGGTGGTCATTCTCCTTCCTTAACTACGGTTGCTTGTGCTGACATCTTTCCATCATTGTTGAATCTCCTTTTCTTAAAATGTCCATTTTTACTGTCTTGACTATGATTACCACCGAAGTGGTTACCATTTCTGGCATGTTGATTCTCTCCATGTTTGTTGTCACCGCTTCGATGACTGATACCACTGGTATTTTCATGCTGCCGGCTGCTTTCTCTTGGTTGCGTTGAAAACTCTTCTCACATTCCTCGCTCCAATCGAATTTTGTATCTTTTCGAGTCAGCTGAGTTAATGGAGTAGCGATTCGGGGAATGGAGGAATGTGAGAAGAGTTTTCAAGAACTCAAGAGGAGAATCATTTCAAGACTGCTCGACACAATACCATCCGGTTCGGAGGGATTTGTCATCTATAGTGATGCTTCGGGCAAAGGGTTAGGATGTTTTCTCATGCAAAGGGTCATAACCTATGCCTCACGACAACTCAAAGAATATGAGAGGAATTATCCTACTCATGATCTAGAGTTAGTAGCTGTTGTCTTCGCACTAAAGATTTGGAGGCATTACTTGTATGGGGAGAAAGTGGAGATCTTTACGGATCATAAAAGCCTTAAATATTTCTTCACTTAAAAGGAACTCAACATGCGACAACGACGTTGGCTTGAACTGTTGAAAGATTATGATCATACCATCCAATACCATCTTGGAAAAGCGAACGTGGTAGCTGACGCATTGAGTAGAAGATCATATGCAAGTGCGAATGCGATATTGTCAACGCAAAGGCCCATTTTGTGTGACTTGCAAAGGATGGAGATAGAGTTAAAGACTCTGTGGCCCATGTGATGATGGCGAATATCTGAGTAGAACCGACTTTAATTGATAAAGTTAAAGTCGTTCAAGCTACGACACGGAGCTATCTTGGGAAGCAAGAATCGATGAAGAAGGAATACTTGAGTCAACTCCGGACTTTGTGTTCCTAACGACCACGATTTAAAGTATAAAATCATGATGGAGGAGCATAACACACCGCTTGCAATCCATCTGGGAGTACCAAATGTATCATGATATTAGGTCATACATTTTGGTGGAAGCAATATGAAGAGAAAAGATAGCATTTGTTTATCTCAAGGTGTCTAACGTGTCAACGAGTCAAGCGGAGCATTAAGTACCAAAAGGTCCATTGTAACCACTTGAAATTCCGAATAGAAGTGGGAGCACATTACCATGGATTTCATTCTTGGTCTTCCCAAAGTTTCTCAAGGCATAGATGCGATTTGGGTCATTGTTGATAGATTGACAAAGTCTCGCTTATTTCTTACCAATCTGAAAACTTATACACTTGAACGTCTTGCTCATATGTACATAAACGAGGTTGTAAGATTGCATGGTATGCCAAGATCCATAGTTTTTTGATCGAGACCCAAGATTCACTTCAAGATTTTGGGTTAGTTTGCAAAAAGCTATGGGCACGCAGTTCTGATTTAGCTCGGCATATCATCCTCGAATTAGACGGCAGGCGATCGAGAGGGGCGATTCAAAATCTTGAAGATCTATTAAGACTCTGTGTCCTTGACTTCAAGGAAGTTGGGACAAGTTCTTACCATTGGTGGAGTTTTCCTACAACAACGCTTTATCAAGCAAGTATAGGCATGGCTCCATTCGAGCGTTGTATGGAAGAAAGTGTCGTTCTCCGAAGATCTTTGGGATGAGGTGGGTGAGGCAACGTTGTTGGGACCGGAGTTGGTACGTATGACTACGGAAAAGATTCAAATGATCCGACAACGTATAAAAACCTCACAAGATCGACAAAAGAGTTATGCCGATCTTCATCGAAAAGACGTAGAATTCGATATAGGAGATCATGTGTTGTTACGTGTTGCTCCATGGAAAGGAGTTACGAGATTTGGAAAGAGAGGAAAGCTCAATCCTCGATTCATCAGCCCATTTTTAATCCTTGATCGAGTAGGAACTGTGGCCTATAGACTCGCTTTACCGCTAAGTATGTCTCGTGTTAATAACGTTTTTCACATATCCATGTTACGTAAATATGTGGAAGACACGAACCACATTATTGAGTTAGAATCGGACGAAATAGCGGAAGATTTGATGTATGGAGAGGTTCCTGTTCAAATCTTGGATAAGAAGGAACATATTCTACGCTCCAAGGTTATACCTCAAGTCAAAGTTTTGTGGAGAAACCACGATGTTGAGGAAATGACTTGGGAGTTTGAATCGAAATGAAATCAACGTATCCTTACCTCTTCGATATACTGAGTACGTACCCTAATTTCGGCGGCTTAAATTTCATAAGAAGGGAGATTGTAAAACCCCAACTTTTTGAATAAAGATTAATTTTCTATAAATATTATTTTTGAATATTATGGAGTGAAATTGATATAATGTTATAGTTGTGGATAATATTTATAAATTTTGCAAAGTACGCAAGTTGTTATATAATATTCGATTGGTCGGGGAATATTCGTTTTAACAGGGAATATTCGTACAATGGCACAATCATTGGTGGACCCCACAACGGAATTATTGTCGGATTGAGAAAACGACAAAAATACTTTATGAAAATAACGGCGGAAGTTTTATCGTTAACTGTTGAAACACCCGGTGTTAAAAGTACAATAATACGCGTGGTTGCATAGTAGCACACGATATTAATTATTGATGCTTACGTGATAAGTCATCCAGTTTTGTTGGTATTATTAATGTAATAATACAAAAAATCTTTTTATATAAAACAAAATACTTTTATTAAGTTATTCTATAAATAGAATACATTATATTCTATTATGCATAGTGTTGCATAGTGTCTGTATAGTGTTTTGCATAGTAAAATCTTTTTATATAAAACAGAATACTTTTATAAAGTTATCTATTTTATTAGACAATAATTAGAATATATTATATTTTATTATGCATAGTGTTTGCATAAGGCTGCATAGTGTTTGCATAGTAAAATCTTTTATAAAGTTATTCGTTTTATTAGATTATAAATAGAATATATTATATTTTATTTAAAAGATTTTGCTTTAAATATGGACCGTCGATTAAAGTAAATCAATCTCGGACCGTTGATGAGTTAGTTACTATGCAAAACCATTTTTTCTATAAATAGAAGCTCATTCCTTCATTATTTTCTTACGAATTCAATTGAAACTCTAGAGATAAACTATAGAGAGAAAGAAGAAAGTATTTTGCTACTTCACTACTTATATATCCAAAGATTTTCTTCTTAAGGTAGGGAATATTATTTGTTGTACTCGTAAGGGTGTTATTCTTTTGTATTCATGAAGAGAATTTATGTTATTCAATTCTTTATTATTCATTGGAATAACTCAGATACGCTGCTACCCTATACTTGGTGACATTCTTCTATTATTCCGTCTTTACTATTCTCGCTGGAATATCACATGCTCATGCATTTTACGCCGGACTGATTCCGCCTTTTATTATTACATTGGAATATCCTCATCATGCGTTTTCTTGGCGGGACTTCGGTTCCGCTTTATTATTTTTCTACATTGGAATATCACATGCATGCGTTTTACTGGGACACGATTCCGCCCTTATTAGTATTCTCATTGGAATAACTTTTATCATATCTGAAAGTACCTCATGCGTGGTGATTTTGTTGTTATTCCATTCTTTATTATTTTTTGGAACATCCTGCTTGTTAATTTCGCTTTGACACGGTTTCGTTATTTAGTATTCATTGGAATAACTCGTTTATGCTTAAGTACCGCATGCATGGTGATTTCTTTTGTAATTCCATTCTTTATTATACTCAATTAGTTAAAGTTTTGACTTCTATACTCCATGAAATTAGTGGAATATCCTTGATAATTGCGCTTCATCCAAAGATCTTTTTATGGAAATATTCTTCTCGAGCATTCTTGAATTTTACTCTACAAAGCGTTATCATGTTGACAATTTGGACGTTATTGGTTCTTGGACAAATTAATTCTTGAACTTATTTTATTGAATTCTTATATCATTGTCATCATCCTCATATTTATATTTTTTTTTTTGAAAGTCATCTGTGGCTTAAGTAGGTATAGATGGACTTGGTATGATTATGACCGAGGATTATTCATTTGTAATCATGACCGTATCGTAATGTTACAAATGATGTGGTAAAAGTCCTCATTGGCCCGTAGTGCATTGATGGATGAGTTGTTGGCATGATCATGACCATTAATGAATACACAAATATTCTTGGCCCGTAGTGCATGGATAATTGTGGTCGTGATACAAAAAAGAATATCATTGGTAGTAGTAGTGTAGGGGTGATTCGATGATGTGGATTATTTATTAAGTCGAGTCCCAACGATAAAAGTGATGAAAACCTTTTAAATCATAAAAGATAGTAGATTTTATTCTCTACTCGACTCTTTTAATGGATTGCTTGTTCCGCTATAGTTAAACTTGATGTTTGTTATATTGTATCGGTTTAACATCATTTTAGGCTAATGATAATTTATTCGCATTATCTTAGTCATAATATTTCTTCTTGGGCTAGTTGAGCTCACCTTTTCTTTCACCGTTCTCATTAGAAATGAGAATATAAATTTGAACGAAGCTCTGGGGAACGGAGTGATGGTCTTAGATGGTGCATTAGTAGTCCTCACTATTTTGCGAAAATAGTGTGATAATAATTGTAATGAGGACTCTTTTGACTTTTGTATACTCTCAAGTATCTTTGGGATGAGGTGGGTGAAGCAACGTTGTTGGGACCGGGAGTTGGCGTATGACTACGGAAAAGATTCAAACGTTCCGACAACGTATAAAAACCTCACAAGATCGACAAAAGAGTTATGCTGATCTTCGTCGAAAGGACGTGGAATTTGATATAGGAGATCATGTGTTATTACGAGTTGCTCCGTGGAAAGGAGTTACGAGATTTGGGAAGAGAGGAAAGCTTAATCCTCGATTCATTGGCCCATTTTTAATCCTCGATCGAGTAGGAACTGTGGACTAAAGTGTAAGACCCCAACTTTTTGAATAAAGATTAAATTTTCTCGAAATATATCTTTGAATATTATGGTGTGGATTTGATATAATGTTATAGTTGTGGGTAATATTTACAAATTTTGCAAAGTACGCACGTTGTTATATAATATTCGATTGGTCGGGGAATATTCGTTTTAAAAGGGAATATTCGTACAATGACACAATCATTGGTGGACCCCCACAACGGAATTATTGTCGGATTAAGAAAACGATAAAAATACTTTATGAAAATAACGGCGGAAGTTTTACCGTTAACTGTTGAACTATCCGGTAGTAAAGTAAAAGAATATGTCTGGCGTGATTGCGTAGTAGCACCAGTATTGATTATTGATGCTTACGTGAGAAGTCACTCAGTTATACTCAATTATTGCTACGAGAATTGCTTTGATCATATCTCTCTTATTATTGATTCAATTATTGTCATAGTAGTATCATCGCATAATATGTTATTTTATTAAATCATTAATTGAGACGACAAAGTTATTCATATTATTAAATTGCAATATTTACAATATCTAGAAGTTCTGTCAAGGAGAGGTTTGGTCACCTAATTGTGCGCCAATAGGGAGAAATCCTTATTGCAAAGCCCCCTCTTTCCTGGGAACGACCTGGTTGATAAATATTGTGAGTTATAATATTAATGATGAATGTTATTAAAATTGAAGTTGTGTTCGGAGTTGAATTTGGAGACGCGGACGTGATATTTGAGTTTGGAACGATGAAATTAGTAAAAATAGTCTATAAACACAAAATTTTCCAGAATTCACTATTTGGTTAAAAAGTTAACAGTAGAATTTTTTGGGAAAATTCAGACTTCGAATTTTCAAAATTTATATTTTTGATAAAAATGGTTTCATTGTGTTGGAATTATTTGTGTTAGTGAAAATCGACAATTATTTCGATAATAATTGATGTCTGGAGGTTATATTGACCAATCGGGTATTTAACCGGATAAATGAGCAATTGATTGCTATTATTTCACATGATTATAACTATTTGTTCACATGTGTATATTATTGTTTCACATTCTTATTACTATTAGGGGAGTTGGTGCAAGATTGATAATACTTGCATGACTAAGTTAAAAATGGAGGTATAAATGGAGGTACTATACTGTAATTCGTATTTTCACATGTCTAGAACTATTGATTCACATAATTTACTATTAAATCACATTATTTACTATTAGTGGAGGTGGTGCAATTTTGATAATACTTCCATGACTAAATTAAAAATAAAGAAAAAGTTGGAGGTATTGTACTGTAATTTTTTGAGCCCCAAAACGTGCAATTATTGAAACTATATTTTTCTATAAATAGAAGCTCATTCTTCCTTTATTTCTCACCAATTCACAAAAGCTTTAGAGAGATTATTATAGAGAGAAATTATAGAAAGAAGAAGAGAAGTCTGCTACCTCACTATTCCAGTATCCAATTTTTCTAAGGTAGGGAGTATTATTTCTTTCTTATCCATGAAGAGAACTTTTGTTATTCCATTCTTTATTATTACGTTGAATAACTCAGATATCGCCAAGCTACCCTATACTTGGTGAAATTCTTCATTGTTCCATTCTTTATCATTCGTTGGAACATCCTGTCATGCATTTCTACTTTGGACTCAGTTCCATCTTTATTATTCTCATTGGAATATCATATACAGACATTTTTACTTGGGACTTTGATTCCGTCTTTTTTATTTTGTTGGAATATCCTGTCTATGCGTTTTACGCCGGACCTGATTCCGTTATTTATTATTCTATTGGAATAACCTGCCTGTGCGGTCTATCGCATGCCTGGTGATTTTTTTTGTTATTCCATTCCTTATTATACTCATTTGGTTAAAGTTTTGACTTCTATACTACACGAAATTAGTGGAATATCCTTGATATTTGAGCTTCATCTAATATCTTTTCATGGAAATATTCTTCTGAGCATTCTTGAATTTTACTCTACAAAGCAGTATGATGTTGACAATTTGAACGTTATTAGTTCTTGGATAAATTAATTCTTGAACTTGTTTTTATTAAATTCTAATATCATTGTCATCATCCTCATGTTTATTTTTTTTGTTAAAAGTCATCTGTGGCCTATATTGCATAGATGGACTTGGTATGATTATGACCAGGGATTATTCGATGTAATCATGACCGTAATGTTACAAATGATGTGGAAAAAGTCCTCATTGGCCCGTAGTTCATTGATGGACAGTTGTTGGCATGATCATAACCATTATTGAATACACAAATATTCTTGGCCCGTAGTGCATGGATAATTGTGGTCGTGATACTAAAGAATATCCTCGTCAGAAAGTGTGGGGGTGATTCGATGATGTGGATTATTTATTAAGTCGAGTCCCAACGATAAAAGTGATGAAAAACTTTTTAAATCATAAAAGATAGTAGATTTTATTCTCTACTGACTTTTTAATGGATTGCTTGTTCATTGCAATTAAACTTGATGTTTGTTATATTGTATCGCTTTAACATTGTTTAAGGCTAATGATAATTTATTCGCATTATCTTTGTCATAATATTTCTTCTTTGGGCTAGTTGAGCTCACTCTTTCTTTCAACCGTTTCTTCCGGAAATGAGAATATAGTGGAACGAGCCTCAGGAACAGAGTGATGGTCTTAGATGGTGCATTAGTAGTCCTTACTATTCTGTGAAATAGTGTGATAATAATTGTGATGAGGACTCCTTTTGAGTTTGTATACTCTCTAGTATGCTGGGATGAGGTGGGTGAAGCAACGTTGTTGGGACCGGAGTTGGTACGTATAACTACGGAAAAGATTCAAACGTTCCGACAACGTATAAAAACCTCACAAGATCGACAAAAGATTTATGCTGATCTTCGTCGAAAGGACGTGGAATTTGATATAGGAGATCATATGTTATTACGAGTTGCTCCGTGGAAAGGAGTTACGAGATTTGGAAAGCGAGGAAAGCTCAATCCTCGATTCATTGGCCTATTTTTAATCCTCGATCGAGTAGAAACTGTGGCCTATAGTGTAAGACCCCAAATTTTTGAATAAAGATTAAATTTTCTCGAAATATATTTTTGAATATTATGGTGTGGATTTGATATAATGTTATAGTTGTGGGTAATATTTATAAATTTTGCAAAGTAAGCAAGTTGTTATATAATATTCGATTGGTCGGGGAATATTCGTTTTAACAGGGAATATTCGTACAACGGCACAATCATTAGTGGACCCCCACAACGGATTTATTGTCGGATTGAGAAAACGACAAAAATACTTTATGAAAATAACGGCGGAAGTTTTACCGTTAACTATTGAACTACCCTAGTAAAGTAAAAACGAATATCTGGCGTGGTTGTATAGTAGCACCACGGTATTGATTATTGATGATTACGTGAGAAGTCATTCGGTTTTAATCGATTATTACTACAAGAATTCTTTGCATCATATCTCTCATATTATTGATTCAATTATTGTCGTAGTATCATCTCGCATAATATGTTATTTTATTAAATCAATAATTGAGACGACAAAGTTATTCATATTATTAAATTGCAATATTTACAATGTCTAGAAGTTCTGTCAAGGAGAGGTTTGGTCACCTAATTGTGCGCCAATAGGGAGAAATCCTTATTGGAAAGCCCCTTTTTCCTGGGAACGACCTGGTTGATAAATATTGTGAGTTATAATATTAATGATGAATGTTATTAAAATTGAAGTTGTGTTCGGAGTTGAATTTGGAGACGCGGACGTGATATTTGAGTCTAGAACGATGAAATTAGTAAAAATAGTCTATAAACACAAAATTTTCCTAATTCACTATTTGGTCAAAAAAGTCAACAGTTGAATTTTTGGGAAAAGTCGAACTTCAAATTTCAAATTTTATATTTTTGATAAAAATGGTTTCATTGTGTTGGAATTATTTGTGTTAGTGAAAATCGACAATTATTTCGATAATAATTGATGTCTGGAGGTTATATTGACCAACTGGGTATTTAACCGGATAAATGAGCAATTGATTGCTATTATTTCACATGATTATAACTATTTGTTCACATGTGTATACTATTGTTTCACATTCTTATTACTATTAGGGGAGTTGGTGCAAGATTGATAATACTTGCATGACTAAGTTATAGATGGAGGTACTATACTGTAATTTGTATTTTCACATGTCTAGAACTATTGATTCACATAATTTACTATTGAATCACATTATTTACTATTAGGGGAGGTGGTGCAAGTTTGATAATACTTCCATGACTAAATTAAAAATAAAGGAAAAGTTGGAGGTATTGTACTGTAATTTTTCGAGCCCCAAAACGTGTAATTATCGAAACTATATTTTTCTATAAATAGAAGCTCATTCTTCCTTTATTTCTCACCATTCTTCCTTTAAATCATAAAAGATAGTAGATTTTATTCTCTACTTGACTCTTTTAATGGATTGCTTGTTCCGCTGCAGTTAAACTTGATGGTTGTTATATTGTATCAGTTTAACACTGTTGAAGGCTAACGATAATATATTCTACATTATCTTAGTCATAATATTTTTCTTGGGCTAGTTGAGCTCACCTTTTACTTTCACCGTTTCTCTTGAAAATGAGAACGTAGCGAGGACTTAGTCGAGAACCGGAGTGACTACCCGAAGAATAACATTAGTAGTCCTCACTATTCTATAAAATAGTGTGTTAATAATTGTAATGAAGATTCCTTTTGAGTTTGTATACTCTCTAGTAGACAATATTTGTATTCAAACTCACAGTTTATGTTTTGTCGTATTATACACGACAGTTATATTATTAAGTTGTATTTGAATTCTGTACCATGTATTTTGCGACTCAGAATAGGTGATGTATACCTGTTTCGGGGGCGTCTCATATAGACTCGCTTTACCGCCAAGTATGTCTCGTGTTCATAATGTTTTTCACATATCCATGTTACGTAAATATATGGAAGACCCGAACCACATTATTGAGTTACAACCGGACGAAATAGCGGAAGATTTGACGTATGAAGAGGTTCCTGTTCAAATCTTGGATAAGAAGGAACATATTCTATGCTCCAAGGTTATACCTCAAGTTAAAGTTTTGTGGAGAAACCACGATGTTGAGGAAATGACTTGGGAGTTAGAATCTGAAATGAAATCAAGGTATCCTTACCTCTTCGATATACCGTATCGTATTCTAATTTCGAGGGCGAAAATTTCATAAGAAGGGAGATTGTAAAACCCCAACTTTTTGAATAAAGATGAATTTTCTATAAATATTATTTTTGAATATTATGGAGTGAAATTGATATAATGTTATAGTTGTGGGTAATATTTATAAATTTTGCAAAGTACGCAAGTTGTTATATAATATTCGATTGGTCGGGAAATATTCGTTTTAACAGGGAATATTCGTACAACGACACAATCATTGGTGGACCCCACAATGGAATTATTGTCGGATTAAGAAAACGACAAAAATACTTTATGAAAATAACGGCGGAAGTTTTACTGTTAACTCGTCAAACACACCGGTGTTAAAGTGCATGAAGAATACGCTGTGGTTGCATAGTAGCCTACGGTATTAATTATTGATGCTTACGTGATAAGTCACTCAATTTTGTTGGTATTATTAATGTAATAATACGTAAAATCTTTTTATATAAAAATGTAATACTTTTATAAAGTTATTCTATAAATAGAATATATTATATTCTATTATGCATAGTGTTGCATAAGATTCTGCATAGTGTTTTTGCATAGTAAAATCTTTTTATATAAAGCATGTAATACTTTTATAAAGTTATCTGTTTTATTAGACAATAATTAGATTATATTATATTTTATTATGCATAGTGCCTGCATAGTATTTGTATAGTAAAATCTTTAATAAAGTTATTAATTTTATTAGATTATAAATAAAATATATTATATTCTATTTAAAAGATTTTTCTTTAAATATGGCATGTCAAATTAAAGTAAATCAATCTGGACCGTTCATGAGTTAGTTACTATGCAGTCCATTTTTCTTTAAATAGAAGCTCATTCCTTCATTATTTTCTTACGAATTCACTGAAACTCTAGAGAGATAAACTATAGAGAGAAAGAAGAAAGTATTCTGCTACTTCACTACTTATATATCAATTACTCTTCTTCTTAAGGTAGGGAATATTATTTGTTGTACTCATAAGGGGTGTTATTCTTTTGTATTCATGAAGAGAACTTATGTTATTCTATTCTTTATTATTCTATTGGAATATCCTGTCTGTGCGTTTTACACTGGACCTGGTTCCGTCTTTATTATTATTCTGTTGGAATATCACATGCATGCGTTTTTACGCCGGAACTGATTCCGATCTTATTAGTATTCTCGTTGAATAACTTTTGTCATGCGCAAGTACCGCATGCATGGTGATTTCTGTTGTTATTATATTCTTTATTATTCTCATTGGAACATCCATGCGGTTGCAAATTTCGCCGACACGGTTTTGTTATTTAGTATTCTCATTGGAATCACTTGTCATCACGGTATCGCATGCATGGTGATTTCTTTTGTTATTCCATTCTTTATTATACTCGGTTGGTTAAAGTTTTGACTTCTATACTCCATGAAATTAGTGGAATATCCTTGATAATTGCGCTTCATCCAAAGATATTTTCATGGAAATATTCTTCCGAGCATTCTTGAATTTTACTCTACAAAGCGAAGATCATGTTGACAATTTGGACGTTATTGGTTCTTGGACAAATTAATTCTTGAACTTGTTTTATTGAATTCTTATATCATTGTCATCATCCTCATATTTATATTTTTTGAAAGTCATATGTGGCCCTGTAGTGCATAGATGGACTTGGTATGATTAGGACCAGGGGTTATTCGGTGTAATCATAACCGTAATGTTACAAATGATGTGGTAAAAGTCCTCATTGGCCCGTAGTGCATTGATGGACAGTTGTTGGCATGGTCATGACCATTAATGAATACACAAATATTCTTGACCGGTAGTGCATTGATAATTGTAGTCGTGATACTAAAGAATATCCTTGGCCATAGTGCAGGGGTGATTCGATGATGTGGATTATTTATTAAGCTGAGTCCCAGCGATAAAAGTGATGAAAAACCTTTTAAATCATAAAAGATAGTAGATTTTATTCTCTACTTGACTCTTTTAATGGATTGCTTGTTTCGATGTAGTTAAACTTGATGTTTGTTATATTGTATCAGTTTAACACTGTTTAAGGCTAATGATAATTTATTCTGCATTATCTTAGTCATAATATTTCTTACTGGGCTAGTTGAGCTCACCCTTTCTTTCACTGTTTTCTTCAGGAAATGAGAATATAGCTGAACGAGTCGGGGAACGGAGTGATGGTCTTAGATGGTGCAATAGTAGTCCTCACTATTCTGTGAAATAGTGTGATAATAATTGTAATGAGGACTCCTTTTGAGTTTGTATACTCTCTAGTAGACAATATTTGTATTCAAACTCACAGTTTATCTTTTGTCGTATTGTACACGACAGTTGTATTATTAAGTTGTATTTAAATTATGTACCATGTATCTGGCGACTCAAGATGGATGATGTATACCTAATTTTGGGGGCATCACAGTATTTAATGTAAAACCCCAACTTTTTGAATAAAGATGAATTTTCAATTAGTATTATTTTTGAATATTATGGAGTGAAATTGATATAATGTTATAGTTGTGGGTAATATTTATAAATTTTGCAAAGTACGCAAGTTGTTATATAATATTCGATTGGTGGGGAATATTCATTTTAATAGGAAATATTCGCAATAACCAAGACAATCATTGATGGATCCTACAACGAATTATTATCATTTGATTGAGAAAACGATAAAAATACCTTATGAAAATAACGGCGGAAGTTTTCCTCATTAATTGTTGAAACACACAGTGTTAAAAATGCGATGTCTGGCTTGGTTGCATAGTAGCACACGGTATTAATTATTGATGCTTACGTGATAAGTCACTTAGTTTTGTTGGTATTATTAATGTAATAATACAAAAAATCTTTTTATAAAAATCAGAATACTTTTATAAAGTTATTCTATAAATAGAATATATTATATTCTATTATGCATAGTGTTGCATAGTGTCTGCATAGTGTTTTGTGTAGTAAAATCTTTTTATAAAAAATGATTACTTTTATAAAGTTATCTGTTTTATTAGACAATAATTAGAATATATTATATTTTATTATCCATAGTGTTTGCATAGTGCCTGCATAGTATTTGCATAGTAAAATCTTTTATAAAGTTATTCGTTTTATTAGATTATAAATAGAATATATTATATTTTATTTAACAGATTTTGCTTTAAATATGGACCGTCAGATTAAAGTAAATCAATCTAGACCGTTGATGAGTTAGTTACTATGCAGTCCATTTTTCTATAAATAGAAGCTCATTCTTTCATTATTTTCTTACAAATTCACTGAAATTCTAGAGAGATAAACTATAGAGAGAAAGAAGAAAGTATTCTGCTACTTCACTACTTATATATCCAGTACTCTTCTTCTTAAGGTAGGGAATATTATTTGTTATACTCGTAAGGTGTGTTATTCTTTTGTATTCATGAAGAGAAATTATGTTATTTCATTCTTTATTATTCATTGGAATAACTTTTGATATGCTGAAAGCTACCCTATACTTGGTGACATTCTTCATTATTCCGTCTTTACTATTACATTTGGAATATCCACGTGCATGCGTTTTACGCTTGGGACCTAATTCCGCCTTTATTATTACTCGTTGAATATCACGTGCATGCGTTTTACGTAGGACTGGTTCCGCCTTTATTATTATTACTTGGAATATCCTATCTATACGTTTTTGTGGGACTGATTCCTTCCTTATTAGTATTACATTGGAATAACATGTCTATGCGAAGTACCGCATGCATGGTGATTTCATTGTTATTCCATTCTTTATTATTCTGTTGGAACATCCTTGCTTTAAAATTTCACCGACCGGTTCCGTTATTTAGTATTCTATTGGAATAACTTTGTACATCTGAAGTACCGCATGCATGGTGATTTCTTTTGTTATTCCATTCTTTATTATACTCAGTTGGTTAAAGTTTTGACTTCTATACTTCCATGAAATTAGTGGAATATCCTTGATAATTGCTCTTCATCCAGTATCTTTTCATGGAAATATTCTTCTGAGCATTCTTGAATTTTACTCTACAAAGCAGTATCATGTTGACAATTTGGACGTTATTGGTTCTTGGACAAATTAATTCTTGAACTTGTTTTATTGAATTCTTATATCATTGTCATCATCCTCATATTTATATTTTTTCAAAGTCATCTGTGGCCTGTAGTGCATAGATGGACTTGGTATGATTATGACCAGGTATTATTCGGTGTAATCATGATCGTAATGTTACAAATGATGTGGCAAAAGTCCTCATTGGCCCGTAGTGCATTGATGGACAGTTGTTGGCATGATCATGACCATTAATGAATACACAAATATTCTTGGCCCGTAGTGCATGGGTAATTGTGGTCGTGATACTAAAGAATATCCTTGGCCGTAGTGCATGGGTGATTCGATGATTTGATTATTTATTAAGCTGAGTCCCAGTGATAAAAGTGATGAAAAACCTTTTAAATCATAAAAGATAGTAGATTTTATTCTCTACTTGACTCTTTTAATGGATTGCTTGTTCCACTGTAGTTAAACTTGATGTTTGTTATATTGTATCAGTTTAACACTGTTTAAGGCTAATGATAATTTATTCTGCATTATCTTAGTCATAATATTTCTTACTGGGCTAGTTGAGCTCACCCTTTCTTTCACTGTTTTCTTCAGGAAATGAGAATATAGCTAGAACGAGTCGGGGAACGGAGTGATGGTCTTAGATGGAGCATTAGTAGTCCTCACTATTCTGTGAAATAGTGTGATAATAATTGTAATGAGGACTCCTTTTGAGTTTGTATACTCTCTAGTAGACAATATTTGTATTCAAACTCACAGTTTATGTTTTGTCGTATTGTACACGACAATTGTATTATTAAGTTGCATTTGAATTATGTACCATGTATCTGGCGACTCAAGATGTGACACCCCCAAATCTTGGTACTTCATTTCCTCAAGATTTGGTGTTCACTTAATCAAAACATCCATTTCTAACTACCCAATTATAATAAATTGAATAATAAAAACCTGCACATACATGATAAAACTTAAATAAAATCTCCCAGGTTATCTAACCTTTAACAACAATCATTCAAATACGGAAATTTAAATAAACTTCATTACAATCTTTAAATCTAAGTCTGAAAGTAAACTATTACAAGTCTTCAGTATTTATTCATCTTTCCTTTCCCCTTACTGGAGCTAGGTACGTCACCCGTTTTAATTTTAGCTGTAAGAAATTTTACAGGCAAGAGTGAGCAAACAAGGACCACATGAAATAACAATAAATAAATCTTTAAACTTTTACATCAATTGCCAATATTAGGCTAAATAGAACTGAACAATATATTCTATTAACTTTCTGAAATCCATAACATTCACTGAGGGTCTAATGATCACGAATCATGTGTGACGCCCCCAAAATTAGGTATACGTCACCCATCTTGGGTCGCCACTTACATGGTACATAAATTCAAATACAACTTACTAACCTAAGCGTGTGTATACAATACGACATAAATCGTGAGTTTGAATACAAATATTGTCTACTAGATATTATACAAACTCAAAAGGAGTCCTCATTACAACTATTATCACACTATTTCACGTAATAGTGAGGACTACTAATGCTATCCTCTCGGACCATTACTTCGTTCCCAGACTCATCCCAAATATGTTCTCATTTCAAGAGAGAAAAAGAAAGAAAGAAAGGGTGAGCTCAACTAGCCCAATGAAAATATTATGACTAAGATAATGCGAATAAATTATCATTAGCCTTCAATGATGTTAAACCGATAAAATACAATAGTCAACCGGTTTAATCTGCAATGAATAAGCAATCCATTAAAAGAGTCAAGTAGAGAATAAAGTCTACTATCTTTTAGGTTTTAAAAGGTTTCATCAATTTTTATCGCCGAGACTCGACTTTAATAAATAAACCACCACATCTAATCATCCCCGTACCACTCATCAAGGATTTTCATCAAATTATCAATGGTCATGACTATACCGAATCACCCCGGTCATAATCATACCAAAAACTATCCATCATCGCATTACAAAGCCACTTTGAGGACTTTTGTCACATCATTTATATCAAGTCGTGATTATACTTAGAATGATCCTGGTCATAATCATACTAAGTTCATCTATGCACGTAAGCCAAAGATAACATAATATAACATGAGGATGATGACAATGACATAGTAATTCAATAAAACAAGTTCAAGAATTATTTAATCCATGAATTATTAACGTCCAAATTGTCAACATGATCTTTGTTTAGTAGAGTAAAATTCAAGAATGATCGTAAGAATATTTCCATGAAAGATCTTTGGATGAAACGCAAATATCAAGGATATTCTACTAATTTCATGGAGTATAGAAGTCAAAGTTTTAACTAACCGGGTATAATAAAGAATGGAATAACAAAAGAAATCACCATGCATGCGGTACCAGCATGATGATTGTGTTATTCCAATGAATAATAATAACGGAACCAAAGTCGTGAAATTCACAAGCGGGATGTTCCAACAGAATAATAAAGATGGAACCCGGATCCGGTGTAAAACACACATGAGATAGGATATTCCAACAGAATGATAAAGACGGAACCAGTCCGGTGTAAACACATGATGTGATGTTCCAACGAGAATAATAAAAAGCGGAACCAGTCCTGTGTAAAACACACAAAACAGGATGTTCCAATGTAATAATAGAAGAATGTCACCAAGTATAGGGTAAACCGCATGTACAAAGTTATTCCAACAAAATAATAAGCAATGGAATAACATAAGGATTTCACCAAGTATAGGGTATGCCGCGTATACAGGTTATGTATAGGGTATGCCACTTTTACAGGTTATTCCAATAGAATAATAATGAATGGAATAATAGAAGTTCTCTTCAAGAAGAAAGAATAACACCCTTACTAGTAAAAAGAACCTGAATATAGAAATAGTGAAGTAGCGAATACTCTTCTTCTTTCTATAATTTTCTCTATAGCTTCTCTATAATTTCTCTCTGTAGAGTTTCAATGAATTAAATAAGAAAATAATGAAGGAATGAGCTTCTATTTATAGGAAAATGGAATGCATAGTAACTAATCCATGAACGGTCCAGATTGATTTACTTTAATCTGACGGTCTATATTTAAAGAAAAATCTTTTAAATAAAATATAATATATTCTATTTATATAAAAATATTTTACTATGCAAACACTATGCAACACTATGCAAAACACTATGCAACACTATGCATAATAAAATATAATATATTCTATTTATAGAATAACTTTAATAAAGTATTCTATTTTATATAAAAAGATGTTTCTGCTTTATTACGTTAATAATACTAATAAAACAAAACGTCATTATCGCTTATAATAATTCATATTATTAATCGACAATAATGGAATCAAACCGAGTGACTTCTCACATAAGCATCAATAATCAATACTGGTGCTACTTATTATCACCACACGACATTCTTGCTTTTACTATCGAGTAGTTCAACAAAGAACCACGGTAAAACTTCCGCCGTTATTTCAATAAAATATTTTTATCGTTTTCTCGATCCGACAATAATTACATTGTGGGGTCCACCATGATTGATCCGTTATGCGAATATTCCCTCGCTAAACCAAGAATATTCCCCACCAATCGAATATAATATAACCACTTGCATACTTTTGCAAAATTTATAAATACTACCCACAACTATAATATTTATCTCAAATTCACACCATAATATTAAAAATTATTTCGACAAAATTTAAATCTTTATTGATAAAATCTGGGGTCTCACAATCTCCCCTCCTTATGGAATTTAAGCCCTCGAAATTAGAGTGCGACGCACTGGTATGATAAGAGATGAGGATACCTTGAATACCTTTATCGTTTAAAATATTAAATTCATCTTTGCAATCCTACCAAAGATATTCATTAACAATTCATCTTTGCACTACTGAGCCAAAGATATATAAGCTAGAAAACCAATAATCTTCGAGACTTAGCTTAATAGTATCACGACCACGAATTATCCATGCACTAATGGTAAAGGATATTCGTGTTTTTCAATTGATCGTGATTATTATACCAATAATCCGTGGTCATAATCATACCAAGTCTATCAATGCACTACTACTAAAGATGACTTTTACCACATCCATGAATTAATATTTCATTCTTTGAGACTCACTCAATAATTAATCCATATCATCGAATCATCCCCGCACTACAAGCGAGGATATTCATTAGTATCACGACCACGAATTATCCATGCACTACTACCAAAGATAATTGTGTATTCATTAGTATCACGACCACAAATTATCCATGCACTCTGACGAAAAGATAATTGTGTATTCATTAGTATCACGACCACAAATTATCCATGCACTACTGACCAAAGATAATTGTGTATTCATTACTGGTTATGATTATACCGAAATAATCCGTGGTCATAATCATACCAAGTCCATCTATGCACTACAAAAGAATACGTAGATGACTTTCAACATAATATAAACATGAGGATAATGATATAAAGAATCAATCAAATGAGATAAAGGATAAATATTAAACATTTATAATATAATATATCCAGGATTCAAGAATATCCCCATGTTATCAATCACTTAATAATCTCATAATCTAATAACATTAATATTATAATAATATTTTAATCACTTCTTAAATTTATAAACAATTTATCTCAATTGTTTATGCTTTACCATATAATGCATTTAATCATTCAAAAATGCCATACTCATAAAATATCATCACCAATTATCAAATCCCTCATCAAAAATATGCATATACTCTATATAGGATTCTCTAGCCATAAAATCCTATTTTCAACTTTGTTACTTCACATAACATATTTAACTCATATGTTCGTAACTAAACTATTTTCATGAAAAATACCAAATCAGTCCCAAAAATATTTCTTTTCTGGGATTTAGCATAATATAGTCCCATGATGAAAATATATTTTTCTCGGAATTTTTAAAATTCATTTTCTATTTTTCAAAAATCAATTTCTAATTAATTTCTTAAGAAATTAGCTACCTCGAGTTTAACTCCAAAAATTCCCAAATCTTGGCAGGACGTTACACATGTTAATGTGAGCTTCTAGTTTAAATTTCATGGTCATCGGAGTTATAAAACTCCTAAGTTATAGAGTTTTTCGTTTGGAAAAACCTAAATATTGAAATAGTCATAACTTGCTCATTTTAAGTCGAGAATGAGCTCATTTTTGGACAGGAGATACTTTATACCATATACCTTCATGTCCCAAAAGGCCAGAATTTTTCTCATAATTTAAGTGGCCGAAACAGCCCTTAAAGTTTCTGGGCAGTAGCATTTTGAAATTTACAGCTTTGGCCTCCTTTGCTAAAATCAGTCCACACAAAATCTACAACACCTTTTCCAGTAATTCCACTTGGATTAGTTAGGTAACTCATAGATCTAACTCTAGGATTGACCACACTCAAAAATTCAAAATATAATAGGAGATATGGTCAATTGAATTTCATGTTACGTTTTTCACCAAAATCGATTTTCAACTCTTTGTGATTTTTAAGAAACTTTCATGTTTTTACATACTAACCAACATAACTCATCATAACACTTACTAATACTTCATATACCCATGATTTTTATTAGTCCAATACTTTTATTATGACTTTCATCATAATCCTCGTAAATAAGCATCCTTTTAGTTGAAGAAATATTTGAGGTTTAAGAAATGGGTTTTTGTACTGGGGTCAATACAAAATTCAATTTCACGCTCCAAGTAGGCTAAGAAGTCTTCAAGAATACTCCAGGAAATTTATTAATAATAGAAATATCATTCAAAACTGTGACTCTCATCCAAGACTTGGATAGTACGTCACATTGATACCAACTGTGACTTCTATCCCTTAACCTAGATAGCACCTCACAATGATACCTATAAACTTGCCATCTTCATTCACGATGTCGCCTACTGAGAAAGTCCGAAACGGTGCATTCCACACAAGGAAGTCAACAACGAAAGGTTCGAGCTCTTTACTTATAGCTTGATATAACAGTGATTAACTTTAGGGTTTGGTTACTTTGAATTCGTGTAACAGGGTTGTTATAAATATAAAAGCTAACAACCTTACGAAAAGTATGATGAGTAGTTAACCAATTGATTCCTAAAATCAAAGGAAAGTATTTTCAAAGAGATAAGATTGACAGGTAACGTGAAATTTTCGATTTGAATCAACAAGATTTATAAACAGTGGAGGTAACGAAGGTTTCTCCCAACTAAGTTTAAACAGGTAAATCCAAGTCCCAATTTCTCTGAGTCAAATTTAAACGTTGAACGCAAGCAAGAGAGATAAAATAATAGGTAGAACCAGGTATCGAATACGATATAGACTTCGCAAGAGCTTATTCTTAACTTACCCGTGATAATTTTATTCGGGTTCCTCGTCACGAGAAAAAAAACGCCTCTCTTAAACTACGGCTTTGGCTTGTGCGAGACATCCTTTGGCATCACTATCTCAACCGGACTTGACTTCACCATACGACAAAATCGAGCTAAGTGACCTTTTCTTCCGCAATTAAAACACGCTTTGGATTCTTTGCGTGTCAGATTTGAACGGATGTGTCCCTCTTGTCGCATTTGAAACATCGACCGGTGGTCGTTCTTTTCCTTTTGAAGCGGGTCTTTGATGCCTACGTCTTCACGTCATTGTTGAACCCTCTCTTCTTGAAATGTCCATTCTTATTATCTTGGCCATGATTACCACCGAAAATGGTTACCATTCTTGACATGATAATTTCCCCCACGATGGTTATCATTGTTCCGATGACCGTTGCCACCGGTATGATTATTATCGTGTTGTTGCTCATTACCTTTTGGTTGAGCTGACTCAACGGTCTCATGTGCTTCATTACTTATCTCAATATTTTCAGATGTCATTTTCAAATACTGCCACCAAACATGGGTTAAATAACATATCACATATTATCCCTATACTCTGACCGACCAAATAAATACCACATAAACTTAGGTAGGTCATACTAGCGAAGGAATTCCCCGTCTCTCCCCTCCTAGTTCTTGTCTCACATCTTAGCCGGGGATCATATCCTAAGCTCGATACTGTTATGGCCCCCAAAATTAGGTATCGTCACCCATCTTGGGTCGCCACTTACATGGTACATAAATTCAAATACAACTTACTAACCTAAGCGTAGGTGTACAATACGACATAAAGCGTGAGTTTGAATACAAATATTGTCTACTAGATATTATACAAACTCAAAAGGAGTCCTCATTACAACTATTATCACACTATTTCACGCGAGAATAGTGAGGACTACTAATGCTATCCTCTGGACCATTACTTCGTTCCCAGACTAAGTCCCAGCTATGTTCTCATTTCACGAAGAGAACGGTGAAAAGAAAGGGTGAGCTCAACTAGCCCGATGAAAAATATTATGACTAAGATAATGCGAATAAATTATCATTAGCCTTCAAATGATGTTAAACCGATAAAATACAATAGACAACCGGTTTAATCTGCGTGACGGAATAAGCAATCCATTAAAAGAGTCAAGTAGAGAATAAAGTCTACTATCTTTTAGGTTTTAAAGGTTTTCATCAATTTTTATCATTTGAGACTCGACAATAAATAAACCACCACATCTAATCATCCACGTACCTACGGTCAAGGATTTTCATCAAATTATCGATAGTTAAATGACTATCTTAGAATCACCCCCGGTCATAATCATACCAAAAACTATCCATCAACGCATTACAGCCACCGAGAGACTTTTGTCACATCATTTATATCAAGTCATGATTATCTTACCGAATGATCCTCGGTCATAATCATACTAAGTTCATCTATGCACGTAAGCGAAGATAACATAATATAACATGAGGATGATGACAATGACATAGTAATTCAATAAAACAAGTTCAAGAATTATTTAATCCATGAATTATTAACGTCCAAATTGTCAACATGATCTTTGTTTAGTAGAGTAAAATTCAAGAATGATCGGAAGAATATTTCCATGAAAAGATCTTTGGATGAAACGCAAATATCAAGGATATTCTACTAATTTCATGGAGTATAGAAGTCAAAGTTTTAACCAACCGGGTATAATAAAGAATGGAATAACAAAAGAAATCACCATGCATGCGGTACTTCCCATAGGCGGAGTTATTCAACAATAATAATAATAACGGAACCAGTCGTGAAATGAAATTCACCAAGCGGGATGTTCCAACGTAATAATAAAGATGGAACCCGGTCCGGTGTAAAACACGCGGATAGGATATTCCAGCGAGAATGATAAAAGGCGGAACCGGTCCTGTAAAACACCTGACATGGATGTTCCAGCGAGAATAATAAAAAGCGGAACCAGTCCATTGTAAAACACATGAGCGAGGATGTTCCAATAATAATAATAGAAGAATGTCACCAAGTATAGGGTAAAATCCAGCGTATACAAAAGTTATTCCAACAGAATAATAAGCGATGGAATAACATAAGGATTTCACCAAGTATAGGGTATCTTGGCGTGTCAAGGTTATGTATAGGGTATGCCACTTTTACGGAGTTATTCAATGAAATAATAATGAATGGAATAATGAAGTTCTCTTCAAGAAGAAAGAATAACACCCTCTACTAGTAAAAGAACCTGAATATAGAAGTAGTGAAGTAGCGAGAATACTCTTCTTCTTTCTATAATTTTCTCTCTATAGCTTCTCTCTATAATTTCTCTCTCTAGAGTTTCAATGAATTAAGTAAGAAAATAATGAAGGAATGAGCTTCTATTTATAGGAAAATGGAATGCATAGTAACTAATCTATGAGCGGTCCAGTTGATTTACTTTAATCGGACGGTCCATATTTAAAGAAAAATCTTTTAAATAAAATATAATATATTCTATTTATATAAAAATATTTTACTATGCAAACACTATGCAAACACTATGCAAAAACACTTTATGCAACACTATGCATAATAAAATATAATATATTCTATTTATAGAATAACTTTAATAAAGTATTCTATTTTATATAAAAGATGTTTACTTTTTATTACGTTAATAATACTGAATAAAACAAAAGCGTCATTATCGCTTATAATAATTCATATTATTAATCGACATAATGGAATCAAACCGAGTGACTTCTCACATAAGCATCGATAATCAATACTGGTGTAATTACTTATGCAACCACACGTATTCTTTGTACTTTTACTACCGAGGTAGTTCAACGGTAACCACGGTAAAACTTCCGCCAATTATTTCATAAAAATATTTTTGTCGTTTTCTCAATCCGGCCAATAATTACATTATGGGGTCCACCAATGATTGAGTAGTTATGCGAATATTCCTGCTAAACCAATATTCCCAGAGCCAATCGAATATAATATAACCACTTGCATACTTTGCAAAATTTATAAATACTACCCACAACTATAATATTTATCTCAAATTCACACCATAATATTAAAAATTATTTCGACAAAATTTAAATCTTTATTGATAAAATCTGGGGTCTCACATCATGTCCACAGTTATAAGTAATCTTTCAACTTTAACTTTAATAGTCATAAGACTATAAGGACTCCACGTAATTAGGGGAATCAACCGTTCATACAATGTATTGTGCACAACCATTTCAACGCTAATCGTAAACCTCTATTAAAAGAGTTGTTCATCTCAGTATTTAGAGTACAAGTCCGCACCAAAGGAAGTTTGGTTTGGATAAGCTTTCAAGATAATTTGGAATTCAACGAACATCAACTAAGGAGTAGTTGAATAAGAGCAATAACACTATACTATAGAATAATCGTGATTAAATCAATCATAGTAACTAAAATCATGCTTTAGGAATAATCTAATAGCATGCAATTTGAATAACTATAGCCTACCTTGCTTGAACAATACTAAGCCAAGGTTAATTAGAATTGAATACTAAACATGCATAGCAATTTAGTTATGCATGCTGATCAATAATTGAAATACAAGAATAACTTGTTCAACATCAAACCAAAGTTTAGACAGCTTGCATCATTATAAGGTAATCGAATTGAAAACAATAATTAGTTCAATAAGACAAAGGATTAGAAAACTTGTCTTGCTCGTAGGCTAAACCGAATCAATTTGAATCACAATATCCTATATACATATGTTATCGTGACATAGTTAGTCATTATCACATAACTAATACATTCATCATGTAGGTTTGATTATTTAAACACATAATCAAATTATAACACAAGTTAATCCTTAATAACATAATTATTCATAGTATAGAAATACTACAATCAATATTTTACAGTCCTACTATCATCACATAGTGTTTCTTAAAATTTCGTGTACAAAAAGTACACTGTCAGACCATTCTGCTAACTTTCGTATGCCATAAATACCACAATTCTGATGTGGTGATGGCGGCGTAGTGGTAGTGATGAATATACTACACGAAGAAGCCATGGCTGCTATGGTGATGATGGCTTGTGGCTACACTAACGTACTTAGAGGAAAAGAGGTTATGAGAGGGTGAAACAGTACAAATAGAAATGAGCAAGTAAAACATAAAGATAAAAAAAGAAAATTGTTAAATTCACAACAGGAAATGTTATTTTCATAATAAAAATATCGCTATAGATCTTATAGCGGCAATTTTGACCGTCGCTATACATCTACAGCGACATTTTTGTTGAGAAAATAACAAAAAATGTTGTGGATTTAACAATTTCCTAAAAAGGTTTGGATGATACCTTGTATGCTAGATGATGAAGGTTTTCCTTTCTATGATTGTTTCTTCCAATTCCTTTTATCAAAACCTGTTAGGATTTCTCTCAATTTCTCTATAGTTTTCTTCTTCTCTCCCTTTTTTTCTTCTGAGTTTTCTTTCTTCCTAACTCTAACATACGTAGAATAATATAACGTATATAGTAATAATAGATATATTAAGTATAGGATATTTAACTGACATCAGTTATAAAAATTTGAAAATCAAAAGCTATAAGGCTTGTTTGGCTATCTAACTAAAATAACCCATTAACCCTTACACCTTGTTTGGTAAACTTAATTAAAACAAATGGATTAATCCTTATACCTTGTTTGCTAAAACATCATTAGATTAAAGACTTATTATGCAATAAGACATGTTTGGAAAAACTAGATTAAACTCTTTTAATTTATTTTAATAACTCCTTTATAGCAAGGTTATTTGTCACACTTCTATTATACTAAATAATCTATTAAACATTAATCTATTAAATTACTTTAGCACATAATTTAATATCACATAACTATAATTTCTTTTATAATTGTAATTTTATTAGACCAACTAATATTTTAAATTACAATTTCCCATTTAAAATATTATAATTTATTTAAATCACTATAAGCTCTCTAGCTTTACTTATTAAATTAAATTGATATATAATCTCATAACAATTAATTTTCTTAGCTCCTTAATTATTTATTCAACAAATAATTAACTAAATCACATCCACTCAAAATTCCATTAAATACTTATATAATTCAATAAATATTTAATATTGCAAATAAATATTTAATATTTAATTATTTATTCAACAAATAATTAACTAAATTAAATCAATTCAAATTAAACAATTATTTTATTCAACAATAAACATATCTATTAAATACTTATATAAATTAATAAATATTTGATATTACACTTTAAAATTCTGGAATGTTACATCATTCCCTCCTTACAAGGATTCTGTCCCTCAGAATCACAACTCAAACAAATCATTCATTACATTCTTCCCTACTTACAAAGATTCTGTCCCCAGAATCGAAGACCAGATTAAACAAATAACTCAGGGTACTCTTTTAACATTTTCTCTTTGAGTTCCCACGTAGCTTCTTCAGCGTTGTGGTTCCTCCATATCACCTTCACAGAAGGTATCACTTTATTCCTGAGCATTTGTTCTTTCCTGTCGACTATCTGGATAGGAACCTCTTCATAAGACAAATCTTTCTCGAATCGCAGCGGTTCAGTTTCGATCACATGTTTGTAGTCGGGTTTATATGGTCGTAACATCAAATACTAAAAAAGCAGTATGAATATTTTCCAACTCGGAGGTAGAGCTACCTCGTAAGCCACTTCTCCCACTCTTGTGACACTTCAAAGGGTCCAATAAACCTCGGGCTTAGCTTTTCCTTTTTACCGAAATGAATTTTTCCCTTCCAAGGAGAAACTTTTAGGAATACAAAAGTTCCTACGTCGAATGCACGATCTTATCTGTGTTGATCAACATACTTTTTTCCATCATCTTGAAACATACTAATTTTGCCCGATGAGTTTAACAACGTCGGAAGTTTGTTGTACCGATTACGGTCCTAACGATTGGCGTTCACCGACTTCATCCCGCCGACAAAGGGAGTTACGTACTTTCTACCATACAATGCCTCGTAAGGTGGCATGCCGATGCTCGCGTGATAACTGTTGTTATAAGAAAATTCCACCAACGATAATTATTCTTCCCAGCTTCCTTTAAAGTCCATGACATATACTCTCAGCATATCTTCCAATATATGAATTGTTCGTTCACTTTGGCCATCTGTTTGTGGATGATAAGCCGTACTCATTTGTAACTGTGTCCCCATGCATTCTTGTAGTCTCTTCCAGAAATTCGATGTGAATCGCGGATCTCTATCGGACACAATTGATACTGGCACTCCGTGCCTCGAAATGATCTCTTTAATGTACAATCTTGCCAACTGATCAAGATTGAATCTAATCTTTATTGGTAAAAAGTGCGCTGACTTCGTCAGTCTGTCCACTATCACCCAAATTGCATCGCATCCTCTCTGAGTAGTTGGAAGACCCACCACAAAATCCATCGTGATGTGTTCCCACTTCCATTCCGGTATTTCCAATGGTTGAAGTAATCCACTGGGTCTTTGATGTTCGGCTTTTACTCTTTGACATGTCAAGCATTTCGCTACGCACTTTGCAACGTCCCTTTTCATATTCGGCCACTAGAAATGTCAGCGGAAATCTTGATACATTTTCGTGCTTCCTGGATGAATTGAATATTTTGAGCTATGAGCTTCGGTCAAAATTTCTTCTTTCAGTTTTAGCACTGCTGGAACCCAAATTCTTCCCTCGAACTGTAGTAATCCTTCGGTATCGACCTTGTATTTTACATCACCGCCTTCAACCAGATTCTCTTTGATTTTCTCACACTCTTCATCTTGTAGTTAAGCATTCTTCACTTTGTCCACTAAAGTTGGACCCGCTTCTATCTGGAATAGTTGTTCGTCAGATTCTTTTGAAAATTTGATTTCTAACTCCAGTTTTGTCATTGCTGAAATGAGCTCCTCCTGAGTTGTTATCAGCATCAACTTTTCCCGACCTTTCTTGCTTAAAGCATCTGCCACCACATTCGCTTTGCCCGAATGATAAAAGATTTCACAAATAATCTTTTATCAATTCCATTCTTTGACACACGTTCAAATCCTTCTGAGTGAAAATATACTTCAGACTTTTGTGGTCTGTGTAGATCTCACATTTCTCTCTATAAAGATAGTGTCTCTATATCTTCAGAGCAAATACAACTGCAGCCAATTCCAAATCATGAGTCGGATACCCTTTCTCATAATCCTTTAGTTGTCTTGATGCATACGCAATAACTTTGCCGTTCTGCATAAGAACACAATCCAACCCTTTTTGTGAGGCATCACTATACACCACAAAATTTCCTGTATTATCTGGTAATGTTAACACAGGTGCCACACTTAACTTCTTCTTCAAATCTTGGAAACTCTCTTCACATTTCTCCGTCCAAATGAATTTTACCGCCTTCCTTGTCAAATTTGTTAGCGGAGTGGCTATCTTAGAAAAATCTTGAATAAATCTTCTATAATAACCAGCCAGTTCCAAGAAACCCCTCACTTCTGATTGTGTTCTTGGTTGTTCCCAATTGATTATAGCTTCCACTTTTGATGGATCCACTGAAATCCCATCTTTGTCAATCACATGACCCAAAAATTGTACACGATTGAGCTAAAATTCGCACTTAGAGAATTTTACGTATAGATTTTCCTTCCTTAGTGTTTCCAATGTCAAACGTAAATGTTCCACGTGTTCTTCTTGAGTTTTGGAATACACCAGAATGTCATCAATAAATACCACTACAAACTTGTCTAAGAATGGTTTAAACACCATGTTTATCAAATCCATGAACGTAGCAGGGGCATTTGTTAAACCAAAAGACATCACCGAAAACTTCGTAATGTCCGTGCAGGAGTTACGAATGTCGTTCTAGGTATATCCTCCTTTCTTACCTTCAATTGGTGATACCCACTTCTCAAATCTATTTTTGAGAAATATTTAGCACCCTTCAGCTGATCAAACAAGTCATCTATTCTAGGCAACGGATACCTATTCTTAATAATGACCTTGTTTAACTCCCTATAATCAATGCAAATACGCATTTATCCGTCCTTCTTCTTTACGAATAATACTGGCGCTCCCCACGGTGATACGCTAGGTTAAATATATTTCTTGTCTAGCAGCTCTTGCAATTATACCATCAGTTCCTTCATTTCCACCGGAGCCATTATGTACGGGGCCTTAGATATTGGTGCTATTCCCGGCGCCAAGTCGATCACGAACTCAATTTCTCTGTTAGGCGGAAGTCCTGGCAAATCCTCTGGAAACACGTCTTCAAATTCCCTCATAACTGGTATTTCTTCTAGCTTCACACCCTTCTTCTGAGTATCGACTATGTAAGCTAAATAGCCCACACAACCTTGACTCAACAATTTCTTGGCCTGCATAGTCGTCAGACATTTCATTTGTCTAGGCGACTTGCTACCATGAAATACTACCTTTGACAGAGTCATAAGGTTTACACACTTCTTTTGGCAATCAATTACCGCTCCGTATTTGAACAGCCAATCCATTCCCAAAATTACATCAAATTCCCTGAGTCTAATCAGAATCAAATCTACTAACAAGATATTCTCCTTAATGTTCACCCTACAGTTCTTGTATACGAATCTAACAGGGATTACTTCCTTATTCGCAATTTCTATGTTCAAAGGAAAATTCGGTTCTTCTCAGGCAATTCTAACCTCTTAGCAAATTCATCGATATAAGCGAACAAGTAGCACACAATCGAATAATACATAAACATTTATATCATTGATTGGGGTAATACCTGACACTACATCTCTTGATTGCCTGACATCTTACGGTCGTGTTGAAGGTTACATTGTGGGGTTGTTTGATCTTCTGCGAGTCCTGTAATGGCCCGTACCTCCATTGTTACCTCCATTGTTTCTGGTTTTCACTCCATCCTTCTTCTTAGGGCACTCACGAGCAAAGTGATCCTTGGATCCGCACGCGTGAAACACGCATTCTTCTTTGGTTGAGTGCAACTTGGGGCGATGTGACCCTCACAGCCCTGATTGAAGCATACCCGCTTCCCCATTAAGCCGCACCCATTGTGAAATTTCCGCATGTATACATGCTTTCAAACTTTTGTTTTCTTGGTTACCTGGCCGTGTACAACACCCATGCTCCCATTCCACTTCCTCTTCAACCTGTTGCTGCTGTTGTTGTTGTTATTGTTGTTGTTGTTGTTGTTTCCACCACTACCACTACCACTCCCATTCTTAGTCTCATTCTCATTCTTCTTCTTCTTTTGTTCCTGGTTGAACCTTGTCACTGCCTCCCCTCCACCTTCAGCGAGTACTGCTTTCTCCATCACCGCTGCAAATGTCTTTAACTGGAACAGGGAAACCCTACTGTACAACCAGGGCTTCAGTCCCTGTTCAAATCTTTTCGCCTTAAGCTCGTCTGTGCTGACTTTATAAGGTGCAAACCTCGCCAATTCATTGAATTTTGCTGCATACTCGGATACCGTCATCGTCCCTTGTTTTAGTTCGAAAAGCGCACTTCTAGTGACTCTTGAACTCTCCAGAAAATAGGTCTCGAAGAACAACTCCTTGAACCTATCCCAGGTCATCACTCCTGGCCCTTCACGAGTTTTATTGGCCTGCCACCAATAACTAGCTTCTGCTTTCAACATGAACGTTGCAAAAGAAGTCTTCTAATCATCCCCTACCCTAGCGACATCGAATACTTTTTCTATCTCCATAGTCCAGGTTTGTGCTTCGACTGGATTTATAGACCCATGGAATTCAGGTGGTCAAACTGCCTTGAAATCCTTAAACGTTGTACTATAGTTTTGTGGTTGATTCTGCAACGCTCCTGTCAGTAGTGTTACTAGTTGTTGAACGGGGTTACCATCAACATTGTTGTTATTGGTAGTTCTCTCATTGTTTCTCTGTCGGGGTGGTTCACGTGTGGGAGGCATTTTCTGTTGCAATAAAACATCTATTAGACTATTACTCAGCTTCTTTAAGTATTTTCTAATTAACTTGCCTCCATAAAAGAAATAACCACATAACACATAACACTTTGAATAAAGTAACAACTTTTATTTATTCAAAACCTTTTTGGAAAACATAAAACAATAGCATCACTGCTATCTACATTACTTTCCTGAACTACAAAAGTTTCAGGACAACATCATAGTCATATCCCATAGGTTGCATAACACTTAGGATTTATAATTTATTTCACCTTTCATTCATCGTACAACAGCTACGATGTTCTATTAAGATACTTCTTAGCCATATCACGTTCTTCCTCCATAACTCGAAACATTGTTCTGCAATCTAACACGAATGATGGCAGCGTCTCGAACTGAATCAGATATCCCATGACCCGATCTTGAGCTCGATTAATTGCGGTGTTAAATACTTTATCCATCTCTTCCATCGTCATCCTCTTTGCTTATGTGTCTCTTCTGCTAATCTGGTTCGTTGAAAAGCTTCCTCGTAAGCATCTTCAGCTCTTGCCCTCTTAGCAGTTTCTTCTCTCAGCTTGTTCTTTAGTTCAGCGACCACTTCGATCAGTTGCTCTTTTCTCTCCTTCAGTCTGTACTAGTTTCTCATCGACATTTGTCAATCGTTCCTCACGATCCTGGATCTCGCCGTCTTTTTGTGTCATTGCAGTCTGTTGTTCAGCTACTATCTCCTGCAACTCCTCAACTGTATCCTGAAGTTCCACGTTACGGTCATGCACCTCATCGTATATATGACCAGCTTATCGAGTTAAGTGGAATCCTTTCCTCCTCCTCCTCGTCCTCGTCATCCTCATCCTCCTGTGGTAACTCAATAGGATCCTCCTCGTCTGTCTCTACGTCATCATCCTCATCCTCAACTACTGTGACCAACGGGGTTGACTCCCGTGGCAGTAGTTGTTCCCAAACTACCTGAATGTCGCGAGACTCCTCCTCTATAGGCATTTGAGGTCCCTCCTCCCTAGCCTAATTGGATTCTCCGACATTAGTCATCCTGACAACAAAGTTTTAAAGTTTTAATTATTAATCATTACTATTCGACACTCACGAGTACATAATTTAAAATCACATAAGCACATAAGTGTTTTATTACTTCTTTCTTAAAATTTGATAAGAGTTATCTCCACTATCTTTTCAAAGGTTACTTCCTAAGGCTTTTCCCCCCACCTAAGGTTCATAACCTAAAGCTTTGATACCAACCTGTGACACCCCCAAATCCTGGTACTTCATTTCCTCAAGATTTGGTTTTCACTTAATCAAAACATTCATTTCTAACTACCCAATTATAATAAATTGAATAATAAAAACCTGCCCATACAGGATAAAACTTAAATAAAATCTCCCAGGTTATCTAACCTTTAACAACAATCTTTCAAATGCGGAAATTTAAATTAACTTCATTACAATCTTTAAATCAAAGTCTGAAAGTAAACTATCAAAACTATTACAAGTTTTCAGTATTTATTCATCTTTCCTTTCCCCTTACTGGAGCTAGGTACGTTACCCGTTTCAACTTTAGCTATAAGAAATTTTACAGGAAATAGTGAGCAAACAAGGCCCACTTGAAATAACAATAAATAAATCTTTAAACTTTTACATCTATTGCCAATATTAGGCTCAATAGAACTGAGCAATATATTCTATTAACTTTCTGAAAATTATAACATTCACTGAGGGTCTAATGACCATGAATTATGTCCACAGTTATAAGTAATCTTTCAAATTTAACTTTAACAGTCATAAGACTATAAGGACTCCGCGTACTTAGGGGGATCAACCCTTCGTACAATGTATTGTGCACAACCATTTCAACGCTAATCGTAAACCTCTATTAAAAGAGTTGTTCATCTCAGTATTTAGAGTACAAGTCCGCACCAAAGGAAGTTTGGTTTGGATAAGCTTTCAAGATAATTTGGAATTCAACGAACATCAACTAAGGAGTAGTTGAATAAGACCAATAACACTATACTATAGAATAATCGTGATTGAATCAATCATAGTAACTAAAATCATGCTTTAGGAATAATCTAATAGCATGCAATTTGAATAACTATAGCCTACCTTGCTTGAACAATACTAAGCCAAGGTTAATTAGAGTTGAATACTAAACATGCATAGCAATTTAGTTATGCATGCTAATCAATAATTGAAATACAAGAATAATTTGTTCAACATCAAACCAAATTTTAGACAGCTTGCATCATTATAAGGTAATCGAATTGAAAACAATAATTAGTTCAATAAGACAAAGGATTAGAAAACTTGCCTTGCTCGTAGGCTAAACCGAATCAATTTGAATCACAATATCCTATATACATATGTTATCGTGACATAGTTAGTCATTATCACATAACTAATACATTCATCATGTAGGTTTGATTATATAATCACATAATCAAATTATAACACTAGTTAATCCTCAATAACATTATTATTCATAGTATAGAAATACTACAATCAATATTTTACAGTCCTACTATCATCACATAGTGTTTCTTAAAATTTCGTGTACAAAAAGTACCTTTGTCGACCATTACCTTAACTCATGCATGGCTACACAATTTAAATCGTGGGTGCGTCTTTGCTTGGCGTGGTGATGGCGTTATGGTACCACTAACTTCTTTGAATTGGGCATAGCTTGTATGAAACTCGATGTCGGTGACGACTTTGGCAACAATCAAGAAAAAAGCCAATTTGGCCAAAAAGCTCGAATCTAATAGACTTATTAACAAGTAATACACATATAGACTTCATATAAACATATTGTGAATACTTCTAACATGATTCTACCCATAAAATAACTTAAACATCAAAGTTACAACACCCAATTTCAATGTTTTTGGCAAAAACTCCATTGTTGACATTTTTTTATGAAAATCAACATTGTGATTTTGTTTTTCAATCAAAATAGAAATTTCAAAACATCATAGTTATGATTATACATACTCTATCAATTTCCATAATCAATTTATCAATTTAACAACTAATTAAACCTTAATTTCTATTTTAAATTAAGCCATATTCATATATAATTTCATGTAAACACTGTAATATACTTTCTTCCACAAAACACATACATACATGAATTACTTTATCTATAATCATATATAAACTCATAGAATAACCTTATAATCAATAATCATACAAAACTATATTCATAACAACAATTTATCTTTTATAAAATTTCACAGAGAACTTTTTGGAAGAAGAAGAAGATAACAAAATTTTAAGGAAAAAGGTTTGGATGATACCTTGTATGCTAGATGATGAAGGTTTTTCTTTCTATGATTCTTTCTTCCAATTACTTTTATCAAAACCTGTTAGAATTTCTCTCAATTTCTCTATTGTTTTCTTCTTCTCTCCCTTTTCTTCTTCTGAGTTTTCTTTCTTCCTAACTCTAACATACGTAGAATAATATAACGTATATAGTAATAATAGATATATTAATATAGGATTTTTAACTGACATCAGTTATAAAATTTTGAAAATCAAAAGCCATAAGGCTTGTTTGGCTATCTAACTAAAATAACCCATTAACCCTTACACCTTGTTTGGTAAACTTAATTAAAACATATTGATTAGTCCTTATACCTTGTTTGCTAAAACATCATTAGATTAAAGACTTAATATGCAATAAGACATGTTTGGTAAAACTAGATTAAACTCTTTTAATTTATTTTAATAACTCCTTTATAGCAAGGTTATTTGTCACACTTCTATTAAATTAAATAATCTATTAAACATTAATCTATTAAATTACTTTAGCACATAATTTAATATCACATAACTATAATTTCTTTTATAATTGTAATTTTATTAGACCAACTAATATTTTAAATTACAATTTTCTATTTAAAATATTATAATTTATTTAAATCACTATAAGCTCTCTAGCTTACTTATTAAATTAAATTGGTATATAATCTCATAACAATTAATTTTCTTAGCTCCTTAATTATTTATTCAACAAATAATTAAGTAAATCACATCCACTCAAATTGCCATTAAATACTTATATAATTCAATAAATATTTAATATTGCAAATAAATATTTAATATTTAATATTTAATTATTTATTCAACAAATAATTAACTAAATCACATCAATTCAAATTGAACAATTATTTTATTCAACAATAAACATATCCATTAAATACTTATATAAATTAATAAATATTTAATATTACACTTTAAAATTTTGGAATGTTACATCATTCCCTCCTTACAAGGATTCTGTCATCAGAATCACAACTCAAACAAATCATTCATTACATTAGATGGGTGATGTATACCTAATTTTGGGGGCGTCACAGTTATTGTAAAACCCCAACTTCTTGAATAAAGATGAATTTTCTATAAATATTATTTTTGAATATTATGGAGTGAAATTGATATAATGTTATAGTAGTGGGTAATATTTATAAATTTTGTAAAATACGTAAGTTGTTATATAATATTCGATTGGTGGGGAATATTCGTTTTAACGAGGAATATTAGATACAACGACCAATAATTGGTGGACCCACAGCGGAATTATTGTTTCGGATTGAAAAAACGACAAAAATACTTTATAAAAATAACGGTAAGTTTTACTGTTAAGCTGTTGAAACACCGGTGTTAAAAGTATAAGAATAATGGCGTGGTTGCGTAGTAGCATATGATATTAATTATTGATGCTTACGTGATAAGTTACTCGATTTTGTTAGTATTATTAATGTAATAATACGAGAAAATCATTATATATAAAGCGAAATACTTTTATAAAGTTATTCTATAAATAGAGTATATTATATTCTATTATGCATAGTATACTGCATAGTATTTTGTATAGTAAAATCTTTTTATATAAAATAGAATACTTTTATAAAGTTATACATTTTATTAGACAATAATTAGAATATATTATATTTTATTATGCATAGTGTTTGCATAGTGCTGCGATAGTGTTTGCATAGTAAAATCTTTTATAAAGTTATTCATTTTATTAGATTATAAATAGAATATATTATATTTTATTTAAAAGATTTTGCTTTAAATATGAATAGTCAGATTAAAGTAAATCAATCTGGACAGTTCATGAGTTAGTTACTATCTTGCATTCATTTTTCTATAAATAGAAGCTCATTCCTTCATTATTTTCTTACACAATTTCTTTGAAACTCTAGAGAGATAAACTATAGAGAGAAAGAAGAAAGTATTATTACTTCTTACTTATATATCCATTACTCTTCTTCTTAAGGTAGGGAATATTATTTGTTGTACTCGTAAAATTGTTATTCTTTTGTATTCATGAAGAGAAATTATGTTATTCCATTCTTTATTATTACATTGGAATAGCACAGATATCTGGCAGCTACCCTATACTTGGTGACATTCTTCTATTATTTAAATGCTTTACTATTCTATTGGAATATCCTCATCTACATGCATTTTACTGTTTGGACTGGTTCCGTTTTTATTATTATTACATTTGGAATATCACATGCATGCGTTTTACGTAAACTTTGATTCCGTCCTTATTAGTATTACATTGGAATAACTCGTCTATACATCTTGTACCGCATGCATGGTGATTTCGTTGTTATTCCATTCTTTATTATTACATTGGAACATCACAGCCGATTGCAAATTTACTTTGACCTTGTTCCGTTATTTAGTATTCTGTTGGAATAACTTTATACATCTGATATACCGCATGCATGGTGATTTCTTTTGTTATTCCATTCTTTATTATACTCGGTTGGTTAAAGTTTTGACTTCTATACTCCATGAAATTAGTGGAATATCCTTGACAATTGCGTTTCATCCAAATATCTTTTCATGAAAATATTCTTACGAGCATTCTTGAATTTTACTCTCAAAAGCGATATCGTGTTGACAATTTGGGCGTTATTGGTTCTTGGACAAATTAATTCTTGAACTTATTTTATTGAATTCTTATATCATTGTCATCATACTCATATTTATATTTTTGAAAGTCATCTGCACTGGCCTGTGGTGCATAGATGGACTTGGTATGATTATGACCGAGGGATTATTCGATGTAATCATGTAGTAATATTACAAATGATGTGGTAAAAGTCCTCATTGGACCGTAGTGCATTGATGGATAGTTGTTGGCATGATCATGACCATTACACCCAAATCCACGGTACTTCATTTCCTCAAGATTTGGTGTTCACTTAATCAAAACATTCATTTCTAACTACCCAATTATAATAAATTGAATAATAAAAACCTACCCATACAAGATAAAACTTAAATAAAATCTCCCAGGTTATCTAACATTTAACAACAATCATTCAAATGCAAAAATTTAAATAAACTTCATTACAATCTTTAAATCAAAGTCTGAAAGTAAACTATCAAAACTATTACAAGTCTTGAGTATTTATTCATCTTTCCTTTTCCCTTCTTTGGTGCTAGGTATCGCACCCGTTTTCAACTTTAGGCGTAAGAAATTTTACTGAGCAAGAGTGAGCAAACAAGGCCCACTTGAAATAACAATAAATAAATCTTTAAACTTTTACATCAATTGCCAATATTAGGCTCAATAGATCTGAACAATATATTCTATTAACTTTCTAAAAATTATAACATTCACTGAGGGTCTAATGACCATGAATCATGTCCACAGTTATAAGTAATCTTTTAACTTTAACTTTAACAGTCATAAGACTATAAGGACTCCACGTACTTAGGGGGATCAACCCTTCGTACAATGTATTGTGCACAACCATTTCAACGCTAAGCGTAAACCTCTATTAAAAGAGTTATTCATCTCAGTATTTAGAGTACAAGTCCGCACTTTTGAAAGTAAGTTTGGTTTGGATAAGCTTTCAAGGTAATTTGGAATTCAACGAACATCAACTAAGGAGTAGTTGAATAAGACCAATAACACTATACTATAGAATAATCATGATTGAATCAATCATAGTAACTAAAATCATGCTTTAGGAATAATCTAATAGCATATAATTTGAATAACTATAGCATACCTTGCTTGAACAATACTAAGCCAAGGTTAATTAGAATTGAATACTAAACATGCATAACAATTTAGTTATGTATGCTAATCAATAATTGAAATACAAGAATAACTTGTTCAACATCAAACCAAAGTTTAGACAGCTTGCATCATTATAAGTAATCGAATTAAAAATAATAATTAGTTCAATAAGACAAGGGATTAGAAAACTTGCCTTGCTCGTAGTAAAAGCTAAATAAATTTGAATTTGAATCACAATATCCTATATACATATGTCATATATATGACATAGTTAGTCATTATCACATAACTAAAACATTCATCATCATGTAGGTTTGATTATTTAATCACATAATCAAATTATAACACAAGTTAATCCTTAATAACATAATTATTCATAGTATAGAAATACTGAAATTATAATTTTACAGTCCTACTATCATCACATAGTGTTTCTTAAAATTTCGTGTACAAAAAAGTACCTTTGTCGAGACCATTACGCTAACTTTCGCATTGCGCCATGGCGCCACGATTTATACTATGGGTGGTTCATTGCGGCGTGGTGATGTGACTGTTGACTGCAGTGAATATACACTCTTGGCCCGTTGTTGCATGGTGTGGTGATGGTGCTTTAAGGCCTTGATATTTATCTTCTTTGGGACCTCATGTATGTGCTTCAAACTTGATATCGCTACGGCTTCTTGACAGCGATACAAGAAAAAGCCAATTTGGCCTAAAAGCTCGAATCTAATAGGCTGATTAACATGTAATACACATATAGACTTCATATAAACATATTGTGAAGACTTCTAACATGTTTCTACTCATAAAATAACATAAACATCAAATTTACAACACCTAATTTCAATGTTTTTGGCAAACACTCCATTTTGGATGTTTTCAATGAAAATAAACACTGTGATTTTGTTTTTCAACCAAAACAGTTAATTCAAAATACCATGGTTGTGATTATACATACTCTATCAAATTCATAGTCAATTTATATATATTAACAATTAATCAAACCTTAATTTCATTTTAAACTAAGCCCGTACTCATATATATTTTCATATAAACACTCATATAATATATTTTCTTCACAAATTGCATACATAAATGACTTAATTTCTCTATAATCACATACAAATTCATGAAACAACCTTTTACAAAAAATTATTATACTAAACTATATATATATATCAACAATTCCTCTTTTACAAATATTTTACGAGAGACTTTTTTTTGGAAGAGAAAACTAAACTTTTAAAGAAAGAGATTGAGCTCCTACCTTTGATTAAGAAGATGATATCCTAGAGTTAGATTATCCTTTTGATTATCAAGCTTCTTCTCCCCCAATTCCTTTCTCAATTTCTCTAGCCTTTCTTCCTCTCTTCTTTTCTCTCTGTAAACTTCAACTAAGTCTTCTTCTCTAACATACGTACTAACAATATAATGTATATAGTAATAATATATATTAATGATATAATATAAGTATAGATATAATTATATCAATTATGTTTTATTTGAAAATCAAAAGCCATAAGGCATGTTTGGCTAATCAAAATAAAATAACTCATTAACCCTTACACCTTGTTTGGTAAACCTAATTAAAACAAATGGATTAATCCTTATACCTTGTTTGCTAAAACATCATTAGATTAAAGACTTATTATGCGATAAGACATGTTTGGCAAAAACTAAATTAAAGTCCTTTAAACTATTTTAATAACTCCTTTATAACAAGGTTATTAGTCACACTTCTACTAAATTAAATAATCAATTTAATCAATTAAATTACTTTAGCACATAATTTAATATCACATAACTATAATTTCTTTTATAATTGTAATTTTATTAAACCCAACTAATATTTTTTTAATTATAATTTCCCATTTAAAATATTATAATTTATTTAAATCACTATAAGCTCTCTAACTTACTTATTAAATTAAATTGGTATATAATCTCATAAAAATTAATTTTCTTAGCTCCTTAATTATTTATTCAACAAATAATTAACTAAATCACATCCACTCAAATTGCCATTAAATACTTATATAATTGATAAATATTTAATATTGCAAATAAATATTTAATATTTAATTATTTATTCAACAAATAATTAACTAAATCACATAAATTCAAATTGAACAATTATTTTGTTCAACAATAAACATATCCATTAAATACTTATATAAATTAATAAATATTTAATATTACACTTTAAAATTCTAGAATGTTACATCATTCCCTCCTTACAAGGATTCTGTCCTCAGAATCACAACTCAAACAAATCATTCATTACATTCTTCCCTACTTACAAAGATTACATCCCCGAAATCGAAGACACAGATTAAACAAATAACTTTCGGGGTACTCTTTCAACATTTTCTCTTCGAGTTCCCAACGTAGCTTCTTCACGTTGTGGTTCCTCTATATCACCTTCACAGAAGGTATCACTTTATTCTTGAGCACTTGTTCTTTCCTATCGACTATCTGGATAGGAACCTCTTCATAAGACAAATCTTTCTCGAATCGCAGCGGTTCGTACTCGATCACATGTTTGTAGTCGGGTTTATATGGTCGTAACTATCAAAATGTGAAAAAATTTATGAATGTTTTCCAACTCTGAGGTAGAGCTACCTCGTAAGCCACTTCTCCCACTACTCTTTGCGGCACTTCAAAGGGTCCAATAAACCTCGGGCTTAGCTTTCCCTTTTTATCGAAAACGAATTTTCCCTTCCAAGGAGAAACTTTTAAGAATACAAAAGTTCTACGTCGAATGCACGATCTTATGCATGTTGATCGGCATACTTTTTTCATGCATCTTGGGGTCTGCTACTAATCTTGTCTGATGAGTTTAACAACGTCGGCGGTTTTGTTGTACCGATTACGGTCCTAACGGTTGGCGTTCACCGACTTCATCCCAACCACGGTGGAGTTACGCACTTTACTGCGTCTGATAATGCCTCTTAAGGTGGCATCTGGATGCTTTCGTGTGATAACTGTTGTTGTAAGAAAATTCCACCAACGGTAATTGTTCTTCCCAACTTCCTTTAAAGTCCATGACACATGCTCTCAGCATATCTTCCAATGTCTGAATTGTTCGTTCGCTTTGGCCATCTGTTTGTGGATGATAAGCCGTACTCATTCGCAACTGTGTCCCCATGAATTCTTGTAGTCTCTTCTAGAAATTCGATGTGAATCGCGGATCTCTATTGGACACAATTGATACTGGCACTCTGTGCCTCGAAATGATCTCTTTAATGTACAATCTTGCCAACTGATCAAGATTGAATCTAATCTTTATTGGTAAAAAGTGTGCTGACTTTGTCAGTCTATCCACTATCACCAAAATCGCATCACATCCTCTCTGAGTAGTTGGAAGACCCACCACAAAATCCATCGTGATGTGTTCCCACTTCCATTCCGGTATTTCCAACGGTTGTAGTAATCCATTTGGGTCTTTGATGTTCGGCTTTTACTCTTTGACATGTCGAGCATTTATTACGCATTCTGCAACATCCCTTTTCATATTAGCCACCAAAATGTCGGTATAAATCTTGATACATTTTGTGCTTCTTCTGGATGAATTGAATATTTTGAGCTATGAGCTTGATCAAAATTTCTTCTTTCGGTTCTAACCTTCTTTGGAACCCAAATTCTTCCCTCGAACCGTAGTAATCCTTGGTATCGATCTTGTATTTTACATCACCGCCTTCTCAACAAATTCTCTTTGATTTTCCCACACTCTTCATCTTGTAGTTGAGCATTCTTCACTTTGTCCACTAAATTTGGACCCGCTTCTATCTGGAATAGTTGTTCGTCAGATTCTTTTGAAAATTTGATTTCTAACTCCAGTTTTGTCATTGTTGAAATGAGCTCCTCCTGAGTTGTTATCTGCATCAACTTTTTCCGACCTTTCCTGCTTAAAGCATCTGCCACCACATTCGCTTTGCCCGGATGATAAAAGATTTCACAATCATAATCTTTTATCAATTCCATCCACCTTCTTTGACGCATGTTCAAATCCTTCTGAGTGAAAATATACTTCAGACTTTTGTGGTTTGTGTAGATCTCACATTTCTCTCCATAAAGATAGTGTCTCCATATCTTCAGAGCAAATACAAATGCAGCCAATTCCAAATCATGAGTCGGATACCCTTTCTCATAATCCTTCAGTTGTCTTGATGCATACGCAATAACTTTGTCGTTCTGCATATAAGAACACAACCCAACCCTTTGTGTGAGGCATCACTATACACCACAAAATTTCCTGTATTATCTGGTAACGTCAACACAGGTGCCACACTTAACTTTTTCTTCAAATCTTGGAAACTCTCTTCACATTTCTCCGTCCAAACAAATTTTACAGCTTTCCGTGTCAAATTTGTTAAAGGAGTGGCTATCTTAGAAAAATCTTGAATAAATCTTCTATAATAACCAGCCAGTCCCAAGAAACTCCTCACTTCTGATGGTGTTCTTGGTTGTTCCCAATTGATTACAGCTTCCACTTTTGATGGATCCACTGAAATCCCATCTTTGTCAATCACATGACCCAAAAATTGTACACGATCGAGCCAAAATTCGCACTTAGAGAATTTCGCGTACAACTTTTCCTTCCTTAGTGTTTCCAATGTCAAACGTAAATGTTCCACGTGTTCTTCTTGAGTTTTGGAATACACCAGAATGTCATCAATAAATACCACTACAAACTTGTCTAAGAATGGTTTAAACACCCTGTTCATCAAATCCATGAACGCAATGAGGGGCATTTGTTAAACCAAAAGACATCACCGAAAACTTCGTAATGTCCGTCTCAGGAGTTACGAATGCCGTTCTAGGTATATCCTCCTTTCTTACCTTCAATTGGTGATACCCACTTCTCAAATCAATTTTTGAGAAATATTTAGCACCCTTCAATTGATCAAACAAGTCATCTATTCTAGGCAACGGATACCTGTTCTTAATAGTGACCTTGTTTAACTCCCTATAATCAATGCAAAGACGCATTGATCCGTCCTTCTTCTTCACGAATAAAACTGGCGCTCCCCACGGCGATACGCTTGGTTGAATATATTTCTTGTCCAGCAGCTCTTGCAACTGTACCATCAGTTCCTTCATTTCTATCGGAGCCATTCTGTACGGGGCCTTCGATATTGGTGCTTTGTTCCGGTGCCAAGTCGATCGATCGAACTCAATTTCTCTGTCGGTGAAAGTCCGCAAATCCTCTGAAACACGTCTTTGAATTCCCTCACTCTTTGGTATTTCTTCTAGCTTCACACCCTTCTTTTGAGTATCGACTATGTAAGCTAAATAGCCCACATAACCTTGACTCAACAATTTCTTGGCCTGCATAGTTGTCAGATATTTCATTTGTCTAGGCGACTTGCTACCATGAAATACTACCTTTGATGGATTTATAAGGTTTACACTTCTTTTGGCGATCGATTCTTTTCTCCATATTTGAGCAGCCCAATCCATTCCCAAAATTACATCAAATTCCCCGAGTCTAATCGGAATCAAATCTACAAACAAGATATTCTCCTTAATGTTTACCCTACAGTTCTTGTATACGAATCTAACAGGGATTACTTCCTTATTCGCAATTTTTATGTTCAAAGGAAAATTCAGTTCTTCTCTAGGCAATTCTAACCTCTAGCAAATTCCTCAGATATAAATGAACAAGTAGCACCCGAATCGAATAATACATAAGCATTTATATCATTGATTGGGATAATACCTGACACTACATCTTTTGATTGCACAACATCTTGCACAGTCATGTTGAAGGTTCTGGCTGTGGGTTTGTTTGATGCTACAGGTCCTGCAATGGCCCATGTACCTCCATTGTTACCTCCATTGCTTTTGGTTGTCACTCCATCCTTCTTCTTAGGGCACTCACGAGCAAAGTGATCCTTGGATCCGCACGTGAAGCATACATTCTTCTTCGGTTGAGTGCAATTTGGGGCGATGTGACCCTCCTGGCCACAATTGAAGCAAACTCGTTTCCCCATTAAGCACGCACCCTTGTGAAATTTCCCGCATGTCGCACATGCTTCAAACTTTTTGTTTTGCTGGTTACCCTGATGGTTTCCAGCACCCATGTTCCCATTCCACTTCCTCTTCAAGTTGTTGTTGTTGTTGTTGTTGTTGTTGTTTCCACCACTACCACTCTAATTCTTAGTCTCATTCTCATTCTCTTCTTCTTTTTTTTTCTGGTTGAACTTTGTCACTTCGCCTCGCCTCCACCTTCGGTAGTCTTGCTTTTCCATCATCACAAGCGCAAATGTCTTCAATCGAACAGGATACCCTCTTGTCTGACCGGGGCTTCAGTCCCTGTTCAAATCTCTTCGCCTTACGCTCGTCTGTGCTGACTTGATATGGCGCAAACCTCGCCAATTCATTGAATTTTGCGGCATACTCGGATACCGTCATCGTCCCTTGTTTTAGTTCCAAAAACTGCACTTCTAGCTGACTCTTCGAACTCTCCGGAAAATAGGTCTCGAAGAACCTCCTTGAACCTATCCCGTCATCACTCCACGGCCCTTCACGAGTTTTATTGGCACGCCACCAATAACTAGCTTACGCTTTCAACATGAACGTTGCAAAAAGTAGTCTTCCGATCATCCCCTACCCTAGCGACATCGAATACTTTTTATATCTCCATAATTCAGGTTTGTTCTTCAATTGGATTCATAGACCCCACGAATTCATGTGGTCCAACCGCCTTAAAATCCTTAAACGTTGTACCATGGTTTTGTGGTTGATTACTGCAACGCTCCTGTCGATGGTGTCACTAGTTGTTGAGCAGGGTTACCTTCAACATTATCGTTATTGGTAGTTCTCTCATTGTTTCTCTGTCGGGGTGGTTCACATCTCGGGAGGCATTTTACATTAAAACAAAACATCTATTAGACTATTACTCAAATTCTTTTTAAGTATTTTCTAATTAACTTGCCTCCATAAAAGAAATAACCACATAACACATAACACTTTGAATAAAGTAACAACTTTTATTTATTCAAAACCTTTTTGAAAACAAAAAACAATTGGATCACTTGCTATCTACATTACTTTCCTGAACTACAAAAGTTTCAGGACAACATCATAGTCATATCCCATAGGTTGCATAACACTTAGGATTTACAATTTATTTAACCTTTCACTCATCGTACAACAGCTATGATGTTCTATTAAGATACTTCTTAACGCTGTCACGTTCTTCCTCCATAACTCGAAACATTGTTCTGCGATCTAACACGAATGATGGCAGCGTCTCGAACTGAATCGGATATCCCATGACCCGATCTTGAGCTCGATTAATTGCGGTGTTAAATACTTTATCCATCTCTTCCATCTTCATCCTCTTTGCTTGTGTGTCTCTTGATGCTAATCCAATTCGTTGAAAAGCTTCCTCGTAAGCATCTTGACTCTTTCCCTCTTAGTAGCTTCTTCTCTCAGCTTGTTCTTCAGTTCAGCGACCACTTCGATCAGTTGCTCTTTCTCTCCTTCAGTCTGTACTAGTTTCTCCTCGACATTTGTCAGTCGTTCCTCACGATCCTGGATCTCGCCATCTTTTTGTGTCATTGCGGTCTGTTGTTCAGCTACTATCTCCTGCAACTCCTCAACTGTATCCTGAAGTTCCACGTTATGGTCATGCACCTCATCCTATATCTGACCATTATCGAGTTAAGTGGAATCCTTTCCTCCTCGTCCTCGTCATCCTCATCCTCCTGTGGTAACTCAATGGGATCCTCCTTATCTGTCTCCACATCATCATCCTCATCCTCAACTATCATGACCAGCAGGGCGACTCCGTGGCGATAGTTGTTCCCAAACTCACCAATGTCGTGAGGCTCCTCCTCTATAGGCATTTGAGGTCCCTCCTCCTAACTTTGACCGGATTCTCCGACATTAGTCATCCCGACAACAAAGTTTTAAAGTTTTAATTATTAATCATTACTATTCGACACTCACGAGTACATAATTTAAAATCACATAAGCACACGTAAGTGTTTTATTACTTCTTTCTTAAAACTCGATAAGAGTTATCTCCACTATCTTTTCAAAGGTTACTTCCTAAGGCTTTTCCCCCACCTAAGGTTCATAACCTAAGGCTTTGATACCAACTTGTGACACCCCAAATCCACGGTACTTCATTTCCTCAAGATTTGGTGTTCACTTAATCAAAACATTCATTTCTAACTACCCAATTATAATAAAATTGAATAATAAAAACCTACCCATACGAGGATTAAACTTAAATAAAATCTCCGGTTATCTAACCTTTAATAACAATCATTCAAATGCGGAAATTTAAATAAACTTCATTACAATCTTTAAATCAAAGTCCGAAAGTAAACTATCAAAACTATTACAAGTCTTGATATTTATTCATCTTTCCTTTTCCCTTCTTTGGTGCTAGGTACGTCACCCATTTCAACTTTAGTATAAAAATTTTACATGCAAGAGTGAGCAAACAAGGCCCACTTGAAATAACAATAAATAAATCTTTAAACTTTTACATCAATTGCCAATATTAGGCTCAATAGAACTGAACAATAAATTCTATTAACTTTCTGAAAATTATAACATTCACTGAGGGTCTAATGACCACGAATCATGTCCACGATTATAAGTAATCTTTCAACTTTAACTTTAACAATCGTCATAAGACTATAAGGACTCCACGTATTTGGGGATCAACCCTTCGTACAATGTATTGTGCACAACCATTTCAACGCTAAGCGTAAACCTCTATTAAAAGAGTTGTTCATCTCAGTATTTAGAATACAAGTCCGCACCAAAGGAAGTTTGGTTTGGATAAGCTTTTAAGATAATTTGAGAATTCAACGAACATCAACTAAGGGACTAGTTGAATAAAACCAATAACATTATACTATAGAATAATCGTGATTGAATCAATCATAGTAACTAAAATCATGCTTTAGGAATAATCTAATAGCATACAATTTGAATAACTATAACATACCTTGCTTGAACAATACTAAGCCAAGGTTAATTAGAATTGAATACTAAACATGCATAGCAATTTAGTTATGCATGCTAATCAATAATTGAAATACAAGAATAACTTGTTTCGACATCAAACCAAAGTTTAGGCGACTTGCATCATTATAAGGTAATCGAATTGAAAACAATAATTAGTTCAATAAGACAAAGGATTAGAAAACTTTCCTTGCTCGTAGGCTAAACCGAATAAATTTGAATCACAATATCCTATATACATATGTCATCGTGACATAGTTAGTCATTATCACATAACTAATACATTCATCATGTAGGTTTGATTATTTAATCACATAATCAAATTATAACACAAGTTAATCCTTAATAACATAATTATTCATAGTATAGAAATACTAAAATCAATATTTTACGGTCTTCTACTATCATCACATAGTGTTTCTTAAAATTTTGTGTACAAAAGTACACTTTATCGCACCATTCTGCTAACTTCATGCATGGTACCACGATTTACACTTCATGGTTACGTACATTTGCGGCGTGATGATAAGGCCATGGCTGGTGGTGAATACACTACTGGTTGTCGTATGGCATGGTTATATTCTCTTATGGCGCCGATATTCGATTTTGGTTCATTGCGGCCAAACTTCATGATTCGATGTCGACGAAGCTTTGACAGCAAAGATGAAAAAAGCCAAATTAGCCTAAAAGCTCAAATCTAATAGGCTGATTAACATGTAATACATATATAGACTTCATATAAACATATTGTGAAGACTTCTAACATGTTTCTACTCATAAAATAACATTAACATCAAATTTACAACACCCAATTTCAATGTTTTTGGCAAAACTCTATTTTGATGTTTCAACACTGTGATTTTGTTTTTCAATCAAAACAAAATCAAAACATCATAGTTATGATTATACATTTTCAATTTCCACAATCAATTTATCATAACAACTAATTGACTTAATTTCTCTATAATCAAATACAAATTCATGAAACAACCTTTTACAAACAATTCTTATTAAACTAAACTATATACATATCACATACAATTCAAAACAACCTCTTTTTATACAAATATTTTACAATTTTATAGAAACTTTTTTGGGAAGAGGAAAACTAAACTTTTAAAAAAGAGATTGAGCTCCTACCTTTGATTAAGAAGATGATATCCTAGAGTTAGATTATCCTTTTGATTATCGAGCTTCTTCTCCCCCAATTCCTTTCTCAATTTCTCTAGCCTTTCTTCCTCTCTTCTTTTCTCTCTGTAAACTTCAACTGAGTCTTCTTCTCTAACATACGTACTAACAATATAACGTATATAGTAATAATATATATTAACGATATAATATAAGTATAGATATAATTATATCAGTTATGTTTTATTTGAAAATCAAAAGCCATAAGGCTTGTTTGGGTAATCAAAATAAAATAACTCATTAACCCTTACACCTTGTTTGGTAAACCTAATTAAAACAAATGGATTAATCCTTATACCTTGTTTGCTAAAACATCATTAGATTAAAGACTTATTATGCAATAAGACATGTTTGGCAAAAACTAAATTAAAGTCCTTTAATTTATTTTAATAACTCCTTTATAGCAAGGTTATTAGTCACACTTCTACTAAATTAAATAATCAATTTAATCAATTAAAATATTAATCTATTAAATTACTTTAGCACATAATTTAATATCACATTACTATAATTTCTTTTATAATTATAATTTTATTTAATCCAACTAATATTTTAAATTACAATTTCCCATTTACAATATAATAATTTATTTAAATCACTATAAGCTCTCTAACTTACTTAATAAATTAAATTGGTATATAATCTCATTACAATTAATTTTCTTAGCTCATTAATTATTTATTCAACAAATAATTAACTAAATCACATCCACTCAAATTGCCATTAAATACTTATATAATTTAATAAATATTTAATATTGCAAATAATATATTTAATATTTAATTATTTATTCAACAAATAATTAACTAAATCACATCAATTCAAATTGAACAATTATTTTATTTAACAATAAACATATCCATTAAATACTTATATAAATTAATAAATATTTAATATTACACTTTAAAATTACGGAATGTTACAAATCCAAATGATAAAAGTGATGAAAAACCTTTTAAATCATAAAAGATAGTAGATTTTATTCTCTACTTCTTTTTTAATGGATTGCTTGTTCATTGCAGATTAAACTTGATGTTTGTTATATTGTATCGGTTTAACACTCATTTAAGGCTAATGATAATTTATTACGCATTATCTTAGTCATAATATTTCTTCTTGGGCTAGTTGAGCTCACCCTTTCTTTCATTGTTCTCTTGAAAATGAGAATATAAATTTGGAGCAGTCTGGGAACTTGCGGTGATGGTCTTAGATGGTGCATTAGTAGTCCTCACTATTCTCGTGAAATAGTGTGATAATAATTATAATGAGGACTCCTTTTGAGTTTGTATACTCTCACAGTAGACAATATATGTATTCAAACTCACGATTTATGTTTTGTCGTATTGCATACCTGACAGTTGTATTATTAAATTGTATCTGGCGACTCAAGATGGGTGATGTATACCTAATTTTGGGGGCGTCACAGTATTGTAAAACCCCAACTTTTTGAATAAAAATGAATTTTCTATAAATATTATTTTTGAATATTATGGAGTAAAATTGATATAATGTTATAGTTATCGGTAATATTTATAAATTTTACAAAAAAGCATGAGTTGTTATATAATATTCGATTGGTCAGGGAATATTCGTTTTAACACGGAATATTTGTACAACTAACACAATCATTGGTGGACCCCAACTAATTCATTATTATTTGATTGAGAAAACGACAAAAATATTTTTTATGAAAATAACTAAGGAAGTTTTACTGTTAATCGTTGAAACACCCTTTAAGTGTTAAAAGTATGCGAATATCTGGCGTGGTTGCATAGTAGCACACGGTATTAATTATTGATGCTTACGTGATAAGTCACTCGCTTTTGTTGGTATTATTAATGTAATAATACGAAAATCTTTTTATATAAAAATGTAATACTTTTTTAAAGTTATTCTATAAATAAAATATATTATATTCTATTATACATAGTGTTGCATAATTATACTGCATAGTGTTTTGCATAGTAAAATCTTTTTATATAAAATAGAATACTTTTATAAAGTTATCTATTTTATTAGACAATAATTAGAATATATTATATTTTATTATGCAATGTTTCGTGTTAGTGTTTAGTAAAAATCTTTTATAAAGTTATTCGTTTTATTAGATTATAAATAGAATATATTATATTTTATTTAAAAGATTTTGCTTTAAATATGGATCGTCAGATTAAAGTAAATCAATCTGGACCGTTCATGAGTTAGTTACTATGCAATCCCATTTTCTATAAATAAGCTCATTCCTTCATTATTTTCTTACAATTCAATTGAAACTTTAAAGAGATAAACTATAGAGAGAGAAGAAAGTATTCCGCTACTTCACTACTTATATATCCAATCTTTCTTCTTCTTATGGTAGGAATATTATTTGTTGTACTTAAAAGGGGTGTTATTCTTCCGTATTCATGAAGAGAAATTATGTTAGTCCATTCTTTATTATTTTGTTGGAATAACTTTTGTATACATGCTTTTACCTATATACTTGGTGACATTCTTCTATTATTCTGTCTTTTACTATTACATTGGAATATCCTGTATGCGTTTTATCTGCGGACTTGATTCCGCCTTTATTATACATTGGAATATCCTCGTCATGCATGCGTTTTACGTCCTAACCTAGTTAAAATCTTTATTATTATTTTGTTAGAATATCACATGCATGCATTTTACGCTTGACTTGATTCCGTCCTTATTAGTATTCTCATTGGAATAACTTTTTGGCAAGTACCGCATGCATGGTGATTTACATTGTTATTCCATTCTTTATTATTACATTGGAACATCCTGTCGGTGCAAATTTCGTCCGACTGGTTCCGTTATTTAGTATTCTGTTGAATAACTTTTGTCTACAATCTGCATGCATGGTGATTTCTTTTGTTATTCCATTCTTTATTATACTCAGTTGGTTAAAGTTTTGACTTCTATACTCCATGAAATTAGTGGAATATCCTTGATAATTGCGTTTCATCCAGTATCTTTTCATGAAAATATTCTTCTGAGCATTCTTGAATTTTACTCTACAAAGCAGTATCATGTTGACAATTTGGACGTTATTGGTTCTTGGAGAAATTAATTCTTGAATTTGTTTTTATTGAATTCTTATATCATTGTCATCATCCTCATATTTATATTTTTTCAAAGTCATCTGTGGCCTGTAGTGCATAGATGGACTTGGTATGATTATGACCAGGGATTATTTGGTGTAATAATGACCGTAATGTTACAAATGATGTGGTAAAAGTCCTCATTGGCTCGTAGTGCATTGATGGACAGTTGTTGGCATGGTCATGACCATTAATGAATACACAAATATTCTTGGCCCGTAGTGCATGGATAATTGTGGTCGTGATACTAAAGAATATCTTTGGTCGTAGTGTAGGGGTAATTCGATGATGTGGATTATTTATTAAGTTGAGTCCCAGCGATAAAAGTGATAAAAAACCTTTTAAATCATAAAAGATAGTAGATTTTATTCTCTACTTGACTCTTTTAATGGATTGCTTGTTCCGCTGTAGTTAAACTTGATGTTTCTTATATTGTATCAGTTTAACACTGTTTAAGGCTAATGATAATTTATTCTGCATTATCTTAGTCATAATATTTCTTACTAGGTTAGTTGAGCTCAACCTTTCTTTCACTGGTCTTCAAGAAATGAGAATATAGCTAGAACGAGTCGGGAAATGGAGTGATGGTCTTAGATGGTGCATTAGTAGTCCTCACTATTCTGTGAAATAGTGTGATAATAATTGTAATGAGGACTCCTTTTGAGTTTGTATACTCTCTAGTAGACAATATCTGTATTCAAACTCACAGTTTATGTTTTGTCATATTGTACACGACAGTTGTACAGAACTTTATCAGCAAACCGTCATAACTTACGGGCGCGAGGGTGATCATACTAATGTGCCATGTATTGATCAATACTGCATGCAAGAATTATATTATCGTTCATCTTATCCGCCTTTAGCGTACAAAAGTTTGCCAATATTACGGATGTTCATACTTAGTCGGGATTCTGAACCAAAGAAATTTGATTGGATACAATAAAGTTTTATCATTTTCAACGATTTTGATGACCACAAAGTGATCCAAATATTCCTTGAATACTCGGTTCATCATATCCATGAAGGCAGCAGGAGCATTAGTCAATCCAAAAGACATGATTAAAAATTCATAGTGTCCGTACCGAGTTCTAAAGGTATTCTTTGGAATATCCTCAGTTTTAACCTTCAGCTGAAGATATCCAAAACGAAGATCGATCTTTGAAAAGAATTTGGCGCCTTGCAACTGGTCGAACAGGTCATCAATATGTGGCAATGGGTACCTATTTTTGATGGTGACATAATTCAACTCCCGATAATCAATACAAAGTCGCATACTCCCATCTTTCTTCTTCACGAATAGAACAGGAGCACCCCAAGGAGAAGTACTAGGATGAATAAAGCCAATGTCTAACAATTCCTGCAGTTGGGTTTTTAACTCCTGCAGTTCAATAGGAGCCATTCGATATGGGGCTTTGGAAATAGGTTTTGTACCAGGTTCAAGGTCGATACAAAATTAAATTTCACGCTCTGGGGGTAGGCCAGGAAGTTCTTCAGGGAATACGTTAGGAAATTTATTAACAATAGAAATATCATTCAAAACTAACGTATTTTTGTTTAGCTCCGTGACATGAGCTAAGAAAGCTTGACATTCGTTTTTTAATAAACGAATAGCTTTATGGCTTGAGATGACAGTGATTGATTTTAATGGTTTGGTTGTTTGAATTTGCATAATAGGTTGGTTAGGAATATGAAATGTGACGCCCCCAAAATAAGTATACATCACCCATTCTGAGTCGCCAAATACATGGTACAGAAACAAATACAACTTCAGTAATATAATTTCCGTGCAAAGTACGACAACACATATACTGTGAGTTTGAATACAAATATTGTATACTAGAGAGTATACAAACTCAAAAGGAGTCCTCATTACAATTATTGATACACTATTTTACAAAAATAGTGAGGACTGTTAAACAACTATCTTGAATCATCACTCCATACCCCGGCTAGTTCCTGCTAAATTCTTTCCTCCTAAGAAGAACAATGGAACAAAAAGGAAAATGGTGAGGTCAACTAGCCCAGTAAAGAATATTATGAGTAATATAATATACAACAAATTATCATTAGTCTTCAACAGGGAAAATCTGATAAAATATAATAGACAACAAGTTTTAGATCAACAACTGCAGCGGAAACAACAATCCATTAGAAGAGTCAAGTAGAGAAAGAATTCTACTATCTTCTAAGATTTAAAAGTCCATCATCAATATTTTATCCCTGTAACATCAATCAATATACATCTTGAATCAAATATTCATCTTTGCACTACAAGCCAAAGATATTCAGTAATATTATCATTTAGGACTGAGGATGATGAAAAATATTTTAAAGAAAACGAATCCAGTGAGACAGAAGGACAAATATTAGGGATTCTTATCACAGTTTATCCAAGATCAATAATACTTCATAATAACCAATTTTGAAGCATAATTTAAAAATGAAGATCAAAACATGGATACAATCAAAGATAGTAACCATAATAGACATCTTGGACAAAAAGAAGAAAATTTCATTTTTCGGTGAATATTGCCGTATTCGTGAATAGTCTTTGATATCGTGAATAATGTAATAGATATCGTGAATAAGAACCCCACACAAAAAAATCCAAATTTGATAAAAGTTCGGACCAATTGTGACGCCCCCAAAATAGGTATACACAACACCCATTCGAAGTCGCCAAAAACATGGTATGCGAAATAACTACAACTTTATTATTACAACAAGAAAAGCTGTGAGTTTGAATACAAATATTATCTTCTTGACAATATCTATACTCAAATAAATCCTCATCACATTTATTGATACATTATTTTACAATAATGGTGAGGACTACTAAACAACTCTCTCTAGAACCTTCATTCCATACCCTCGACTAGTACTTTCGCTACATTCTCGCCTCCCCGAGAAGAAAAATGGAACAACAAGGAAAAGGGTGAGCTCAACTAGCCCAAGAAAGAATGTTATGACTAAGATAATATACAACAAATTATCGTTAGTCTCCAACAGGAAAAAATCGATAGAATACAATAGACAACAAGTTTCGGATCAATATTCGCATAGCGAAATAATAATTCATAGAAGAGTTACGTAGAGAATGAAATCTACTATAATCTATGAATTTAACAATCCATCATCAATATTTTATCCCTCAGAACATCAATCAATATTCATCTCAAATCAAATATTCATCTTTGCACTACAAAAAGCCAAAGATATTCATCAATCCATCATGTTCATCTCAACACTGCTCATCTTTGCACTAAAGGCCAAAGATATTCATCACCTCCATACATGTTCATTTAAACACGTGCTCATCTTTTGCACTACAGGCCAAAGATATTCTTCAGAAATCATTCATCTTTGCACTACAGCCAAAGATATTCAATAATATCATCATTTAAGACCGAGGATGATGAAAATATTTTTAAAGAACGAATCCAAAGGAAACAAAATGACAAGGATTAAGGATTAAGGATTCGTACTTTGTTTTATCCATGTCCAATAATACCTCAAAAATAATCATAGTGGTGTAAAATTCAAGAATGATCAAAACATGGATACAATCAAAGCTAGTATCCGTATAGATATTTTAGACTTAAAAGAAAAATTTTCATTTTTCTATGAATAGTGCCGATATTAAGTGAATAAGTGTCAGATACGTGAATAAGTGCAGATACGTGAATAGTAACTCCGACACACCAAAGATAGAAATTCCACAAAAACATCTTCACGCTTTCATTAATAGTACTCGTGAATAAGAACTCGTGAATAGTAACTCATGAATAGTAACTCGTGAATAGTAACTCATGAATAGTAACCCCGATATGAAAAAGTTCCAAATTTGATAAAACTTCAGATCAATATTTCAAAGATAATGATATTGAAGAAATAATATCATTACGAAAAAAATAATATCCCTTACCTCAAAGAATCAAGATTTCTAAGGAAAGGCTCAAGTGATGTTTGAATGAAACTTGTACTTGACAATGAACTCTCAAAGTATCTAAATACTCACAAAATACGCTCAATAATATAGAGAGAGAAGAGAGAAAACTTTGTTTCGGTGTGATTTTCAATTCTAACTTAGCCCTCTATTTATAGAAAATGTTAGCTCACCAAAGCAGACTTGACTCAAGCACCGATGGCTTTTACTGCTACTATTGCCACCCACCACATTTGAAATAAAATTCAGTACATTTTTTCACCAACCACAAGTGGGGCCCACTCAATTCTAGAATTTTCCACCAAAATCAATTATAAACCTAATTTCCTAATCACACCTCTTAAAATTCACAACAAATCATTCGTGCATTTTAATCGGTTCAAAATTTGTGGACATATACTCAACTTATATATGTATAACATATCCAAAAATTACAACGATCCAACTATTTGGATTAAATATTATAACTCACACAATAAAGCTATAATAACAATTCGATTTGATCTTTTAATACCTCCAATCCGATAAAATACAAATAAAACATCTCAAATAATAATTTCTTCATTTATAACCACATAAATAAATCCATCATTTATATCCACATAAAATAAATATTTTTTATCATATGAATCAATAATTAATTATTCACAAATAATATTACAGAAATCACAATTATGACAACCAGCCGCTCCTCAGAAAGAGGGGCTTTCCGATAAGGATTTCTCCTCATCGGCGCCAAGTAATTAGGTGACCAAACCTCTCCTTGATGTAACTTTCTAGACATTGCCAATAATGCTATCTAATAATATTATTCAAATAATATGAATTATTGATCCGATAATGGGAAATATCAGGTAAAGGACAATTATTGAACAACAATAATATAAAATATCAACGCAAAGAATTATCAATCAATAAAATAAAATATTGAACAAAGAATTACTACTGTGAAAATTATTGAGTAAAGGCCTTCTCACGTAAGGATCAATAATTCAACAATACTGCAATACCGCAGTGCTACTCAGGCAACCACGCCAGACATCAGATTTTAACCAACCGGTATTCCAACAGCCTTAATCTATGAATAACTACGCCTGTTATTTATAACCACCCAAACTTTGTCGCTTTCCTCATCCAATCGCTTTCCGTTATGGGGCCCACATGGGCTGCTCGGTCATTTAATATTCCCCGACAAAGCATTTAATATTCCACGACCAAACGAATATTCCCGACAAGCATCTAATATTCCACGACCAAAAACGAATATTCCCAAAAAAAATGAATATTTTATAACCACTTGCTTATTTTGAAATATTTATGCATTTTACCCATAACTAACCACATTAATCAAATCAACCCTTACTATTTCAAGATAATAAATAAAGGAAATTCCTTTTATTTAAAAAAATTCGGGTCTTACAACCTCCCTCCTTATGAAATTTCGTCCTCAAAATTGACGTACGACTGGTGTTTTTGAAAAGGTAAAGATACCTCGCTTTCATTTTCGCTTTCCAACTCCCGTGTCATTTCCTCAATAAAGATGGTTTCTCCACAAAACTTTAACTTATGGTATAACCTCGATTAGACATAGGTCATGTTCTTTCCTCTACAAAATCTTGACAGTACCTCCTCGTCGTTAAGTCTTCTACTATCTCGTCCTGGTTTCTAACTCAATGACGTGTTTGGTCGTCCACATATTTACGTAACATCGATACGTGAAAAACGCTATGAACACGAGTCATACTTGGTGGTAAAACGAAGTCTATAGCCACGCCCTATTCGATCGAGAATTTCAAATGGATTAATAAATCGAAGGTTTGAGCTTTCCTCACCTCACCGATTCTCGCTTTTAAAATAACAACTTCTTGCACCTCCTTCTTCAAATTCATCACCTTGTGTGTAGCTTGAACAAATTTTAACTTTATCGATTAAAGTCGATTATACTCAGATATCATCACGCACTCAGATATCATCACGCTGGTACCTAGAGTTTTCATCTCCATCTCTATTATTTGTATATTATACTGAAATGAGTCTTTGATGATATTGTACTCAGATTTGTATACGATTTTCTACTCAACACGCCGCCTACCACGTTCGCTTTTCCAGGATGGCATGGTCAGAACATATGCTTTGAAATGAGTCTCCTCTTGAGTTCTTCGAAGCTTTTCCCACATTCCTTGCTCCATTTGAATTTTGTATCTCTACGAGTCAGCTACGTTAATGGAATAGCGATTCGAGAATATCCTTCAACGAATCTCCGATAATAACCAACTAAGCCTAGAAAACTACGTATTTCGATTACCGACTTAGGTTGTTCTCAATCGTGACTCATATCCCAACCTTGGATAAAGACGTCACAATGACACCTATCGCTTTACTATCGCATCGAATATGACGCCCCTTACAGAGAGAGTCTCCGCTTAGTGAATTCCACAAAGGAAGTCACAAGATAAAGGCTCATGTACCAAGTTCTATAGTTGAATTTTTAACTCCTGGAGTTCAATAGGAGCCATTCGATATGAGATTTTAGGAATGAGTTTTGTACCGGGTTCAAAGTCGATACAAAATTTAATATCAGCCTTTGGGAGTAAGCCAAGAAATTCTTCAGGAAATACGTCAAGAAAAATCAATAACAACAGGAATATTATTCAAATCTGACGTGTCTTTATTCAAATCCATAACATGGACTAAGAAAACTTGACATCCGTAATAAACGAATGACTTCATGGCTTGATATGAAAATGTTTGATTACAATGGTTTGATTGCTTGAATTCAATAACAAAGTTGCTTAGGAATATGAAAACTAACAACCTTACGAAAAGCAATCAATTTTGGCATGATGAGTAGTTAACCTTAAAATCACATCAAAAGCAAATATCTCTATAGAAATAAGGTTAATGTAATGTGATAGTGCCAACTTGAATCAAACAAGATTTCTAAACAACGATGTAATGAAAGTTTCTCCTAACGGATTCTCCATAAATAGGTCAAAGTCTAATTTCTCCGTAGTCAAGTTCAAACGTTGAGCGCAAGCAAGAGAGATAAAAGAATGGGTAGAACCCAGATCTAGTAAGGTATAAACTTCGCAAAGAATTTATAATTAACTAACCTGTGCTAACTTCGTTCGGTTCCTCAGATTTTGACCGGCCACGACAAACGCCTTCCAGAATCGTTGACTTTGACTTTTCTCGGGACATCCTTTTGAGTCACCATTCTTCATTGACTAGGTTTCGATATCGCATAATCTCGGCGATATGTCCTTCTTTTCCACAATTATAGCATACCTTAAACTGTTGTGGGCGCTTTGAATGATATGTCCCTCTTTCCCAGATTTATAACATACGACCGATGGTCTTTTCTCCTCCTTGGAACCAATCAAGCATCATTGGCCGACGTCTTCACATGGTCGTTGTTGAATCTCCTCTTTTAAAATCTCCTCCCAACTCGCTTCTTCTATTTTCATGGCCACGATTACCACCAGAGTGGTTACCACTTTTGTCCGTATTCTTCTTTCTCCACCGGGTTATCGTTATTCGATGACTCGCTATCTTCGATATGATCCTCGTTATGGTCCTCGGTTGAACGTACTCGTTATCTCGCTTCTAACAACCGAGCCTCGCTGACAACATCCGAATAGAGAAAATTTATGAGAAATGAGATACCGACGTATGCCGGGTTTCAAACCTCTCGAAACATCCGCCATAATGCTCCTCATTCTCCACCAAATGAGGTGCAAACTCGATAACTCCGCAAACTTTGCCTCGTCATCGGGACACCGCCATGTTATTCTCGCTCCAATCTAATAAACTCCACTTCCTTCATACGACGAATACTTTCGTGGAAGTACTTGTCATTGAACTGCTTCAAACGCTCTCCCACGACATGCCGAAAAGCAAATGAATGGGTACGCTTCTGCACGATTCCCACCAAAGAATCTGCCTCGCCACTAACATAAAAGTAGCGAATGGAACTTTCTGTTCTTCGTGCATCCCAAGACATCGAATATCTTGGTAATTTGTTTGACCCATGTTTCCGCCATGATCGGATCTCGCTTTCCCTTAAATTCGTGGTCCCAACTCTTTGAACGCTTGGTCGTGACCACCCATGAATTACTATCATTTCCTCCTCAGATATTTTGAGCACGAAGTCTCCCTCGTCTGCGATTTTGCATGAAACGCGCAAAGCTTCTAAACATCCCTCGCTCATCATCCGCTTTCAGTGGGTGTTATTCACAGAGGAACATTGTCACTGTTGCACGCTCTCCTCGTTGTTAAGTATGCATCTCCACGGTCTCATTTACTCCACTATTAATATTCTCAATCGACATTCTCAAATACCGCCATAAAACAAGGGTTAATTAAGGAAATCAATCACATAATATCCCTATATAATCAACCAACTAACAAATAAGCTTAGGTAGGACACCCTAGCGAAGGATTTACTCTGCCTCTCCCTCCTAGTTCTATTCCCCGATCTCCGCCAAAGATCATATCCCTAAGCTCGATACCAACCGTGGCGCCCCAAAATAGGTATACACAACACCCATTCTCGAGTCGCCAAAAACATGGTACGTAAATAACTACAACTTTATTATTACAACAAGAAATGTGAGTTTGAATACAAATATTATCTTCTAGACAATATCTATACTCAAATAAATCCTCATCACATTTATTGATACATTATTTTACAATAATGGTGAGGACTACTAAACAACTCTCTCTAGAACCTTCATTCCATACCCCGACTAGTACTCGCTACATTCTCGCCTCCTGAGAAGAAAAATGGAACAACAAGGAAAAGGGTGAGCTCAACTAGCCCAAGAAGAATGTTATGACTAAGATAATATACAACAAATTATCGTTAGTCTCCAACAGGAAAAATCGATAGAATACAATAGACAACAAGTTTCGGATCAATATTCATAATGAAATAATAATTCATAGAAGAGTTACGTAGAGAATGAAATCTACTATAATCTATGAATTTAATAAATCCATCATCAATATTTTATCCTCAGTAACATCAATCAATATTCATCTCAAATCAAATATTCATCTTTGCACTACGTGCCAAAGATATTCATCAATCCATTATGTTCATCTCAACACTGCTCATCTTTGCACTAAAGGCCAAAGATATTCATCGCCTTCTGGCCATGTTCATTTAAACATGTTCATTTAAACACATGCTCATCTTTAAACTACAGCCAAAGATATTCTTCGTGAAATCATTCATCTTTGCACTACAGGCCAAAGATATTCAATAATATCATCATTTAAGACCGAGGATGATGAAAATATTTTTAAAGAACGAATCCAAAGGAAACAAAATGACAAGGATTAAGGATTAAGGATTCGTACTTTGTTTTTATCCATGTCCAATAATACCTCAAAAATAATCATAGTGGTGTAAAATTCAAGAATGATCAAAACATGGATACAATCAAAGCTAGTATCCGTAATAGATATTTTAGATGAAAAGAAAAATTTTCATTTTTCTCTTGAATAGTCTTGATATTCGTGAATAGTAGTCTTGAGATACGTGAATATAAAGTAGTATACGTGAATAGTAACTCAACACCCAAAGATAGAAATTTCACAAAAAACATCTTCACGCTTCATGAATAGTACTCGTGAATAGAACTCGTGAATAGTAACTCATGAATAGTAACTCGTGAATAGTAACTCATGAATAGTAACCCCGATATGAAAAAGTTCCAAATTTGATAAAAACTTCAGATCAACATTTCAAAGATAATGATATCAAGAAATAATATCATTACGAAAAAAAATAATATCCTTACCTCAAAGAATCGATTGATTTCTAAGGAAAGGTCTCAAGTGATGTTTGAATGAAACTTGTAATCGAACAAAGAACTCTCAAAGTATCTAAATACTCACAAAATACGCTCAATAATATAGAGAGAGAAGAGAGAAAACTTTTTTTCGGTGTGATTTTCAATTCTAACTTAAATCTCATTTAGGAAAATGTTAGTCTCAACAAGTAAAGGCAGACTGACCTCAACACCGATGGCTTTACCGCTACTACTATTGCCACCCACCACATTTGAAATAAAATTCAGTACATTTTTTCACCAACCACAAGTGGGGCCCACTCAATTCTAGAATTTTCCACCAAAATCAATTATAAACCTAATTTCCTAATCGACACCTCTTAAAATTCACAAAAAATCATTCGTGCATTTTTAACGGCTTCAAAATTTGTGGACATATACTCAACTTATATATGTATAACATATCCAAAAATTACAACGATCCAACGGTCGGATTAAATATTATAACTCACACAATAAAGCTATAATAACACCGATTTGATCTTTTAATACCTCCAATCCGATAAAATACAAATAAAACATCTCAATGATAATTTCTTCATTTATAACCACATAAATAAATCCATCATTTATATCCACATAAAATAAATATTTTTTATCATATGAATCAATAATTAATTATTCACAAATAATATTACGAATCACAATTATGACAACCAGCCGCTCCTTCAGAAAGAGGGGCTTTCAGATAAGGATTTCTCCTCATCGGTAGCCTTGCAATTAGGTGACCAAACCTCTCCTCGATGTAACTTTCTAGACATCGCCAATAATGCTATCTAATAATATTATTCAAATAATATGAATTATTGATCCGATAATGGAAATATATCGCAAAGGACAATTATTGAACAACAATAATATAAAATATCAACGCAAAGAATTATCAATCAATAAAATAAAATATCGAACAAGAATTACTGTGAAAATTATCGAGTAGGCCTTCTCACGTAAGGATCAATAATTCAACAATATCAGTAATACCGTAATAACATCGCGGCAACCACGCCAGACATCAGTATTTTAACCACCGGCATTCCAACAAATTTTAATTGTGAATAACTACGCCATTATTTATAACCACCCAAACTTATTTGTCGCTCCTCATCCAATCGCTTTTTCATTATGGGGCCCACATGGTCATACGTCGTCATTTAATATTCCCTTACGCGATCATTTAATATTCCACGACCAAACGAATATTCCCCGACAAAAATGAATATTTTATAACCACTTGCTTATTTTGAAATATTTATGAGATTTTACCCATAACTAACCACACATTAATCAAATCAACCCTTACTATTTCAAGATAATAAATAAAGGAAATTCCTTTTATTTAAAAAATTTCGGTCTTACACCAATATTTTGGTATAATGATATTGAAGAAAATAATATCATTTCGTAAGAAAACAACATCCTTTACCTCAAAATAACCGTATTTACTCGATTCAATTTCGGATATAGTCTTGTGAAACTTAGACCGAATAGCAAGAATCACCAAAGTATCTAAATACTCACAAAAATACGCTCAATAATCTAGAGAAAAAAACTTGTTTCGTGTGATTTTCAATTCTAACCTAAGCGTCTATTTATAGGAAAATGCTTTAGAACTTACATGAGACTAAAATAATATTATTTTAAACAAAATTCTTACGCACACCTTGAAACACAAATTCAAGCATGCCAAATCTGAAAATTTCCAGCAGCACACATACATTCAACACCAACCAAAGTGGGTCCCACCCAATAATTTAATAAAAATCATTTTATTTTTTGAAACTTCAGTAATTCATAATAAATAGCCCTTTTATCAGAAAAATTCGAAACTCGCGTGTTTCCATAGGAAATTTAATTCTCTACAACTTTTTAGAAGAAAGGTTTTCCAAATTCAAATCAGAAAATACCCAAAATCCATAAACGGATGATTTTTAATACTTCCAATCCGAAAAAATACTGATAAAACACCTCAGCATTAATTCCTCCATTTTTATCCACATAAAATAAATATATCCATCATTTATATCCACATAAAATAAATATTCCCTTATTATATAAATCAATAATTAATTATTCACAAATAATATTACAGAATCACAATTATGACAACCAGGCCGTTCCCAGGAAAGAGGGGGATTTCCAATAAGAATTTCTCCTTACTGGCGAGCAATTAGGTGACCAAACCTCTCCTTGATAGAACTTTGTAAACATTGCCAATAATGTTATCTAATAATATTATTCCAAATAATATGAATTATTGATCTGATAATGTAGATGATGTGCAGTGACAATTATTGAGCAATAATAATATAAAATATCAACACAGCAATTATTGAATCAATAAAATATTGAATAGTAATTATTGTAACAATTATTGAGTAGTTCCTTCTTACGTAAGAATCAATAATTCATTATCATCGTCGCAAAACCGCGTCTTCTTGCAACCACGCCAGATTACTCTATTTTAACCAATCGGGTATTCCAACAGTGTTAATCAGTAATAACTACGCAGCTTATTCAATTTTGTCATTTTCTTCATCCGGATCATTATCCGTTATGGGGCCTGAAATGGTGCCCCCATCGTATAAATATCCCCACGGAAAAGAATATTCCACGACCAAACGAATATTCCCCGACAAATGAATATTTTTTAACCACTTGTTTATTTTGAAAATTTTGCACATTTCACCCATAACCAAAGTATTATATCAAATTAATACCATATTATTCACAATAATAATTAGAGGAAATTTGATTTTATTCATTAATAAGTTGGGGTCTTATAATCTCCCCTCCTTATGAAATTTCGTCCTCGAAATTGACGTACGTACCTGTTGTTTCGAAAAGGTGAGGATACCTTGCTTTCATTTCTGATTCCAACTCCCAGGTCATTTCTTCAATAGCATGGTTTCTCCACAAAACCTTAACTTGTGGTATAACCTTCGTGCGTAGGACATGCTCTTTCCTATCAAAGATCTTAACAGGTACCTCCTCATACATTAAATCTTCTTATCTCTGTCCTGCGGTTCTAACTCAATAATGTGGTTCGGGTCTTTAACATATTTCTGAAGCATAGATATGTAAAAACATTATGAACACGAGATATTCTTGGAGGTAATGCGAGTCTATAGGCTACATTTCCTATTCGGTCAAGAATCTCAAATGGACCAACAAATCGTGGGTTGAGCTTTCCTCTCTTCCCAAATCTTGTAACTCCCTTCCATGGTGCAACACGTAACAATACATGATCCCCAATATTAAATTCCACGTCCTTCCTATGAAGATCCGCATTACTCTTTTATCGATCCATGTAGTTTGTATCGTTGTCGAATCGTTTGGATCTTCTCTGTAGTCATTCATACCAACTCGGTCCCAATAATGTT